>JAMXBD010001432.1:0-374503 GCA_024138025.1 Combretum micranthum | reverse complement strand
AAATCAAACTCTTGGAGCAGTAACACCCATCTAATCAATCTTGGTTTAGCATCAGCTTGGAAAGAAGGTATTTCAAGGCAGAGTGGTCAGTATAAACTACCACTTTGGATAAAATGAGATATGGTCTGAACTTATCAAAAGCAAATACTATAGCAAGCATCTCTTTCTCTGTTGTGGTATAATTCTCTTGTGTAGGTGTAAAAGTCTTGCTTGCATAGTAAATTGGCTGAAAGTGCTTCTCCTTCCTCTGACCTGAGACAACCCCTATAGCGGAGTCACTCACATCACACATGAGTTCAAATGGTAAATTCCAATCGGGAACTACCATTATAGGGGCACAGGTTAACTTCTCCTTTAAGGTATTAAAAGCTTCCAAACACCTTTCATCAAAATTGAATGTAATATCTTTTTCTAACAATTTTGTCAAAGGTCTTGAAATTTTTGAAAAGTCCTTAATAAACCTACGGTAAAAACCCGCATGTCCGAGGAAGCTTCTTATTGCCTTAACAGATGTTGGAGGTGGCAACTTAGAAATCACCTCCACGTTTGCCATATCCACTTCTATCCTACTTCTCGACACCTTGTGACACAACATTATACCTTGTTGTACCATGAAATGACACTTTTCCCAATTCAATACCAGGTTAGTCTCCTCACATCTCATCCAAACTTTCTCTAGATTAAATAAACACTTCTCAAATGAATTTCCAATCATCGAAAGTCATCCATAAACACTTCCATTGCATTCTCCACTAGATCCCTAAATATGGCTAACATACACCTTTGGAAAGTCGTGGGTGCATTACATAACCCAAAAAGCATTCTACGGTATGCAAAAGTACCGCAGGGGCAAGTGAATGTTGTCTTTTCTTGATTGTCCGGTGCTATGGGAATCTAAAAATATCCGGACATTCCATCCAAGAAACAATAAAACTCATGACCAGCGAGTTGCTCCAACATCTGGTCAATAAATGGTAGAGGGAAGTGATCCTTACGTGTAGCATCATTAAGTCTCTTATAATCAATGCACACCCTCTAACTTGTCACAGTGTGCATTGGGATCAATTCATTGCTCTCATTAGGCACAACTGTAATACCACCCTTCTTCGGGACCACTTAGACCGGACTTACCCATGGACTATCGGAAATCGGGTAAATAAGTCCTACATCCAACAACTTCACCACCTCTTTCTTGACGACTTCTTTCATATTAGGATTTAGCCTCTGTTGAGGTTGCACCATAGACTTATATCCATCTTCCATCAAGATCTTATGGGTGCAAAAGGATGGACTAATCCCCTTAATATCCAATATCTTCTATGCTATGGCCCTCTTATGTTTCTTAAGGGAGTCGCTCTTTTTGGCTTGAGTCAAGCTCCGATGATATGATCACCGCTAGTTTAGAGTTCTCAGCCAAAAAGGCAAATTCTAAGTAAGAGGGTAACTGTTTCAGCTCTAATTCAGGAGGGTCTTCAACTAAGGGTTTTAATTGAGTAATACTGCATCAGTTAAGCTCCTTAACTCCAAAATCCTTTCTTTGTTTAGAAATTACATCCAACTGATCAACTACTTCTTTTAGCTCTTCAGTTCCATCCAATTCACTTCTTCTTGTCAAACATGATTCTAAAGGATCTTTTATCAAAATATCCTGTAAAAAATCAGAAACGGTAAAATCACAAGTATCAATAGAAAAACATTCATCATCACCGCTCATGGATTTCCTGAAAACATCAGACATTCTGATCACCATCTCTTCCTTTCTAACCCGAAGAACCAGCTTTCCATCCTTGACATCGATGACAGCTCCAGCGGTTGCCAAGAATGATTTTCCCAAAATAAGTGGAACCTCCATGTCTTCATCCATGTCTAACACTACAAAATCAGCGGGAAAAATAAAATCGTGTACCTTTACCAAAACATCCTCCACCACTCCCCTTGGAAACCTCATGGAGCAATCAGCTAACTGAATGCTCATCCGTGTACTCTTGGGCTCTCCCAAATTCAATTTCTTGAACAAGTTGTATGGCATAAGGGTAATGCTAGCTCCAAGATCTACTAATGCCCTTTCCAGTAGGAGGTCTCCTATCAAACATGGAATGATAAAGCTACCAGGATCTTTGAGTTTCCTAGGTAACTTATCCAACAAAACCGTGGAGCACTCTCCACCTAAAGTAACAATGGAAAGTTCCTCCAATTTCCTTTTATTTGACAAAAGGTCCTTCAGAAATTTGGCGTACTTTGGCATTTGACCCAAGGCTTCCACTAAGGGAAGGTTGATGTGCAACTGCTTGAAAAGTTCCAAGAACTTCTTGTAATGCTCATCGTCCTTAGCCTTTCTTAATCTGGAGGGATATGGTAAAGATGCCTGATATTCCTTTAGTACTAGGGATAATTCCTTTCCTTCTAACTTCTCATTTTCCACTGCTTTCTCCCCATTCTCGCTGTCAACTTCTTGCTTCTCTTTCTGGTCGTTCTCTTGAACTCGTAACTCCTTTCCAATTCTGAGAGTCACAGCCTTCACCTGTTCCTTAGGATTTGTCTCTATATTACTAGGGAGTGAAACTAGAACTCTTTCAGAAAGCATTTTAGCCAATTGGCCAATTTGCTTTTCCAAGTTATGGATGGATGCCTCTTGATTCCGATTGCGTGTATCAGAACTTTGCATGAACTGTGCCAAAAGGTCTTCAACGTTGTGCTTTTTCTCAAGTGGTGGCAAAGCAAGGCGTTGTTGTGGTGCTGGTAATTGTTGTAGCTTCTGAAACCCAGATGGAACATTTGATCCTTGGGCATTCTGATTTCTCCAAGAAAAATTAGGGTGATTCCTCCAACCTAGATTATATGTATTACTATAGGGATTATAATTCCCGGTTCCTCTTTCAAATCTTTTCATGAAATTCACATTTTCCATGTTTGAACCATCTTCAGGAATATAGGAGTCGCCTATTGGACTCACAAGAAAATCACCTTGAGGTAAAGCATCCATACTTGCTTTCATTTTACTCATCTGAGCCGTAAGTGATGCTACTTGTGCCTTAAATTGAGAAACCAACTCTGACTCATATATAGCAGCTACTGGTTGTGGGTTGTTCCTTTCACTATGCCAACTAAATGTGTTTCTTACCAATTCTTCAATCAAGTCATAAGCCTCAGGAGCACTTTTCTTCATCAAACTCCCACCAGCTACAGAGTCAATCATCGTTTTCTTCTAATCACCAAGAGATGTATAAAATATGCTGACCAAATCATGCATTGAAATCCCATGGTGAGGACAACACCGAAGAAGTTCCTTAAACCTTTCCCATGTCTCATAAAGTGATTCTCCTTCATACTGGCGGAAGGAGAATATCTCATTTCTCAATTGGATTGTTTTGTTGGGAGGAAAGAACTGTTCTAGAAACCTTTGTGCCACTTGATCCAATTGGTTAGTGAATGAGGAGGTAATGACTTTAACCAACTCCACGCCTTGTCCCTAAGAGAAAAAGGGAATAATAAAAGGCGTATTGATTCATTTGGTGCTCCATTGGTCTTGATAGTAGCACATATTTGCAAGAAGTTCTTGAAATGAGCATGTGGGTCTTCTGAAACTCCTCCTCCAAACTGATTGACTTGTACCATCTGAATCAAAGCAGGTTTCAACTCAACGTTGTTTGCCTGAATTGGAGGATATTGAATGGATGGTGCAACTCCATCAATTGTGGGCATAAACATGTCCCATATAGGCCTATTAACCTCATTTCCAGCATCTTTAACTGGATTATTCCCATTTCCATTAGCTTGATTCTCATTAATTGTAGGATCATCAACTTCACCACCCCTTTGTGAGTTCATATTCTCATTCCTGGGATCCATGCTTGACAATTCTGGTTTAGTTTCTCTCTTTGTGATGGGTGACTTATGTAGAATCTGTCTAAACTTCCTTAGATTTTTTCGCGCTGTTCTTTCAGGTTCAGGGTCGAAATCGGCTAAATCAATTGCACGAATTCGCGTCATAAACCTACAAAAAAAAAACTCAATCAATTAAATGATAATGGAAGTTGTCAATATGATAAAACAAACAAAATTAAAACACTAGATGCACAGGAATTTTAATTCTTCCTAATGTTGAAACCGTTTTCCTGGCAACGGCTGTAAGCCCCGAAAAATTTCAGTAAATAATTTCAAGATGAACTTCGAAAATAAACCCTAAAAATCACTCCAAATTAAAACCGAATTTCAACTAGTCCAAAAACACGAACGAATTCAGAAACTTCTTAATCTTGAGAAAATGAAAAATTTAAAAATAAAATAAGAACTCAGTGGTCTTCAATTCAAAACCACTACGTACGACAAATTCCATACGTAACTCCGACTTATAAAATCGGGTAATATAGATCCAAAAACAATTATTAAAAAGTAAATAACGATTAACTTTCGGAAATGAAACCAATTCAAAATTCCGAAAACGTTAAAAGATATTAAATACTTACAAAAAAAATTAAAATAAATTTCTCAAATTAAATATGTTGTATAAACATAAATATCAGTTTCCAAATTGGCAAAGGTCTAAACCGGAAAATCACCCGGAAACCCTAACCGGAATACAATAGTGTAAGTCCGGCAATCTAGTGCCCCTAACCCTAGAGGCCGAGATGTAGTTTAAATATGTAGAATAGCTCATAGTAATATGAGTTTGTTTAAAAATATCAGATTGGTAAATTTTTGACCTATTTCGAACCCGTTCGGATACAGACTTCGAAAAGCGTGTCCCGGGGCTCGAGATATCAAAAATATACCAATAGTACCGTTAGACTCGTAATTTCATAAGATTTCTAAATATATCAGTTATATAATTTTTCGGGTTATAAAAGTTACAGTTATAACCTTTTTATCGTATTTCCATTATTACCGGTAATTGATTAGTCTTTTGCACTATTCATTTTTATTTCATTACAAAATTTTATTATTCTTATAAAGTCTTATATTTTTAGATAAATATTTTATATGTTATAGAAAATTTTGTTTTTCTAAAATTTAGTTCGTTTCGGGTCTTTACGGGATCAGATTCTGTTTAAGACCCGATACTAAAAATAAAATAAATTAATTTAATAATTGAAAAATATTTTAAAATATTTTTATTTCATAAAATAATTTTTTAGAATTTTTCGGGTTATAAAAATATTATTTATAGCCCATATTCGCGTATTTTGATCATACCGGTAACATATTTGTTAAAATACTAAAATAATTCAAATAATTATTTAATTTTAATTATGAAAAATCTGCTACAAATATTTGGAATAAATTTTCAATTTTATTTTATTTTAATTTATTTTATTAATAAAGTACTTTTACAACCCATACCTTCAAGTACACCTTACACATATCACTTCCTTTTCACTTCAATCTTTCTACACATTATCCCACAATTGATGGCAGATTTTTGCTCTTTATGGCTGCCATTGTCCTTTATTTACTCCTATTTTGACTAAAATTAATTATATTTCAATCCTTCTTCAAAAAGTTACATTACACATTAATTATACAATTCAATTTGAGTCAAATTTCAACAAAATTCCTCTCTCTCCTCTCACATTCACGTGCAGCACACACCCCTTGGCTGCCTTGTTTTATTTTTTTCTTCTTTTCACAATTAAAACACTCATTTTCTCTCACTCCTTCATTTACTCACTTTCCCTCTTTCATTCTTTAGCTTTTCTCTCTCTTTTCCTCCTTTTCTTCTTCTTCTTGTTCTTGTTTCTTCAAGAACCAAGCTGCCCCACATCTTCCATTAGCTTCCACCATATTTCTTGAAGATTTTAAGCAAATCTTCATCTCAAAGCCTCCATAGGTGATATAGGTAAAGTGTAATGAAGGTTTCATGCATCAAATGACCTTCCATAAGCTTAAAAGCTTAGGATGATGATGCCAAAAATGAAACACTTTTCTCTACTTTTATTATCTTGTATTCAATTATTTTCTTGTTTAAAGTTGATATATATTGTAGATCTAACTTTTTATAGCTTTGATTTTTTTTATGCCATAGATCTTGTTATTTAAGTTGTTATTTTGTTATTCTTATGATTTATGCATAGATCTATCATCCACATGTCTATCTTAGTGATTCATGCATTAAAACTAGTTTAGAAAACTAGATCTAAGTTTTGAGTTCATAAATGCATTAGATCTTTGTTTATGTTCATGAACAACTTGCTATAGCTTGATGATGGTAGGAAAGTTGTAGGAAACTCAAGATCTATTTTATTTTCAACAAAAACAACTTTTGAAAATTCGGATGAAAATGGAACCATATTTAGAAAAGTGGTTTTTCAACTTCAAAATGTGTATTTTTCATTTAAAATGAAGGGCTTAGGGTATAGATACCATAAATGAAAGATTTTGATAAGTAAAGTTTAGATCCATGATGTTTATAGCTTATTACCATGCATTTGTTTTATGTTTATGTTCATATTAAGTATAGATCTTAGTTATGAACTCAAACAAAATTGTGAAATTCGTATTTTGGCAAGACCCCATTTAAAAACCACTTTCCAAGTGTCAAAATGTAATTTTTACTTAAGAAAATGAAGGCTTAATATATGTATATCATCAAGACTTCTTTTTACAAGAATCAAAAGTGATTTTCAAAAGTTATTTTCAAAATAAAAATTCTATTTTCGGATTTTGGCCAAGGCCTATTTTAAAAACATGTTTTCCAACTCAAAAATGAAGTTTTTATTTAAGAAATGAAAGGCTCTTAGGATAGGATATGTAAGGAATGGATTTTCATGAGCTTAGATAGATTTTATCAAAAGATATAACCAAAAATGAATTTTGTAAATTCGGATCCCAACCAAGACCAATTTTTAGAACCCATGTATCAACTCCAAAACTCATGTTTTATGTGAAAAATGAAGTATATAGGTAATAGATATCATTAAGCAATGATTTTTACAAGTTAAAATGAGTTTAGGCATGAGTAAGGTGTTAAACAAGTAATGGAATTAAAATGAAAAATTTTGAGTTAGTGATCAATTGTCAAATTCGTAATTTGAGATGATGCATAAGTAATCACTTAGTATTTGAGCTCAAATTGCAAGTTTTATGTGTTAAATGAAGTCCTTAGGTAATTGATATAGTAAAGCCTTAAATTTTAATGTTTTAAACAAGTTTTCCCCAAATGAATCATTCAAAAAGTGGATTTTCTAAAATTCGGATTTTTGAGTAAATCATATTGGAAAACATATTTACAAAGTGTAAAATGGAAATTTTTATGTAGAAATGAAGGTCATAAGTAATATATATAATGAAGACTCAATTTTAACAAAAATAATTATATTTTCTTAAGTAATAAATCCAAAACAAATGGAAATGATCAAAGTTAGAAAACTAGATTTTTCAAAAAGTAGTTATAGTTGAAGTCTTGCAAAATAAGAGTTCCAAAATTTTCTTTTACCAAAAATCATCAAGATCATGCATACATGAAACTCATTTCATGCCATTCATGTTAGGAAATCACTCATATTGCATGTATAGCTAATTTATATAGTAGGAACATTACAAACATTTACAAAACTTTTCGGAAATTGAAATTGTTGCTGCCCTAATCTGATCCGAACTTTTCGAAGCTTCAAAGTTTTCAAAACTTGAAAATAATATTAGAATTAGATAGATCTTTCGAAGTAGATAGAAATCGATATATAATTTGCGAGATTCCGAGTTAAAATGACCAAGTTATGGCCGTTTTAAGTTGGAATTCCCGCTTAGGACGCGAATTACGAATTTGATAGTTTGAATGAGATAGTTTGGATTAGTTGAGTGATGAAATACTTATTAGAGTATTTCTTCCTTTTTAGGAGATCCCGAGATCGACGATTCCCTACCACCGAATTATTATTACTAGAAGACCGGTGATCCAATGGCCGAGTGAGTTTTCTCCTTGTTTTGTTACCTTGATTGTGCTTGTAGTTAGTTGCATTAGAATTATAGGAACAAGATAAAAATCGATATGAATGGGGATGGGATATATGATGAGACTGTGATGAATGTATGCCAAAGAATACTAAAGCATATCGAAACCACGATTTGATTGGATAACTGCACCGTTCATATTATTTCTGTTATGTGTATGATATTGGTTGGTCACTCTAAAGAATGTATAAATATTTTGACCTAAGCAAAAATTAAATTGTCATGCATCGCATCGGACATATTGCATTTGGTAGCATGCTACTCCTACGCAGGTCGATCGGTATGGTCCGAGGACTCGTTTGGATAATGAGACCCGGATCAGAGCTCATTTAGGGAACTAAGGCGCATCGGGATGCATTCATGTGTGAGCCTAGCCGAGCGAGTGCTAGAGCCGAGGGCTTGGGGACTAGCAGCGGTCGTGTAGACTTCAATACCATCCTAACCCAAGATACGGAGGGCGTAAATCCGTTCTGTGTGTGGGTTCCGGATACCCATGCATAATTGCTTGCTCATGTGTTTGTTCATGCATAGCATATGATTGATTTAACTTGCTTGTTATGGTACGAATTAAGGGAATTCTCACTAAGCTAGTGTAGCTTATACCCCAATAGTTGTTTAAATGAACAGGTTATCTCAAGAATGCAAAGTGGGGACGAATGGTTGAGCCGGAATGACTCGGGATTTCGGAAATGAGAATGTTGAAGTTATCAGCTAGTTTTATGATTTGTCTTGTAATAGTTTATGTAGGGAAGTCTGTGGATGAATGTAATTGAAGTTGAATGATTTGTATTTTGAAGTATAGTGTTTGTATCGAAGTATAGTAAATTTTATTTCCTTTACATTGTTACTCAATTGTATCAACATAAAATGTATCATTCCGATGTGTCTCCTTTATGTGTTAGACGCCTTGTACATAGTATGGAAGCCTTCGCGTGACTGAGGTGGTCATTCTTAGGCTTTAATATTGTGTACGGCGGACTGCCACGTTTAGGTACCCTTCGGGCCGTGACAACGGCGCCAAAAACTTGTTGTCTTGTTTTTATAATTTATAAACCTATATCGTCTTCTTTACTCGGATTGACAGGCAAGTGTACCTATCATTCAGTAGTATAAAGTAAAGTATAGGGTCGTCTCCTCAGGGAACGTGTCAAGCACTAGTACAAAATTAACCTTCCTATTATCTAGTAATCGAATGGTCAAATTAAGTGAATTAAGTCTAAATTTACAACTAAATTACACTAACTTCAGAATATCACTAAAACAACATACTAACAACGATACAACAAAATTGAACTCAAATTAAACAACAAGTTTATGTCACCAAATTAACATGATTAAATAACAATTCATCCAATTAATTACTTATCTGCTAGAATGCTTGATTCATGGTCAGGATTCTCATAAATAACCAATTCTAACCTAAATTTGCATCCACTAGAATCTCTTCTAAATGAATAGACAAATCAAAATTTCCTTAAAGAACTCTTGTTGTCCTCATATTCCTTAAAAACATGCAGCAAACTTCCTATTAATATCTCTATCAACAGGAGTAGTTTGTTTAATGAATTAGATCTACTCGATGAAATTGTTTCTCAACATTTTCCATCGAGATCTAGCGTAGGAGAATGTTGTGCACTACAATTTCCTAACTTTTATGAAGTTCTATCACTAAAAATTCGTAATTAAGTGGATTACTAACAATTAAAAGCACAATTCATGTTAATATGACTTCGTAAACCAAATCCACTACTCACACATGATAAAAAAAGAATACAAACTCAGAAAAGACATGATTATAACAGAAAATAAGATAAGAATTAGAGAAAAGAAGAAACCCCTTTCGATACAATGATAGAAATGTTGTTACAAATCACAACACACAATCCCAGTTGTCTCTCTCGAGTTCTCCTGGAATTTCCCACAACACATTCTATAAACCTTGAACTATCACAATGATTTCCTTGAAAACAAACTAAGAATGGGTGTGATGATACAACAATGAAGTAGTCACCACTTCCCCCCTAGGAATAATGCATTTATATGTCTAATACATTTTTCCTAAAGGTTTTTGATGAAAAGATATGACTTTTTACTCGTGGATATACTGCTTGAACAAACTAATGTTAAAGTCGTATTTGTGACTTTGCAATTGTCACGGTGGTCACTTTGATTCATCTTCCAAACTTCAATCATTAGAGCACCAATCACGATCGTGACTTTCACCTAGGTAGATACTGGCGTTGATTTTCTCGAAGTCTTCATCATTCACGACCGTGATTTTGTGATGGATTTGAATTCCTCCATTGCTACTTGAATTCACGGTCATGACTCTTCCTGCCTTCATCATATTTCCTCTTGATTCCTCCTAATAGCTCCATTAAATTCCAAGTTGGCCTGAAATGAACATATACATTGATTAAGTACCAATTCTCCTATAATTTAAGTCAATAAACTTTAAATTGGACTTATTTGGCTCTTAAATAACTACTTCAAATAAAAGATAAATCATGCCTATCAGAACCTGAGAACCAGGAAGGACTTCAACAACCAAATCAACTAAGAGTGGACCAAGTTAACATCGAACAACTTGCCAACCTCATAAGGGATTTCGCACAACAGGCTCATGCTATGCCCACACCAGTACCTACACAAGAAGCGGCACCAGAAGTTCCAATACCACTGATTGAAACGAGACCAACTGAGCCGCTGTCACCAAAACCCTATCAAAGTATGTTCCTAGATTTCATTAAGTGCAATCGATATTTTGATGGAGCTTTTGAAAAACCGAATGAAGCCGAGGATTGGTTAGCACAAATAGAGCAATCTTTCAATGCTTTTGAAGTACCACAACACCTTTAGCTTACATATGGTACTTTTATGCTGAGTTTAATGCAAGGATATGGTAGGAATCCAAAAGTAAGGAGCTGCTACCGCCAATCACATGGGAAATATTTAGGCATGAATTCTTGGAGAACTTTTTCCCCAGAAGCTTGAGAGTCCAATATAGTGCAGATTTCTTAAGTATCTCTCAAGGAGACCGTAGTCTTGAACAATATGAAACAGAGTTTAGTAGGCTGTTACAATATGCCCCTGAATCATATAAGAATAGCGAGGAACTCAAGAGGCAACTATTCTTAGGAGGATTGGACGAAGACCTTTGTATCAAGTTGATAGAGTTTGACATCAAAGATTTCCGAGAATTAGTAGAAAGAGCACGAATTGTGGAAGGTGCTAAGAAAATGAGAAGGACGGAAGGGAATGTCATGATAATTGAGGAAGAATCTATAAGTGAACCTAGCCTAAGCCTCAAAGTCAATGAGCTCGAACCATCAATTAACCCGAGTAGAAAGAGGATAAAAAGAAACCAAATATCTAATATTGGAAATGCAAAGAGGGACACCAACCAAGACAGTGTCCCAAGCTACAACACAAGTGTTACTACTGCGGAAGTCCGAGCCACAAAGTTTTGAGATGTCCAAAGAGAACCACCGCCATCTACCTGATTTGTAAGGAACCATGACATATTGCCAAACAGTGCCTTAAGAAGAGAGATGCGAATAACACTGAAAATGGAAATGAAGGTAGGAATGGAAGACACTTGGTAATACCCCTACAAGGAGTACGTGTGTACAATCTACAAGGAAAATGGGTTTGCGATGAAGCCAACCACAAGGAAATAGAATTCGCTACCTTGGAAGAGGACGATAGTCATGCATGTGATTCAATATCAGGTTATCGTCATACCCTTAGATGCTAGATTTCCTTTTTACACCGCTTAGACCAAAAGAATAATTTGCTAGTAATGACCATGGATTGCATAATCATCACCACCTAAAGATTAGATAGATATAAGATCATAAAAAATTTAGCACATATCAAAAGAAGAAATCAAATCAAATGCCATCTACCCTAAACACACCAAAAACAAAGTACATCAAAAGCTTAACTATTACCGCCTAAAGGCTAGAACCAGTGATGATAAAATCTCAACATACAATTTCCAAATTTTTCCAAAATTAATGAAACATCTTGATCTCAAACTTTGTCAAGATGATCACGTAATAATATAGGAAAGCTTAAAAATATCAGATTCGCAAAATTCTAGTGTCCTTCGGATTCGAACGGGATCAGTTTTCAAAAATCGTGCCTCAGTACGCCAGACGGCAAAAATATTTTGTTAATACTAATAAACTCGTAAAAATATAAGGTTTTCAAAAATATCAGTTTTAGAATTTTTCGGTAGTTAAAAATTATAGATATCGTAGTTATACGCATATTTTTATTACTATCAGTATTTTAATTGTCTAGTTTACTATTCATAGTACTTTTCTACTATTCATTACTATTCATCTATCTCTACTTTTTCTTACTACCTATTCTTATACCTACATACCTATTTCTTAAAATTTTCTTTTCCCATAAAAATTCTACACCACATATTACTAAACTTCTCTTACATTTTTCTTCCAAAATTAATTTTTAATCAAATTTCTCTCTCCTCCTTACAATTGCCATCCACACTCCTCTCTCTCTTCTCTTCAATTATTTTCTTTTTCAATTAATTTATTTACATCTAATTTTTGTTCCAAAATTCTATAAATACTCCCTTCCTCCTTCATTCTTTCACACAATTTATTTCACTACCAAAACTCTCTCAAAATCTTTCCACAAATCCTCTCTTCAAAATTTCTCTCTACCAAAACTTTTTTAAACCAATTCTTCACAAAAATCATCCCTTATACACAAACTATCTACCACATATCACTACTCACATAATACCCTATTCATCTACCATCTTCATACCACATAAACACTTTAGGTAAACTTTTTCCAACCATTTATTTACCCATGTCATGTAACTGGACATGACTGTGATGTTGTTTTGAAACTCATATGAGTAGTAAAAGCAACAACATGTTCATGTTTTGTTCTTGCACATGAACTTCCTATTTTATTATGTTATGTTGATTTTATTGTTGTTATAATGCTAATTTCTTATTCATATCTAACTAAATATATTTATGTATTTATATATAATCTTTAGAGAATATAAGCTCACTTGTTATTTATTTAATTTCATGCTTTGTAATTTATTTATTTCATGCTATTTCTTTAAGGCTAGTCTTTATAGTCTTAGACTTGTCCATATCAAGTCAAAACAACCTTTTCTTTATTTTCTTTGTTCTTTTGGGACTAGTTTATTCTTAGTCTTGGGATGCCTTGATGAAGCTAAGACTACCAATACTTGGCTGGGATACCTTGATAAAGCTAAGGTTCTCAATACTTGATATTTTTATTATCTTGCTTATTATTATTTGTTCCTAGTATTTTCTCATATTCTTATTATTTTACATGCTCATAATACTTGCATCTACATAATGATATTGTCTCAACTAATTTAAAAGTAGAATTTTACTTTATTAAAGGAATTTAAAACTAAATTTTCTATTATGTGACTTGTCACAAAATAATAGAGTTATTATTAACAACATAGAAATAGAGTAATACAAGTTTTCTCAAATAAAAAAGATAGCTTTACCAATAAAACATAAGAAATAAATACCTTCTTCGTATATTATGGTAACCTAAGTTTTAGTAAATAATTTGTTAATATTTAAAGTTTTCACAAAAATCTTGAGATTAAACTCTTTTTAACTCCATAACAAAACTAAGAAACAAACTAATTTTCAAAATTAAGATGAATTTAACCCATAAAGTTATAAACCCACTTAGGAAGATAATGATTTTGAAGTTTCTAAATAAGAAACTTATTTTCAAAGAATATAAATAAGATAAAGAGTAAAAACAAATGACTTTTATCAATAAAGAGGAATCTTTTCAAAGGAAATAAAAACACAAGTTTTAGAAAACAAAAACTTATATTTTAAATAATAAATATAAGAAGACAAGACTCATTTTCTAAAACCATTCTAAATACAAATTTATAAAAAGGTTTTCAACAACTTAATATACTTTTGATAACTTTGATCTTTTATCACTAGAAGTAAACTTTATGAAAGACTAAGGTTAGAGAAAAATTTATTTGTTTTGGGAAAAGAAATGAAGGAAAATAAAATAAAAATATACTCATTTATAATAACCTATGAAAATATAAAGTTTCTTTAAAATACTTGAAAAGAAATTTATCAAGTTAAGTTTTAACACTTTAAAAAGAATTGTTTCATGAAATAAATTGTTGAGACACTACCATTAGAATTTTTACATATAAAGTGAGCTTATCTATATACTCAAAGGATTTATCAATCATATATATATATATATATATATATATACACATATCTATGTTTTTACTAAAGGATTTTTGAATGAAGTTGAATTAGGAAATGTTTTGCAAAATCTAGAAATATTCATTTTAAATCTGTACCCAACGTTTTTGGAACCCAAATGACCTTATATGACAAAGATAACCTTAGAAATTGATGGATTTTTTCGAATAGGTAGAAAACGGTATATTACATGCGAAATTCCCGAGATAAAATGAGCAAGTTATGGCCATTTTAAATTGGAATTTCATGCTATGCGATTTTGACGAACATAGTGAAATAGAATTAGAAAGTTTGAAATAGAATTTCTACGAAATACTCATCCCGATATTTCTTTTGTCTAGGTGACGAAGGATACGAGATTACCTTTCCTGAGGATTACTACGACTAAGAAGATCACGAAATGGACTAGTGAGTTATTCCTATTAATTTCGTTTCCTTGCTTGTGCTTGTAAAGTAGGGGCATTAGTATACTAAGAAAAGATTAAAATAGATATATATGAGGAATTGGAGGATATGTATATATGTGATTCTATGTTTATGTGTGAAATGAGAATTAAGAATATCGCAACTTCAAACTATCTGTTTAAGTGTTTTTGTTTACTTGTATAACTACTTATTATTTGCTAAATTGATCGATTGCCCCCTAATAGACTTTAATAAGGTTTGGCTTAAGAAAAATAAAATGCTCATGCATAGCATCCATTGAGTCACATCTCTTTCGGAAGGCTGCTACTTCTATGTGTAGAGTTGGATTGGCTGTTATCATGCTGTGACACGGTGTCACGCCTCCGAGGGTACCCTAAACATGGCAGTCCGCCGCATATAATATTAAAGCTAATGAATGATAACCTTAGTCATGTAGGAGCTTCGATATCACATGCAAGGTGTGCTTCCAAGATAGCAGGAGACTCACAGGGGTATTACATATAAGTAGATAATAAAAGCAAGCAAGAACTTATATGAATAAACATGAAACCTTCATTTAAATAATAATTCCTTACATCATCTTAGGGGCATTCCCCCGTCTTAAAAGTCTTGTTACAACTGCAAATAATCATAATTATAACATAAGCCTACTATAGAGATTTTCTTAGAAGTCTATGTTCAAAACTAAATACATATAACTTCTTCCAGAAACAACTATTAGCTTAAGCTCGTACCTGGCATACGGGGCTCCTTGGTGCCAACCAAAGGTAATCATACTGTAACAAAAAGCTATAGGGGTATAAGCAAATCTAGCTTAGTGAGATAATTCCATCTACAAGACATTTCCATAAATCAAACAAGTATTTAAACAAACATATAAGAATGCACCAAACATATGAACAAACAAAATACACAAGATTAACCGGAAATCATGTGTAGCATGGATTTTTCATGTCAGGGGTTGAGAGGTTACAGGCCTATACGACCATCAATATTTGCAGATTTGCTGGCTCCTGCTCGCCCTGTAGACTTTCTGACTCCTACTAGCCCATGTAGACTTTCCGGCTCCTACTAACCACCACTACCACTTCCTCGTTTCTCCACATGAAGAATAGTAGTGCAGCAAATGTGACTCAAAAATATGATATGCATGAATTAATTTCAATATATATATATATATATTTAACCAAATAATATTGAGTTCAAGTTAAAGGCGGTCAATCACAATTTTCATCATATCAATACGAGAATCACATTTTAATTATCAATTCCTCTTCCGATATTCTTAACTTATATTCAATCATTCATAACTTCAAATCACACAATACTTTTATCTTTTCCTTATTTTCTAGTGCCACTAATTACAAGCACAAACAAGGAAATGTAACTTAGTAAAGGATTAACTCACTCAATGTCGGTAGATCCTAATCGAAGTAATCTTCCGGGAAGGTGATCTCGAGTCCTTTTTCACCTAAACAAGATGAAATACCCAAATGAGTCTTTCATGAAATTTCTATTCTTGAATATTCTAAACTTTTCTTAAAATTGTGGTAAAATCGTATAAGAGGAAATTCCAACTTAAAATGGCCATAACTTGCTCATTTTAGCTCCGAATTTCGCATATAATATACCGTTTTCTACCTATTCGAAAAGATCTATCTATTTCTAAACTTATTTTCATCAAACTAAGTCATTTGCGTTCCAAAAAAGTGGCGACCAGATTCACCACGAATTTACATAAACTTGAATTCCTTCTTGTAATAAAAGCTCGTTTTGAAGAGATACATATTATAATAATTTGTAAAAACCTTTGAAATGTATATCCATATATTTGTTGACTCATATAAAATGTATGAAGTTAATGAAGTTGTCTCAACTATGAAAAAGTAAAGTCTTTTAAAAATTTTGAAAATTGAGAACTTTTGAAATATTCATTTTGCTTTGAAAATATCTTAAGTTATTTCAAATGAGTATTTCTTTCTCCTAAATTTAATTTCTTGTAATTGCTTTAAATTCCTAAGGAATGATTTTTATTTTCTAAGCTTAGTTTCCAACACTTTTTAAAGTAATAACAATTTTATAAAATAATTTCTTTGTTTCTTGAGATCATTCCAAAAAGAATTTCTAGCATTTGATGAAAAGTGAAGTTTTTGTAAGACCTTTTGTTTATTTCAAAAAGTCCTTTCTATGTATGTTTATGAACTCCTTAGATTTCTTCTAAAAGTTTGTTTAAGAAACTTACTTCCTACATTTATTTCTAGAAAAGAATTTTTAAGAAAACCTTTCCTCATTTATTTTGTTGAGAAAAAGTCATTATGTTCATGCATGAATATGGATCATAAAGTTATGGAAACATAAAGAAACATAATAACTTGAAAGAATAAGCTAATAAAGAAATAGATCAAGTATTAGAACCTTAGCTTCATCAAGGTATCCCAGAACTAAGAAAAGACTAGTCCCATAAAGAAAAAGAAAATGTTTTGACTTGATGAGGATAAGTCTAAGAGTAGAAATGTCACGCTCCGGAGGGTACCTTAAACGTGGCAGTTCACTGCATGTAATATTAAAGCTAATGAATGACAATCTTAGTCATGCAGGAGCTTCGATATCACATGCAAGGCGTGCTTCCAAGATAGTAGGAGACTCACAGGGGTATTACATTTAAGTAGATAATAAAAGCAAGCAAGAACTTATATAAACAAACATAATATTTCCATGATAATATCTTTACATCATCTTAGGGGCATTCTCCCGCTTTAATAGTCTTCCAAAATAACAACAACTATAACAATAAGCCTACTATAGAGATTTTACTAGAAGCGTATGTTCAAAACTTAAATACATAAAACTTCTCCCAAAAACTCCTAATAGCTTATACTCGTACTTGGCATACGGGGCTCCTTGAGGCCAACCAAAGGTAATCGTACTGTAACAAAAAGCTATAAGGGTATAAGTGAAACTAGCTTAGTGAGATAATTCCATCTATAAGACATTTCCATAATTCATATAAGTAATTTAAATCAAACATATGGGAATGCACCAATCATATGAACAAACAAAATACACATGATTAATCGGAAATCAAGTGTAGCATGGATTTTACGCCTTCCATGACAAGGGTTGGGAGGTTACAGGACCATACGACCATTAATATATGCAGATTTACCAGCTCCTACTAGCCCATGTAGACTTTCCGGCTCCTACTAGCCCATGTAGACTTCTCGGCTCCTACCAGCCACCACTACCATTTCCTCGTTTCCCACACAAAGAATAGTAGTGAAACAAATGTGACTCATGTGTATGATATGCATGAATTGATTTCAATATAAATTTAACCAACAATGTTTAGTTCAAGTTAAAGGCGATCAACACAATTTTCATCATATCAATACAAGAATCACAATTTATTTATCAAACCAACTTCCGATATTCTTAACTTGTATTAAATCATTCATAATACCAAGGCACACAACAATTATCCATTTTATCTTTTTTCTTAATTCCTAGTGCTACTAATTACAAGCACAAAACAATGAAATGTAACTTAGTAAAAGGAATAACTCACTCCATGTCAGTAGATCCTAATCGATGTAATCCTCCGGAAAAATGATCTCGGGTCCTTCTCCACCTAAACAAGATGAAATACCCAAAATGAATCTTTCATGAAGTTTCTATTCTTGAAGATCTTAAACTTTTCTTAAAATCACGGTAAAATCGTATAAGAGGAAATTCCAACTTAAAATGGCCATAATTTGCTCATTTTAACCGGAGTTTCGCATATAATATACTATTTTCTATCTACTCGAAAAGATCTACACATTTATAAACTTATTTTCATAAAACTAAGTCATTTGGGTCCCGAAAAGGCAGCGACCAGATTTACCACGAATTTATCAAAAACTTGAATTTGTCCTTTTATCAAAAGCTCACTTGAAGAGATAGATTTTCCAAATATTTTATAAGCTTTTTGAAAGGTATAAACATATATATAATGACTCATAACAAATGTATGAAGTAAATGAAGTTGTCTCAATTTATGAAAAGGTAAAGTTTTGAAAGGTTTTGAACTTAAGAACTTTTGAAGTGTCCATTTTACTTTGAAAAGATTTTGAGTTATTTGAAATGAGTATTTCTTTCTCTAAATTTAATTGCCTGTAATTATCTTAAGTTGTTTATAATGAGTATCTCTTTTCTTTTCCTAAATCATAATCTTCTTAAATTCCCAAGGAATAATTTTTATTTTCTAAACTTAACTTCTAACTCTTTTTGGAAAGTATTAACACTTCTATATCTAGAAAAATAATTTCTTGATTTCTTGAGATCAGCTTATTTTATTGAAAAGGAATCATTTGAAGAAAAGTGAAGTTGAAAAATCTTTGTTTACTTTTAAAAAGTCCTTTTAGTGTTATGTATGTTTAAAATTCCTTATGAACTCCTCTAAGTTTGTTTAGGATGACTTCTTAGTTTTTAGAAAAGTTTACTTCCTATTTTTATTTCTAGAAAATAATCTTTATTTTTAAGAAAACCTTTCCTCATTTATTTTGTTGAGACAAAAGTTATTATGTTCATGCATGAATATGAATCATAAAGTTATGGAAACATAAAGAAACATAATAACTTGAAAGAATAAGCTAATAAAGAAATAAATCAAGTATTGGAACCTTAGCTTGTTCAAGGTATCCCGGGACTAAGAAATGACTAGTCCCAAAAGAAAAAGAAAATGTTTCGACTTGATGAGGGCAAGTCTAAGACTAGAAAGACTAGTCTTAAAGCAACTTGAAATTAAATAAATTACAATGAAGTAAATAAATTGCAAGACAATGAGCTTATATGCTCTAAATAATATATATAGTTATATAGATATATTAGATAGTTATGAACATAAAAGAAACATAAAGGAGTTTAGATTATGAACAAAAGACAAAGTATGAACCTATTGTTGCTTTCTTAACCTTCATGGTTTTAGAAAACACACACTAAGTTCATACTAAGTAGATGAACATATGAAAATCTTGAAGAAAGATTACCTAAAAGAACTAACTAGAGAGAACTTCTTGGAAGAAACTTCTTGGAGAAATTTTGAGAGAGATTTGAGTATAGTAACTTAAGTGTAGAAGAAGTGTGAAAGAAGTGGAAGTATGAGGGGGTATTTATAGGAAAATGTGGGAGATAAATTGTGTTAATTAAATAAATGAAAAACAAAACAAATAGGGCAAATATGGGGGGTGGCCGCAAAATTGAGGGGTAAGAGAGAGTGAATTTTTTTTTTTTTTGTATTTTGCTAATTAAAAGTAAGAAATGAAAGATGTGAAATTGTATTGGAAATGAAAATGTGTAAGAAATAGGTGTATGGGTTGTGAGAGTAGGTTGTAAGAAAAAGTAGAGATAGATGAATAGTGTAGAATAGTAGAAAATTGTGTAATGTAAAGTAGACATGACAATTAAATACCGGTAGTAAGAAAATACGCTATAAATGCGATATTTGATATTTTTAGCTACCGAAAAATTATGAAATTGATATTTTTGGAAATCTTATATTTTTACGAGTCTAACGGTATATTCGGAAAATTTTTCCTATTCCGAGCTCCTGGACAGTTTTTCAAGAACTATATCCATCGGGTTCAAAGGACACTCGAATTTCGCCAATCTGATATTTTTATATAACCTATAGTTATTACGAACTATTATAGCTAATTATTCCAACTTCGTGTTAGGGCTAGAGAAAATGGTAAAGCCAGACTTAAGCAGTTACGGTAAACTAGGGTTTTGTTGACTTTGGAAATCCAGTTGACGTCCAATTAGGGTTTAAGATTTAATTCGAATCCAAAATTTCGGGGATTTATAAGAAAACTAGTCTTAATAACAATATGAATATAAATAAATTGCAAGGAAAGTAAATAAATTGCAAAACAAATGAGCTTATATGCTCTAAAAGATATTATAGCTACATATATATTAGATAGTTATAAATATAAAAGCAACATAAAGAAATTAGATTATGAACAAAAACAAAGTATGAACCTATTGTTGCTTTCTTTAACCTTCATGGTTTAGAAAACACACACTAAGCTCATACTAAGTAAATGAACATAAAGAGGACTTGAAGAAAAATTACCTAAAAGAACTAAATTTGAGAGAACTTCTTGGAGAAGATTTATTGTAGAAATTTTTTAGAGTAACTTTAGTGTAGGAAAGGTGTGAAGGAAGTGGAAGTATGGGGTATTTATAGGAAAATATGGAGATAATTTGTGTTAATTAAATAAATTGAAAATAAAACAAATTGGGAAGAAAGAGAGAGGGGGTCGGTGCCATTAGTGAAAGAGAAAGGGAGTGGATTTTATTTTTTTGTATTTTTGTTAATTAAAAGTAAGATATGAAAGATGTGAAGTTGTATTGGAAATGAAAGTTGTAAGAAATAGAGGTATGGGTTGTAAGAGTAGGTTGTAAGAAAAAGTAGAGATAGATAAATAGTGTAGAATAGTAGTAAATAGTGTAATGTAAAGTAGACATGGCAATTTAAGTATCGGTCGTAAGAAAATACATGTATAAATGTGCAATATCTGATATTTTTAGCTCCTGAAAAATTATAAAATTGATATTTTTGAAAATTTTATATTTTTACGAGTCTAACGATATATTCGGAATATTTTTACTATTCCGAGCCCCGGGACACATTTTTTAAGAACTATGTCCAATCGGGTTCAAAACGAGTTGCGATTTTACTAAACTGATCTTTTTAAGCTTCCTTAGATAATTACGAACTATTATACTCACTAAACTCTTTCTTACTCTCTTAGGGTTTCTTAAACAGGGATGCCGGACTTGAACGGTTACGATAGACTAGGGTTTGTTGACTTTGGAATTCCGGTTGACTTCTAATTAAGGTTTAAACTTTAATTGTTCACAAAACTTCGGGGTTTACACCTACTTTGCTCCAACGAATCAAGGAAGCTCAGAAAGAAGATAAGGAATTCCAAGAAATTATACAAGGGATATCACAAGGGAGATATAAGGATTCGCATGTGGATGATGAAGGTATATTAAGAATGAATAAAAGATTATGTGTACCGCATGATGAAAGCTTGAGGAAGGAATTAATGCATGAAACACATTATTCTGGGTATACCATACATCCAGGAGAAACGAAGACATACCAAGAGTTAAAAAGTGCATATTGGTGGAATGGAATGAAAAATGATGTTGCCCAATTTGTTGCCATATGTGATGTATGCCAAATGGTAAATGCGGAACATCAAAAACCAAGTGGATTGTTGAAACCATTACCAATTCCAGAATGGAAATGGGATCAAATTTCCATGGATTTTGTGTACTCACTACCTAAGACAAGTGGTTTATCATGCTATTTAGGTCATTATGGATAAACTCACAAAGTCAGCTCATTTCTTGCCAATCAATATGACATATCCCTTAAAAATTTGGCATGACTATATTTGAAGGAAATTGTGAGATTACATGGTGTACCTGTTAGTATAGTATCAAATCGAGATCCACGGTTTGTTTCTAGATTCTGGCAAGGATTGCAAAAAGCATTGGGAACACAATTGAAGTTTAGTACAGCTTATCATCCTCAAACGATGGACAGATAGAAAGGACCATTCAGACACTGGAGATATGTTAAGATCATGTATTCTAGAGTTCAAAGGAAATTGGGATCAACACTTACCATTAATAGAATTCGCATATAATAACAGTTACCATTCAAGTATAGGGATGCCACCCTATGAAACTTTATATGGTAAGCGTGTTGATCATCATTATTCTGGGATAACTTGGAAAAAGTATATGATTGGACCTGAATTAGTTCAGGAAATAAAATTGATAAGGTCACGGTAATAAATGAAGAATGAAAGAAGCTCAAGATAGACAAAGAAGCTGGGCGAATTTGAAAAGAAGAGAATTTTAGAATTTAATGAAGGAGATATGTCTATTTAAAGATAATTCCAATCAAAAGACTTCATAGCGGACAAACAAAAGGAAAGTTGAGCCCAGATATATTGGACCATTTGAGATATTGGAACAAGTTGGAAACCTAGCATACCGTCTTGCATTGCCACCCAACTTATCTGGTATACATATTTTTCATGTGTCGGTACTAAGAAAATATGTATCGGATCCGGATAAAATAGTTGAGCTAGAACCAATTGATCTAAAGGAGAATTTAACATATAAAAAGCATCATTAGAATATTGGATAGAAAAGTGCAAGTTCTCAGAAATAAATCTGTTATGTCAAAGTATTGGGATCTTCGAACTGAAGAGATGACATGGGAGCTGGAGGAGGAGATTAAGAAAAAACTATCTGCATCTATTTGAAAGTTCAGGTATGCATACAAGCTTTGAGGACAAAGCTCATTTTAAAGGGGGGAGAATGTAAACCTTGGAAATTTTCACATTAGTACATGACTCTAAAATAGAAAGTATGAACTAACCAATAAACCTAGAACTCAATAAAAACCAAAAAATAAATCAATGAGTTGAATTTGGCTGGATTAGGATCTAAAAGCCCGAATAAAAACTTCTTTGACTTAATTGATACCAAAAACGAGATTTCATATCATGAGCTGATAACTCAAAGTATAATTAAAGGTAACACAAATTTTCAAACCCCGAGACTTGTTATACAAATAGAAATAGATAGAAAATAAATTGTTACTATTGAACTCAACAAAGACTTGAGACTAGAACTATGAGTATTAATGAACCTATATATATATATATATATATATATTTAAACCCTAAATCAAAGATTCCTAGATAGTATTAAACATTACTAATAAGATTTCATAGTAGGTATCGAAAACTTAAGATAACTAGATAACTTGGTTAAGATATCAAGAGAGACAATGAGTAAATAACAAATTATACTTATAGTTAGGAAACAATAACCTAAAGATAAACTGTTAGGGTTATAAATACACAATAAAAACTAAACAGATGTATAACTAATAATCTAGACTCCAAATAAATATTTGAATCACACCATTATTTTAGTTAGGATATTCTTAAGATATTAGAGCCTAAAATAAAAATTAATTAATCACGTAAACTTTAAACCTAAATATGAACTTAATAGCAATCTAGAAAAATTGTAGTACACTTCATAAAATTTGAGATACAAACTCCCAAATATTTGATAAATTTGTACCTGATTAGCTTAATAAACTACCTAAAACTAAGATAAGATAATTATCAAATAATAATTATTATATTAATATTTGTACTTATAATACACATATACGATGCATGATTTATACAAATTGCACGCTTTTACGGTAGAGAATGCATTGGTATTATCTTAGCCAAATTCATCCCAAGTTTGTCAAATTTTACACTTAAAGTCAACACACACAGGCCAATCATATGTAGCCAACTCACACACAATTAATGAAGTAGAATTGCAAGTGGAAGAAGCAAAGCAGAGGAAAAAACATGCACCGAAACTACCTCTCCTTCCTCTTCTCCTACATATATTTAAGTACAATAAAGAACAAACAAACAAAGTTCATTATTTAATCAAATTTCCAATCAAATGAGCTCCCAAATGACAACCAAACCAACCTAAAAATTGAATCCAACTCACCCTAAACACACCTACTCGGATAAAAAAAAAAACTCCATTAAAAACGCCCAACTTTGAGCTCAAAATGTAGTAAGGTAAGTCGATTTGTTTTGGCTTGTTATTTGTTGAAAACAATGATTTAAACTGACTTCTGATGATCATAGGATCTACCTAACCAAAAACAAGCTTCGAATTACACCGAACAAGCTCAACAAGGTAAAAATTCGAAAACCCTAAGTTGCATCGTTTAATTCAAAAATCATGGATCAAGGATGAGATTTGATGTTTTGACTTGATATATGTGTAAAACTGTTATGACCCAAAAGAGGACAAGACGAAAACCCAGTTGGATGACAGACTTCATCACAAATTCATAAAGATTTGACACAACTTATTACAGATAATAAGGAGATACAGTAAGATAAAGCAAACAACGGATTGTAGCATAATAAAGTACAGTAGATAACAAGCTGAAAATTGATATTCTCAAGTATAAATAAAGAACATTAGGTCAAGAAAACATTATTGAATATTTTTAGTGTGTAGTCCTTTCCTTCCTCATCTTCTTCAGAAGCTCTTTACCTGGCTCGAAGGGGTAAAAACCCTACACATAAACACACAAACAGTTTAACAAAACAATAGAAACATTGAGAAAGTTAATAAAATTCTAAACCTAGAATTTGTATTACATGTAGAGAATTGTTTAAGAGAGTAGATACGACCTGGAAGAGATTCATTGGAGATCTGATCGAGCTAATAGTTTGAAGCAACAATTGTGTTTGAGATTAAGAGAATATCGAAGATTGAAAAATGAAGAAACCCTAGCGATACATGTTGGAATGTAAAAGAGGATTCTGGATTGTATTCGTACTAATATTTTTTGTATTGGATCGGGTCGAGAAATATATGTTTTTTTAAGGCCTCATTCTTTCAGTCCTAATATTTTGGTGCTCTCGTTTCTTCCTCCGTTTTCTCATCCTTGATTCAAGATGACTACTTGATCACAAGAAGAATTTGTGAAACTCCAATCCCTAATGTTTTCCTTAGCTGATACAATGAAACATATGCAGACTCAAATGGCTAAATCTATGCAATATAAAAAATCTATTCAGGATCCTGTTTCCAATTTACACATATCGGTGCAATCTTCCATTCAATAATTGATTGAGAAACTTGATGTTGTTCGGAATCAGAATGAGACTTTGAGTCCTTCTCCATTACCATCTAATCTTTCTCATTCGTCATCTTCCTTAGCCGACACATTGTTGAAAGGAATTAAATTAGAGATTCCTCGTTTTTCTAGTGAAGATCCTTTGGCATGGATATTCAAAACTGAGAAATTCTTTAATTTTCATAATATTCCTGCTCCTCAGAGGTTGGTAATCGCATCCTTTGCTTTCGAAGAAGATGCTTTGTAGTGGTTACAGTGGATGGAAGAAAATAAAAAGATGCCACTTGGCAATCATTTTTTTCTTCCTTAAAAGCTCGATTTGGTCCATCGGATTACGAAGATGTCTAGGGTACATTGGCTAAACTAATGCAAGATTCTACAATCCAGGATTATCAACGCAAATTTGAATCTTTATCAAATCACATTAAAGGTATCCTTGAGTCTTTCTATTGAGCTGTTTTATTTCTGGTTTAAAACCTTATATTAGTAGAGAAGTTCAGATAGCTAGGCTTCTGATTTAGTTCATGCTATATGGCTTGCTAGAATGCATGAATCTAAGTTTCATGATTCTTATTTTGTCAATAATCTAATGTGTCTTCATCAACCTTTACCACTCATAAATCTTCAATTTTCTAAGCCATACACACAACCAACCCATCCACTTTTAGTCATCTACTGGAACTTCTAAACCACCCTTATTACCTTGTCATACCATACACCATACACTTACCATTAAGAAATTGTCTTACGCAAGAAATATTAATTAAGAGAGAGAAAGGACTCTGTTATAACTGTGATGAAAAATATAGTCGGGATCACAAATGTAAAGCAAGTTTTTGTTGTTGTTTGATGTGAAGGCGATACTGAGGGATAATTGTGAGCAAATGATTGTATGGTGAAGGTACTATAAGTTTTCATGCTTTATCTGGCATGCAAATTCCTAGGACATTAAAATTTCACATATGTATTCATGGTGAGATATTTCCATCCTAGTGGATTCAAGCAGTACTCATCATTTTTTGCAACATCGAGTTGCGAAATATTTGGGTCTTGTAGTCGAACCTTCACTACGTTTGTAAGCCCGGAAAATTTCAGTAAATAATTTCAAGATGAATTCAAAAATAAACCCTAAAAATCAATCCAAATTAAAACGAATTTCGACAAGTCTTAAATCACGAACGATCTAGAAATTTCTTAATCTTGAGAAATGTAAACTTAAAAATAAAATAAGAACTCAACATTCTTCAATTCCAAAACCATTACGTACAACAAATTCTATATGTAACTCTGACTTATGAAATCGGGTAATATAGAACCCAAAAACAAATTATTTAAAAAGTAAATAATGATAAAAACTTTCGGAAATGAAACCCAATTCAAGAATTCCGAAAACATTAAAAAGATATTAAATACTTACAAAAATAAATTAAGATAAATTTCTCAAATCAAATGTTGTATAAATATAAAATATCAGTTTCCAAATTGGCAAAGATTTAAACCGGAAAATCACCCGAAAACCCTAAGTGGAACAATAGTTTAAGTCTGGCAATCTAGCTGTCACACCCCGCCCCTGCAGGCGACGGCGATGTGATGCCAGGGCAGACAAACCACCACTGGCCCTCTAGTGGTAATGGGGACACCACCATTGCATCATGATGACCCCAACCAACGCATGCCCCAACGGGTACCATGGGCACTAAGGTATTGTTACCCTTAGGTAGAGAATCAGTCTGCAAACTCTAGGATTCAAACCTAGACCTAAGGCTTTTGCCTGCCCCAAAGGCAGCCTTTCACCAGTTGATCTGCAGAACTCGTAAGAGGTGCTGCTTTTGGGCAAGCAAAAGCCTCAGGTCATGGGTTCGATCCTAGAGGCTGCAGACTGGGGTCAGTCCATCCTGGGGTAAAATACCTATAGTGCTCGTGGTATCCTATGGGGCATGCGTTGGTTGGGGGTCACCATGATGCAATAGTGGTGTCGGCATTACACTAGAGGGCCAGTGGTGGTTTGTCTGCCTGGCATCACATCGTCGTCGCCTGCGGGGGCGGGGTGTGATAACTAGCGCCTTAACCCTAGAGGCTAAGGCGTAGTTAAACGCGTTAGAATAGCTCATAGTATAATAGTTACTTAAAAATATCAGATTGGTAAATTTTTGACCTATTTCGAACCTGTTCGAATAGACTCCGAAAAGCGTGTCCCGGGGCTCGAGATATCAAAAATATACCATTAGTACCATTAGACTCGTAATTTCATAAGATTTTCAAATATATCAGTTATATAATTTTTCGAGTTATAAAAGTTACAGTTTTAACCTTTTATCGTATTTTTATACTACCGGTAATTAATTAGTCTTTTGCAATATTCACTTTTATTCATTACACAATTTTGATTATTTTATAAAGCCTTATATTATTAGATAAATATTTTATATATTATAGAAATTTTGTTTTTCTAAAATTTAGTTCGTTTCGAGTCTTTATGGATTAGATCTATTAAGACCGATACTAAAAATAAAATAATTAATTTAATAATTGAAAAAATATTTGAAAAATATTTTTATTTTCATAAAATAATTTTTAATTTTTCGAGTTATAAAAATATCATTTATAACCATATTCGCGTATTTTGATCATACGGTAACATATTTGTTAATACTAAAATAATTTAAATAATTATTTAATTTTATTATAAAATTCTGCCACTTATTTAAAATATTTTTTATAATTTATTTTGTATTTTTCTTAATACAAAGCACTTTTTCCAACCTATACTTCAAGTACACCTTACACATATTACTTCCTTTTCATTCAATCTTTCTACACTTTGTCCCACACTTCATGGCAGATTTTTCCTTCTTTATGGCTGCCATTGTCCTTTAATTTACTCTTATTTTGACTAAAGTAAATATATTTCAACCATCTTCAAAAAGTTACATTACACATTAATTATACAATTCAATTTTAAGTCAAATTTCAAACAAACCCTCTCTCTCCTCTCCCTCTTTCACATGCAGCACTCCTCATCTTTGGCTGCCATTTTTTTTTTTTTTTTTTCTCTTTCATTCATTTAATACACTCATTTTCTCTCTCTCTTTCATTTACTCATTTTTTTTTCATTCCTTAACTTTTTCTCTCACTTTTCCTCTCTTTTCTTCTTCATTTTGTTCTTGTTTCTTCAAGAACACAAGCTACCCCTTCTTCTTCTATAAGCTTCTACACATATTTCTTCAAGAATCTTGAATAAAATCTTGTCCAAAGTTCCATAGGTGAATAGGTAAGTATAGTGAGAGTTTCATGTATCAAATGACATTCCATAGCTTAAAAGCTAAGGATGATGATGCAAAGTGAAACACTCCATTTCTCTATGATTTTTTCTTGTATCACTCTTATTTTCTTGTTTAAAATAGTTATATTTTGTAGATCTAACTTTTTGTAGCTTTGATTTTTGTTTATGCCATAGATCTTGTTATTTGAGTTATTATTTTGTTATTGCTTATGATTTATGCATATATTCCTCATTCATATGTGTTAATGCATTCAAAACTAGTGTAGTAAACTAGATCTAGTGTTTTGAGTTCATAAAATGCATTAGATTTTGTTTTATGTTCATGGATAACTTGTAGTAGCATGATGATAGTAGGAATGTTTTAGAAAACTCAAGATCTATTTTATTTTCAACAAAAATCATTTTTTTGAAAATTCGGATGAAAAATGAACCATATTTAGAAAAGTTATTTTTCAACTTCAAAATGTGTATTTTTCATTAAAATGAAGGGCTTAGGGTATAGATAACAAAATGACTGATTTGATGAGTAAAGTTTAGATCTATAGTTTATAGTTTACTACCATGGGTTTCTTTTAGATTTATGTTCATATTAAGTATAGATCTTGGTTTTGAACTTAATAAAAATAGTGAAATCGTATTTTGGCAAGACTCCTATTTAAAAACCACTTTCCAAATGTCAAAATGAAGTTTTTACTTGAAATAATGAAAGCTTAATATATATTATCATCAAAACTTCTTTTTACAAGAATCAAAGGTGACTTTCAAAAGTTATTTCAAAATAAAAATCTCATTTTCGGATTTTGGCCAAGGCATATTTTTAAAACATGTTTTCCAACTCAAAAATGAAGTTTTTATTCAAGATATGAAGGGCTCTTAAGATATGATATGTAAGGAATGTATTTTCATAAGTTTAGATAGATTTTATCAAAAGATATGTCCAAAAATAAATTTGGTAAATTCGGATCTCAACCAAGACCAATTTTGAAAAACCCATTTATAAACTTCAAAACTTGTGTTTTATATGAAAATGAAGAGTTTAGGTCATAGATGTCATTAAGTAGTGATTTTTACAAGTTGGAATGAGTTTTGATTAGATTAATGTATAAAACAAGAAATAGAATCAAGATAGGAAATTTTGAGTTAGTAGTCAATTTTGAAATTCGTAATTTTGAATGAAGGCCATAAGAACACCTATTATCCAAGCCCAAAATAAAAGTTTCATATAATATGGAGTCCCTAAGTAATAGGTACCATAAGTCTTAATTTTAATGCATTAAACAAGTTTTCCCAAAGGAATCATTCAAAAAGTGGATTTCTAAAAATTCGGATTTTTGAGTAAATCCTATTTTGAAAACATATTTGCAAAGTGTAAAAATGCAAATCTTTATGTAAAAATGAATTCCTTAGTGGTTATGCATGGTTGAGCCCTAATTTTATAAATACCAAATGATTTTTACTTAAAGGAATCACTCAAAAACTAATTTTTACAAATTCGGATTTTGGAATCAACCCTACTTGAAAGCATGTTTACAAAAGTGTAGAATGGAAAATTTTATATGTAGGAAATGAAGGTCATAAGTTATAGATATAATGAAGACTCAATTTTAAAAAAAATATTATATTTTCTTAAGAAAATAAATCCAAAACAAATGGAAATGATCAAAATTAGAAACTAGATTTTTCATATGTAGTTGTTATTATGGTCTTGCAAAATAAAATGTTGTAAAGTTTTCTTTTAGAAAACATCATCATGATCATGCATACATTAAGCTCATCATGTTTTCATGTTAGGAATCATTCATATTACATGTATAGCTAATCTATATAATAGGAACATTACAAACATTTACAAAAAATTTTTTTCGGAATTGAAGTTTGCTATGTCCTAATTGATCTGACCTTTTCAAAGTTTCAAAGTTTTCAAAAATTAAATATAATATTTGAATTAGATAGATCTTTTGAAGTAGATAGAAATCGATATATAATTTGCGAAATTCGAGTTATAATAACCAAGTTATGGCCGTTTTAAGTTGGAATTCCCGCTTAGGACGAGAATTACGGAATTTGATAGTTCGTATAAGATCGTTTGGATTAGTTTAAGTTAAAATACTTATTAAGTATTTTTCCTTTTTAGGTGATCCCGAATTCGACCATTCCTACCAACGGATTACTTGTATAAGAGACGGTGATCAATGGCCGGTAAGTATTACTTCTAATTTCATTTATTGTATGTGATTGTAATAATAGTTGCACTAGATATTTGGTAAAAACAAAATGGATATGCATGATGGGGATGAATGGGGACTATGTATGCTTGTTGTTGATATGAGAAATGGAATATAAGATATCGAAGCTGAGTGATTAACTATTGCTTGTATAGATCAATTAGAATTGATTGTCTACGATTATTGATTGATCAGTTAAAAGATTTGGTATAATTGATTATTCGGAATTGAAGATGAAATTGCACTCATTCATATCACGATAGGGATGGAGCATTAGCATTTGTTAGTTTATTGTTGTCCATAAATGATTTTATAGTTTATAGTTGTCCATAAGCTGAACGGTCTTGGTTCGTTCTGCGGGATTCGTTAATCTGCTAACCCGGGATGGAGGGTGCAAATCCATCCACATATGATTTGGGGGTTCAACGGTTAAGGGTGTCACGCCTGAGGGTTCCTAGTAGTAGTAAACAAGTCAACTTGAATACTATCACTAGATTACCTTCAGATAATGACAGGTTTTTAAAACAACAGGATCTTTTAGTTGCTTGATAAGAAATAACAATATATGAAAGAAATAACTTAGTGAATAAACATTACAAAACTATTACAAACCATATAGTTTTTCTGAAGTACACAACTAAATAATCTATTCTAATAGTACATAACCATTAAACTAAAATATAACCGTAGACTTCCAGCTCCTAAGCTCTTACCGGAGCCATACTCCTGGAAGTGACTAACCAAGGTTGTAAGGTAAACCTAAAAAGACTGTTGGAGTATGAGCGAACCACAGCTCAGTGAATAACCAGACATACCATACATCAGTCATTCTCGTTTTAGGGTTAAGTACACAGGAGAATCAACAATTTCTCGTTTTAGGGTTGAAGAACCAGTACTCAATGACCCGCCTGCCCAGGAGAGACTAAGTACACAGGAGAATCAACAATTTCTCGTTTTAGGGTTATCACTTTGAATATAATTGATTAAATTGACCATCTCCTGCAATCTCCTTAGAAACTCCCTAAGTATTAATCATTTCAAAGCAATTCTACGGGCGACATTCTTCAGTGCCTTTTAGTTCCCGTAAGACCGCCATACCAAAGAGAACCTTGGAAGAACTAATACATTAGAACAACTAAGCATAAACAGAGATCCGAAATATTATACGCAGCAGGCTGTCACACCAATATATATGCAGTTAGGCAATTCGTGCAATGCATGATCATATATTTTGTCAAGTCAGTAATTCTTAATAAATTTCACGGTGACCATCATTACAACAATCATTATTATACTACTTCACAACATCAAACCATTGCATTATCGCTTTTTGTAAGAATATCTTAACAGTCATACAATCAGATCATATCATACTTTCAGCAAACATTCATTTGATTATCTTTGCATTATATATTCAACTACTTACAAGCACAAACAGTACAATATGACTGAATTACTCACCTGCTCATACTGACTCAGTCGTAATAATCAGCTGTAGATCCTTAGTGTATCAAAGTCACCTATTTAGATGAATGAGGTATTCATCAATATAATTATATATCTAAATTTCTATATGTGGCTGTGTCCTAGACTCGATTTTTATCAAGTTTTGATACTGACTATTATAGTTTTATGTTTTCTATGCTGATCAATATAGAAAATTATAGTTATGTATTATTACTTAGTGTCGTCGTGTTTCTCTTAATTTATCCTGTATAGTTATTTTGTTATTTTTTTTAGAAGTCACATTACTCAAAAATTTAGCTTTTTCAATTTCCATTCTTACTATTTTATCTATTTAGAACAAATATTTGACTAATACTAACTTTGATTAATACTAATATATGTCTTACATTCTAGGGTTTTAAGAATTATCAGATATTAATCAAAGTATTCTATATATTTGTATTTACTTGTTTATGTAATAAATCTTATATTGTTGTATAACATGTCATATACTAAGTAGACTTAGACATATATATATATTATGAGTTCTGTTGATTTCAAAAAACAAGCTTTTGTTAAAGAAGTTTTGGCGTTCGTCGGCTCAAAGCCGTCGGCCTTCAAAACCCAGGTGCCGGTGTAAAATTGGTTTTGCAAAATATTTCAAATTTGTTGCACCGGCTTTTGACAGTTGTCGTCTTTCAACGTACGCTGGCCCTACGCCATCGGCATAAATCTCTAGGTAGCGGCTTACGTTTATGTTTATATGAAAATTATTTTTACGTAGCCTCTGATCAGTGTAAGCCGCCTCTATGCCGCCAGCCTATCCTTGTAAGCCGCCGGCATTGAACGATTACACTGCCGGCTTTGAGGTAGTGTTGGTACTATTCATCATCTTCCTCCTCTGTCCGATTCAATTTTGCTAAATATCCCATGTTAAAAACATGCTCAAACTATTTCTAAGTGTTTATATATCTTATATAAGGGCATAACTCAACTCTTAACATGTTTACATGCATAAATATTTAGATTTCGATCTTAGAGAAATAAAACTAGGGTTTTGAAGCTTTACCTCGTTTGAGTTCGTCTGATGTAATCCGAAGCTTGTGGTTGTGTTTATTACGTTCCTAAGATTATTAGAAGTCAGTTATAAAGCTTAGATTTGAAAGAAAATCATTTGAATCGCATCAACTTACCTTTGAACTTGTATTCAAGGGTTTTTAGTATTGTTTTTCCTTTGATCCGAACTCGATTGTTTTAATTCGTTTGTTTCCTGTTTTTGGTTGGTTTTGGTAGCTATGTATAGTGGATTTGTTCTGGAGAATGTGGGAATTATGAGGATTGTTGGTTTCCTCTTTATGAGCATTTAAACATATATATAGAAGAAGAGAAGAAGGGAGTTACGGCTGTTTTCTCCTTCGATTTTCCTCCGGATTTCATCTCCTTTGGCTGTTATTTTCACTTCAATTATGTTGTGTTGAGCTGTCAAGTGATGATTGGTCCTTGGGTTGCTTTTGTTGAAAAAATTGGGTGAATTATTGATCAAGATTGGCTTCTCTCTTCTCTCGTATCTTTCACTGATTGCAGCCGAAGTTTTATATATATATATATTAATTAATTATTTAATTGAGTTTTGAGATTTAACGAGTATACGGATACAAATTAGCTATATTTGGGAGTTTTCGTACAAAATATGTTTATAGGATATAACAAAACTCTTAGTTTATCAAATAATACAATTTTCAGTTTTATATATACGTAGTTATTATTCGTATAATTTTATCTCCGCGATTAAGATTTCTTAAGCTCATTAGGTCAATTTTTGTTTTAGGCTTCAATAGCTTAAGAAAACTCAAATTAGAACAATAGCGTGATTCAATTATTTATTTGGAGTTCAGATTTTGAGTAATTCAATAATTTATGTTTTTGTTGGGTATTTATAATCTTAACGGTTTATCTTTAGGTCATCGTTTTCTATTTATAAGCGTAAATAATCGATTACGTAGTATTGGACTTAATACGGAAACTAAACTATATATATATATATATATATATCTTTAGTTTTGGTACTTGTCATGAAATCTTACTAGTAGTTATTTATTTTAACTAGGAGTCTTGAATTTAGGGTTTAAGTTTGAGTATAAGCTCATTACTACTCGTTATTCTAATCTCGAATCATTATCGAGATCAAAGACCTTCATTTAATCTCTATATTCATATTTTCTATTTAAATCTTATTGTATATCATGGTTTCGGGTTTAATAATTAAATTTTCTTTTAATCATATCTTGAATTATCATTCAAGATACGAAATCTCGTTTTTGTATCAACTAGGCTTAAGAATTTTTTATTCGAATTCTAATTCCTTATCTAACCAAATACCATATATTAATCTATTCTTGGACTTTATTAGAATCTAAACCTATTATCTAGTTCATATAATCTATTATAAAGTCGTATACTAACGTGGAAAATTCCCGGGGTTTACATTCTCCCTCCCTTAAAATAAGCTTTGTCCTCAAAGCTTGAATACGTACCTGAATTCTCAAACAAATGTGGATAGTTCTCCTTGATTTCCTCATCTATTTCCCATGTAATTTCTTCTGTTCGGGGGTCCCACAATACTTTGATATAGCGGATTTCTTTGTTTCTAAGAACTTGCACTTTCCGGTCCAATATTCTAACTGGATGCTTCTCATACGTCAAATTCTCCTTTAAATCAATTGGTTCCAACTCCACTATCTTATCTAGATTCGGTACGTATTTCCTTAGAACCGGTACATGGAAAACATTATGTATACCAGATAAACTGGGTGGCAATAGAGGTATGCCAGGTTTCCCAACTCGTTCCAATATCTCAAATGGTCCAATATATCTAGGACTCAACTTGCCTTTTGTTTGTCTACAATGAAGACTTTTGATTGGACTTATCTTTAAATATACATGTTCTCCTTCATTGAATTATAATTCTCTTCTCTTCAAGTCCGCCCAGTTCTTTTGTCTATCCTGTGCTGCTTTCATTCTTTGATTTATTACCAAAACCTTCTCAATTGTTTCCTAAACCAATTCAGGTCCAACCAATACTTTCTCCAAGTTATCCCAGAACAATGGTGACCGACACTTCCTACCATATAAAGCTTCATACGGTGGCATCCTATGCTTGAATGGTAACTGTTATTGTATGCAAATTCCACTAGTGGTAAATGTTGGTCCCAATTTCCTTTGAATTCCATAATACATGCTCTAACATATCCTCCAATGTCTGAATAGTCCTTTCTGTTTGTCCATCAGTTTGAGATGATAAGCTGTACTAAATTTCAATTGAGTTCCCAAAGCTTTTGTAATCCTTGCCAAAATCTGGAAACAAATCGTGGATCTCGATCGATACTATACCAGCAGGTACCATGCAATCTCACAATCTCCTTCAAATATATTCGTGCCAATTTTTCTAATGGATATGTCATATTAATTGGCAAGAAATGAGCTGATTTTGTGAGTCTATCCACAATAACCCAAACAGCATCATGACCCGCATTGTCTTAGGTAATGAGCACACAAATCCATGGAAATTGATCCCATTTCCATTCGGGTATTGGCAATGGTTTAACAATCCACCTGGTTTTTGATGTTCACTTTTATCTTTGACCACATCACATTTAGCAACAAATTCTGCAATATCCTTTTTCATTCCATTCCACCAATATGCACTTTTCAGTTCTTGATATGTCTTTGTTTCTCCTGGTGTACAGAATATCCAAATAATGTGCTTCATGCATTAATTCTTTCCTCAAGCTCTCATCATGTGGTACACACAATCTTTATTCATTCTTAACACCTCTTCTTCATCCACATGAAAATCCTTGTACTTTCCTTGGGATATTCCTTGTTTAATCTCTTGGATTTCAACATCTTCTTTCTGAGCTTCTTAATCTTTGAAGCAAAGTAGGTTCCAAAATTAGGTTTCCCAATTCAGCTTCCAACCTTGCATTGAAATTCCAAGTTTAATCTCTCAAATTCTTTGATGAGTTCTTTCTGTTCCGTCAATATTGAGGCACTTCTCCATAACTCTTCCTCAATGCATCAGCCACAGCATTCACTTTACCTGGATGGTAATTAATGGTAAGATCATAATCTTTAATCAATTCCAACCATCATCTTTGTCTCATGTTCAATTCTTTTTGTGTAAATATACTTCAAACTTTTGTGATCGTATATATTTCACATTTCTGTCCATACAAATAGTGACGCCAAATCTTGAGCGCAAAAACAATAACTAATTCTAGATCATGAGTGGGGTAATTCATCTCATGCGGTTTTAATTGTCTAGAAGCATATGCTATTACTTTTCCATTTTGCATTAGCACACATCCCAATCCATTTCTAGATGCATCACTATAGACAGTATATAGATCCTTGTCATTGGGTAAAACCAAGATTGGTGCTGATATTAACCTCTTTTTCAGTTCTTGGAAACTTTGTTCACGTTGATCATTCCACTCGAATTTCTCATTCTTCCTGGTTAATTGAGTCAAAGGTCTTGCAATCTTTGAGAAATCCTTCACAAATTTCCGATAATATCCTGCCAATCCCAAGAAACTTCTAATTTTAGTTACAGTTTCAGGTCTTTTCCATTCCACAATAGCTTTAATTTTTGCAGGATCAACTGATATTCCTTCTCCAAACAATATGTCCAAGGAATGATATACTTCGAAGCCAAAATTCGCATTTAGACAATTTGGCATACAACTTATTGTCTCTCAATATCTACAACACACTTCTCAAGTTCTCATCATGTTGTTCTTCATTAGACGAATATACAAGTATCATCTATAAAAACAATCACAGAGATATCCAACAAAGGTCTAAAGATGCGATTCATCAGATCCATGAAAACTGCAGGCGCATTAGTTAACCCAAATGGCATGACCAAAAATTCATAATGACCATACCTAGTTCGGAATTGAGTCTTTGGTACATCCTCTGCTTTAATTCGGATTTGATGATATCCTGACTTTAAATCAATTCGAGAAAATACCGTTGCTCCTCTCAACTGATCAAAATGATCATCAATCCTGGGTAAAGGATATTTGTTCTTGATAGTTACTCTGTTTAATTCTCTATAATCAATACAGAGTCTCATTGATCCATCTTTCTTCCTCACAAACAATACTAGTGTTCCCCAAGGTGAAACACTAGGTCTGATAAATCCTTTATCCAATAATTCTTGTAATTGCACCTTTGATTTTTTTAATTCCACAAGTGCCATGCGATATGGAGCTTTTGACACTGGTTCTGTTCCAGGTATCAAATCAATTGAAAATTCCACTTCTCTGTGTGGGGGTAATCCTGGTAATTCATTCGGAAACACATCTGGGTTTTCACACATGGTTCAATAGTATGAATATCATATACTTTGGATTTACCTCAATTGTTCCAAGAATATAACCGTTCAACTCCATATCTTCTTCATTTTCCACTTCAATTGTTGTTATTCTATTCCCAACTCCTTTGAGTATCTCACCCCTATACTCTTTTCTTTCTCCATGGCTATTGACAAAAGACAACCGTCTTGATATGGCAATTAACTTTTGCTTTTACACCAGTTAACCGAATCATACCCAAAATAATATCGTATTTTTGCATCTCTATCAGAATTAAGTCAACAATTGATTCTTGATTCCCAATCTTTAGTGGACAATTCTTGATCATCTCCCGTGTTATCACTAAATCTCCACTTGGCGTAGTAACTCTCAATTCTTTACTCATGTTTTCAATTGGTAATCTCATATGCCTTGCTAATCCGATATTTATAAAAGAATGCATTGCTCCTGTGTCAAACAAGGCATACGCAATCTGATCCCCTACTTGAATTGTTCCTATGTACCAATTATTAAATTCATGTTATTTCCAATTTATAAAGACTTCTATTCCTCGTATACTTGTGATTATGTGTAATAACTTTAGATAAACAAATATGTAATTACATACCTACAATGAGTCCATATTCTTCAGGATCAACTTCTTCCCAAATACTTTCTTCATCTTCTTCCTCCATCTCCACATTCTTAACAGGGTTTCCGTACATGACAAAAACTCTGGCCGTCGTACCGCCTTTATTAGCATTTCCAATTTTCGATCCCGAGACTCCAATCATTCCTTTAGGTTGTGAAGATCCAGCTATTGTACTCGCTTTCTGTGGACAGTTAGTTGCTATGTGCCCAACTTTGTTACATACGTAACAAGTTGCAACTTTTCTTTTTGGACAATCGTTTACCATATGTCCACTTTCCCCACAATAATAACATTTGTTCTGCAATTGTGGACAATTCCTCGAGTAATGGGAACCTTTACATTTCCAACAAGTGACATTATTCTTCCCCATTACTCCTCCTTTGTTCACATTGAAAGGTTTGAAGAATTTAACCTTCTTAGGCACAGAACTTGCCATAGAACCGTCATACATTCTTTTCCTGAACATAGTTCCTTTCTTCTTATATCTCTCAATTTCATACTTCCTTGCTCGTTCAATAATTCGAGCTTTTTCCAACATAGCTGCAAAATTATCAACTTCAAATTCAGCAAGTCTTCTATGGAAATGAGGCTCGAGTCCAGTCATGAAAGTCTGTCTCTTAAGCTCATCACTGTCACGATAAGCATCTGGAGCAAACTATAACAATCGATTAAACTCATGTTCATACTCATCAATGTTCTTAGCTCCTTGGATTAAGTTCATCAGATCAGTACTATATTTTGCTTTTAAACTGCTTGGAAAATATTCCTTCAAAAATTCTCGTCCGAACACTTCCCAAGAAATCGGTTGTGACAAACTTCTTTGTTTTGAATTCCACCATATTCTTGCTCTCAATCTTAATAGATAAGTTCCATAAGATACTTTCAAAGCTTCAGGTACTTGGAAAACATCCAGGGATCGTTCAATCTAAGCTAGCCAGTCTTCAGCTTCTTCCGGCTTTCTCGGTATTCCTTCAAAGTATCTGTTGCATTTAATGAATTCTGGCAACAAATTCCTCTGAGGACGTAAAGGTGGTGATGGTGGCAATTCTTGCTCATATCGAGGCGGTCTTTGCACCTCGGCAACAGATTCATTTGGATTCACTGGTCCATTTTCCTGAAATTGAACCGGTGGAGTACGCCTTTCATTTCCTCTGGGCATTAGTGGAGGCATTGCTAGTACCCCAACAGATGGTGCTACATTTGTTGCTTGAATATTTTGCAAAGCTTGCAAAATCAAAACATTTTGTTGTTGAAGACTTTGTAAAACATCCTCGATTTGGTTTTGGGGTGTTGCAGGAGCATTTATTGGTGGATCTCTAGAAATTCGGGCATTTCTACTTTTATTTTTTCCTCTTGGCATTCTATTAATCATTAAATAGATTATTTAGATTAGATCATAACTCATCTTACCAAAAAAGTCATCAAAGTCATTCATATATACATAACCAAAATACATCAGAGCTTCTCGTGGTTAGTGCTTATATACATTTCAAAAATGGCACTAACACTAAACCTAGTTTTTCTATCTATAGTCATCCAAAATAATACATATGCATCATCATATATCATATGCATGTCATCAAAAGTCTATCGATATCATACTATCAGGTCATCATAAGCAGATAATACATCATCATCATAATGTACTAAATCAGACTCATGGACTGGGGTAAAGACGACCTTTGCCCTTCTCCTGAGGGCCTAAATGAGGGTAATCATCCTCTCCCTCTGAACTGCTATCACAAATCTCAATCATTGTGTCCCTGTCTCCTGGAGGTGCTAAGGTCAGAGCTGTATCCATCACCCTAATGCCTCTGCGTGCAGGCCTCAGCTCACTCTCAGCACTAGGTGGCATATCTCTCTCAATCCACCCTCCATGTGCTGATCTAATCCATCTGGCATAATTAAAATCTGAGACATACTTCTCTGCCTCCATCCTTCTCTTCTTACCTTCTTTTTCATCCAACAACTCTGTGGTTATACTCCTTTTATGAGCAGAAATCCGTACTGACTCCTGTACCAATCTATCTTGCACAAAAGTAGGATGCTGGAACTCACCTGCTGTAAGTTCCCGAATTTTCGGTTCCAAATTCGAAACCCAAACCCTAATCGAGAGTCAAGCGGACTCTTAAGTCAACCAAAACCCTAGTATATCGTGACCGCTTAAACTCCGGCATTACCGTTTTCTCTAGCCCTAGAAAACGAAGTTAGAAAAGTTTGCCCTAATAATTCGTAATAGCCATGGGTTGCGTAAAAATATCAGATTGAAGAATTTTAAGTGTCCTTTGAACCCGATCGGGCATGATTCTTGAAAAAACGTGTCCGGAAGTCCGGAATAGGAAAATTATTCCGAATATACCGTTAGACTCGTAAAAATATAAGATTTCCAAAAATATCAATTTCGTAATTTTTCGATAACTAAAAATATCAGATATCGCTTTTATACGCGTACTTTCTTACTACCGGTATTTAATTGTCATGTCTACTTTTACATTACACTATTTTCTACTATTCTACACTATTCATCTATCTCTACTTTTTCTTACAACCTATTCTTACAAACCTTACACCTATCTCTTACACTTTTTCATTTCCAATACAACTTCACATCTTTCATCTCTTACTTTAATTAATCAAAAGACAAAAATTTTTATTTTCTCTCCTCTCCATGCATGAAATGGCGCCGGCCCCCTCTCTCCATACATCCATGTAATTTGTTTTTCAATTATTTAATTAAACACAAATTATCTCCCACATTTTCCTATAAATACCCCTTCATACCTTCACTTCTTTCACACCTCTTCTTCTCTAAAGTTACTCTCTCAAAATCTCTCTCAAATTTTCTCAAGAGTTCTTCAAGAAAGTCCTCTTAAGTTTAGCTTCTTTAGGTAAGAAATTTCTCAAGATTTCTTCATGTTCATTTACTTAGTATGAGCTTAGTGTGTGTTTTCTAAAAACCATGAAGGTTAAGAAAGCAACATTAGGTTCATGCTTTGTTTTTGTTCATAATCAAAATTCCTCCATGATCATTTATATTTCTATTATGTTCCTTTATGTTTTCCTATATTTCCTTTATGTTTATTACCATCTAATATATCTATATAACTATATACTATTTAGAGCATATAAGCTCATAGCTTTGCAATTTATTTACCTTTCATGCAATTTTATTCCAATGCAATTTATTTAGTTTTAAGTAGATTTTAAGACTAGTCATTCTAGTCTTAGACTTGTCCTCATCAAGTCAAAACAATTCTTTTCTTTTTCAGGACTAGTCTTTTCTTAGTCCGGGGAACCTTGATAAAAGCTAAGGTCCCAATACTTGATTTACTTTACTATTTAAGCTTTCAAGTTATTATGTTCCTTTGTATTTCTATAATTTTGATTCATATTCATGCATGAACATAATGTTTTTGTCTCAACAAAAACAAATGGGAAGATGTTTTCTTGCATTAAAGATTCTTTCTAAAAATAAATATGGGAAACGGATTTCTAAAAACTCAAGAACATGCATAGGAGTGATTTTCTTACATAAACAAAAGGTTTTATGAAAACTTATCTTTATCAAGAAGTAGAAATTCTTTTTGAAACATTTCAAGGAATCAAAATATTATTTTGAAATCTAAGTTCAAGAAAACAAAACCACACTCTAGGAAAATTAAAGTAATTACAAGAGATTTCATAAAATCTTTATGACTAAAAGAACTTTCAAAAAGTAGAGAATCTCAAAATTCAAAGACTTTTAACACCTTATTTTTCAAAGTTGAGACAACTTCATTTACTTCATACATTTGTTATGAGTCATTATATATGTATATACCTTCAAAAAGTTTACAAAATATTTGAAATCTTTATCTCTTCAAATGAGCTTTGTTTGCAAAGAAGGAAAACAAGTTTTATAAATTCGTGGCAAATCTGGCCGCTGTCTTTTCGGAACCCAAACGACCTAGTTTCATATGAAAATAAGTTTAGAAATGCGTAGATCTTTCGAGTAGGTAGAAAACGGTATATTATACGCGAAATTCCGAGCTAAAATGAGCAAGTTATGGCCATTTTAAGTTGGAATTTCCCCTTATACGATTTTACCGCGATTTTAAGAAAAGATTAGAATCTTCAAGTCTTATGAGAGACTTATTTTGGGTATTTCATCTTGTCTAGGTGACGAGGGACCCGAGATCATCTATCCGGAGGACTACTACGATTAGATCCACCGATATGGAGTGAGTTAATTCTTTTCCTAAGTTCATTTCCTTGTTTGTGCTTGTAGTTAGTAGCATTAGAAAACTAGGAAAAATATAAATGAACCTTTGTTATGAAATAATTGTTGAACGAAGGTTAAGAATATCGAAATACGAAGTGCTAAATAAAGTGTGATTTATGTATTGATATGATGAAATTATGGTTGATCACTTTTAATATGAATTCAACTTATATGGCCAAATGATAACTTGAAATTACTCATGCATATCATACACATGAATTACATTTGTTCACTACTTTTCTTCGTGTGGGGAAACGAGGAAAGAGTAGTGGTGGCTGGTAGGAGCCGGTAAGTCTACGTGATGGCTAGTAGGAGCCGGAAAGTCTACATGGCAAGCAGGAGCCGGTAAATCTGCTATTATTGATGGTCGTATGGGCCTGTAACCACCCAACCCTTGTCATGGAGGGCGTTAAATCCATGCTACACTTGATTTCCGGTTAATCATGTGTATCTTACATGTTCATATGGATGATGCATTTTCATATGTTTTGATTAAAATACTTGGCTAAATTTTGGGAAATGTCTTATAGTTGGAATTATCTCACTAAGCTAGTCATGCTTATACCCTTATAGTTTTCTATTACAGTATGATTATCTTTGGTTGGCCCCGAGGAGCCCGTATGCCAGGTACGATATGCTACTAGGAGTTTTTGGAGGAAGTTTATGTATTTTTAGTTTTGAACATAGACTTCTAGGAAAAATCTCTATAGTAGACTTATGTAGTAGATATGTTTATTTTGATGAATAGTATTGTTGATCAAAGACCTTAAGACGGGGGAATGCCCCTAAGAAGATGTACTTTTGTTGATGAAATGAAGAACTTATGATTATCTATGCTTATTCTTGCTATCTATTTAAACGTAACACCCCTAAGAGTCTCCTACTATCTTGGAAGCACGCCTTGCATATAATATCGAAGCTCCTGCATGACTACGGTTGTCATTCATTAGCTTTAAATTGTATGCGGCGGACTGCCACGTTTAGGGTACCCTCGGGGCGTGACAGTTTAAGTTGGTATCAGAGCCCAAGTTTTAGATATAAGATAGTAGGAATAGACCTTAAGATAGATAGTAACAAGATAGAAACTCTAGCTTAAGATCTGATCCCCTATTTGTTTTCCTTGATAGCTGACTTTCCCTGAGGTTAAGGAAAAATCCCGACATTTCCTAAAGACCGTGACGAGACCTTCGTGAACTACCGTCTTAGACTAAGAATTCTGTGTGAGGAGTTCGCGTTAGTTGGAAGGCCAGGATCGTCCGTGAAATGTTCAAGCGATGGAAGAAAGGACTAAGACACCCCTTATGGAGGAACTTGCCCCAGGAGCTAAGATATGACGATAGGAACCAGACTTCCGACAAGCTAGGGCCCCTGTACATCTACGCACACGATGAGTTGGCAGACCATACGGACTGGCTGAAGGCAGATGCGGAAGATCGATTCTATTAATATGCTGCTTACGACGAATTGTCCCTACGCCATCGGAGTACAACGCTCAGCCTAACTCCGTTGGAATACAACTAGATGTTATTCCAGATGAGAACTTCGTCATGAAAGAAGCCCGAGCAAACGAAGGAAATAGAAAGACAAACGATAGTCCGGAAAGAGATCTAAACGAGGACTCAGAGCCTGAGGAAACCTAATCTGTCTCTCTCTGGAAGAACAGCCCTTTGGCTCCCAACCAAGCACCTCCCCGAAGATTGAGCCAAGACGTACCCATGGAGACCGTTGCAAGGAGCATGACCCAACAAGTCCAACCTAGTTTTTCCTAGGCTTATCTTTCTTTTAATGCCTTGTGTTTTGTTTTCTATGATTTTGAACAATTATCTTTTGATGAGAATGGTTCCTGCCTTCTCAAGGTTATGTAAGAATTATTAAATTCTTTTTATAAAAAGTACTTTTGATGATTTCTGAATTTGATTGCTTTAAATATTTCCTATGGAATTTCCGATATTTCCGATCTCCTTTAAAGTCTAAAACTAGAATAAATAACAGACGCGGTAGAAGGGGTAGAAGACGCGAACGTCGCGCCTCTAACAATATACCAGCAGAACCAGGGAATCCCCCAGCAGAGCAACAAGCCCCAAATCCTCCACCAAATCAACAAGGAGATGTATGGGCCGCTATCAACCAACTGACAGGGTTGGTCAATAATTTCATGCAGCGTGCACAAACGCACCACCGCCTGCTGCAAATGCACCTGAAGCAACCGTTGAGGCACCTGCAGCACCAGAAGCTGAATCTCATACCGTCCCTTTGCCAGCACCACCGCCGCTCGACCTTATAGAAGTTCCTTGCCGGACTTCATAAAGAGCAACAGGTACTTCGACGGAAATTTCGGAAAGCCAGACGAAGCTGAGGACTGGCTAGCTCAGATAGAAAGGTCGTTTGCCGCCTATGAAGTTCCCCATCATCTGCGCCTGGACTATGGCACGTACATGCTGCGATTTAATGCCAGGGTATGGTGGGAGTCAAAAAGCAGGGAATTGTTGCCACCCGTAACTTGGGCAGCTTTCCGCAGAGAGTTTCTGGACAATTACTTCCCTGGAAGCTTAAGAGTTCAATATAGTGGAGACTTTCTCCATATATCCCAGAAAGGAAGAACGATAGAGCAGTACGAGACGGAATTTAGCCGACTGCTCCAATACGCACCTGAGTCCTTCAAGCATAGTGAAGAGCTGAAGAGACAAGTATTTTTGAGTGGCCTGGACGAAGACATAAGGATGCGTCTGGAGGAGTTAGACCTGAGAACCCTCCGAGAGTTGGTAGAAAGGGCTCGTATCATTGAGGGAGCAAAGAAAGGAAGAGCAAAGCCCCTGAAGAAAGACTTTTGTGTTCGGAAAGAGAACCCAAGATAGCTACAACCCCAGCTTTCAAAGCAAGAAGTTCAAACCTTTCCATAGCTTCAGAGGAAGTGTTAGTAACAACAAGGAGACGCCGGAAGTCATTGTGACCTGCTGGAAATGCAAGAAGGAGCATTACCCAAAGAGATGCCCGCTGCTGCAACACAAGTGCTACTTCTGTGGAGATCCCAGTCACAAGATAGGAGATTGCCCGAAGAAGACTTCCACCGTTTGCTTCGTTTGCAAGCAAACTGGGCACTTCGCCAACGAATGCCCACAAAGGAAGAATGCACCAGCAAGACCGTTTGGTTCTACGGGAGGAGCAGCACCAGCAAAGAATGGAAATGGAGGAAGCAACTCGAATCGGACTGGAGCAGCTGTTCATGGAATGAGGATATACAACTTGGAGGGACAGTGGGTATGCGAGGAGTCCGATGATGAAGGAGCTGAGCTAGCAGCCGTAGATGGAGACTATGGCTCAGATTTTGGTTTAGTAACAGGTCAGAATCAAAACCCTTTCTTTTAAAGCAAGTTATCAAGTTTCTTACGTTACGCAAGTTTTATACCTACGACTAGCTTAAGTGTACCAGTTCGTAATTAGTATAAACATCCGAGTGCAGGACGCGTATGTGTAGCTAGTCAACCCGCTTATGCCCTGTTCGATACGGGAGCTACCCATTCTTTTATCACCGTTAGCCTGGCTAAACAAATTGGATTACCCATAGATACTATTGCTACCGGTTTTCGAGTAAAAACCCCCACTGGAAGCATAGTAACGACAAAGGAAATGCTTAAAGGCTGTCCAATGGAGATACAAGGAAGTCACTCCAAGTGTGACCTAATAATCTTAGAAATGAGTAAATACGAAGTAATCTTGGGTATGAGTTGGTTAACATCCGTTAAGGCCTTGGTAGACTGCAGACAAAAGGAAGTGAAGTTTAAGGACCCAAATGGATGTGAAGTGATATTCAGAGGAGAATCCACGGTGAAGTTGAATTCATTTGAGTTAATGAACGACGAAGAGATCAACCTGAGTAACCTAAATGAAGAAGAAGGAGAAAAGCCTGAGCTTGGATCCATACCCGTGGCCAATGAGTTCCCAGATGTATTTCCGGACGAATTGCCTGGATTGCCACCAAAGAGAGAGATCGATTTTGAAATTGACCTATTGGTCAATACAGAACCAATCTCAAAGGCACCCTATCGGATGGCACCAGTAGAGCTAAAGGAGTTAAAGATTCAGCTACAAGACTTGTTGGATCAAGGTTTTATCCGACCAAGCGTATCACCTTGGGGAGCGCCAGTATTGTTCGTAAAGAAAAAGGATGGTTCCATGCGCTTATGCATCGACTATCGGGAGCTAAACAAAGTCACCATCAAGAACAAGTATCCCCTCCCAAGGATAGATGACCTTTTCGATCAACTTCAAGGAGCAAGCGTCTTTTCAAGGATCGATCTACGGTCCGGATACCACCATTGAGGATTAAACCTGAGGACGTACCAAAGACAGCTTTCAGAACTCGCTATGGACATTACGAGTTTCTAGTGATGCCTTTTGGACTAACCAACGCACCAGCAGCTTTCATGGATATCATGAATCGAGTATATAAGCCCCTGTTGGACAAGTGTGTAATAGTCTTCATTGACGATATCCTAATCTACTCCAAGACGCGAGAACAACATCAGGAACACTTAAGAATGGCATTACAGACTCTGCGTGAGCATAAGTTGTACGCCAAGCTATCTAAGTGTGACTTTTGGCTGGATCGTATATCTTTCCTAGGACATGTGATATCTGGAGAGGGAATATCGGTAGACCCTGAGAAGATCAATGCAGTGATGAAATGGAAACAACCTAAGACTGTAACTGAAGTGAGAAGTTTTCTTGGATTGGCGGGATATTATAGGAAGTTTGTGAAGAATTTTTCAAACATCGCCAAGCCTCTCACTCAGTTAACTCAAAAGGAGGAGAAATTCATTTGGACAGACAAAAGAGAACAAAGTTTCCAGGAACTAAAGAGAAGACTTGTTTCTGCCCCAATCCTAATTCTACCAGACCCCGAGAAGTCCTATACCGTGCACAGTGATGCCTCTAGGAATGGCCTCGGATGCGTACTGATGCAGGATGGGAAAGTGATCGCGTATGCATCTCGACAACTCAGACCTCATGAGCAGAACTATCCTACTCACGATTTGGAGTTGGCCGCCGTTGTTTTCGCTCTCAAGTTATGGAGGCATTACTTATATGGACAAAGATGTGAAATCTACACGGACCATAAGAGCCTCAAGTACCTATTCACACAAAAAGAGTTGAATATGCGGCAACGGAGATGGTTAGAGCTCATCAAGGATTACGACCTTGGAATCAATTATTGTCCAGGGAGAGTAAACGCAGTTGCAGATGCCCTAAGTAGGAAAAATTATGGAGAAATTGCTTCTTTGCTCACTGATAAGAGAGAGTTGATAAAGGAGTTCGAAAGATTGAGCATTGAATTTATTGGGCAAAGTGTGGAAGTAGAAATTGCCAACCTTGTTTTGGAACCCACCTTGGTGGAAAGAATCAAGGAAGCCCAGCGATACGATGAGGCGATCATGAAGATCAAGAAAGAGGTACAGGAAGGAAGATACACGGATTTCTCCACGGATGAAGATGAAGTGGTTAGGATGAAAGGCAGGTTATGCGTTCCGGATGATGAAGACATAAGAAAGGAAATCATGAAAGAAGCACATCACTCCGGATACACCATGCACCCAGGAGGAACAAAGATGTACCAGGATCTAAAAAGCCACTATTGGTGGAACGGCATGAAGAGAGTAGCAGATTTTGTGCTAAAATGCCCTACGTGCCAACAAGTGAAAGTAGAGCACCAAAGGCCTGGTGGACTTCTGAAACCCTTGCCCATACCCGAATGGAAGTGGGACCAAATCACGATGGACTTTGTATGTGGATTACCAAGAACATCAGCAGGATATGATGCGATTTGGGTCATCGTGGATCGACTGACAAAGACGGCTCATTTCCTTCCAATGAACATGACGTACTCTTTGGATAAGTTGGCAAGAATGTACACAAGGGAAATAGTACGCTTGCACGGAGTACCCGCTGGAATAGTCTCCGACCGAGATCCAAGGTTTGTATCCAAATTTTGGACAAGTTTGCAAAATTGTATGGGAACTAAGCTACATTTCAGTACGGCTTATCACCCTCAGACGGATGGTCAGTCAGAAAGGACGATACAAACATTGGAGGATATGCTGCGAGCCTGTGTGATAGAGTTCAAAGGTAGCTGGGATGCACACCTACCTTTGGTAGAGTTTGCCTACAACAACAGCTACCATTCCACGATCCAGATGCCACCTTATGAAGCGTTGTACGGAAGGAGATGTCGGTCTCCTTTGTTTTGGGATGATGTAGAAAAGTTGAGTATCGGACCTGATTTAGTACAGGATACAGCTGACAAGGTGCGAATCATCCGACAAAAGATGAAGGAGGCACAAGATAGGCAAAAGAGTTGGGCGGATATGAAAAGACGTACCCTCGAGTTTGAAGTTGGAGATCACGTGTACTTAAAGGTGAATCCCATCAAAAGTATTCGCCGAGTTCGACCACAAGGGAAGTTGAGCCCACGTTACATTGGACCTTTTGAAGTACTGGAAAGAGTAGGAGATCTTGCTTATCGCCTAGCACTACCTCCTAGCCTATCTGGAATTCACAACGTATTCCACGTGTCTGTCTTGCGGAAGCATATGTCAGACCCTACCAGGATTGCAGAGCTAGAACCTGTTCAACTAAAGGAAAATCTCACATACGAGGAGCACCGGTTCAGATCCTAGACCACAAAGTGCAGAAGCTTCGGAACAAAGAAATCAAGTATGTGAAGGTTCTATGGAGAAACCACTCACGTGAAGAAGCGACCTGGGAGGCAGAACAAGACATACGCCAGAAATACCCAAGTCTGTTCAAGGAATCAGGTATGAATTTCAAGTTTTGAGGACAAAACTTTCTTTAAGGAGGGTAGGTTGTAAGTTCCCGAATTTTCGGTTCCAAATTCGAAACCCAAACCCTAATCGAGAGTCAAACGGACTCTTAAGTCAACCAAAACCCTAGTATATCGTGACCGCTTAAACTCCGGCATTACCGTTTTCTCTAGCCCTAGAAAACGAAGTTAAAAGTTTGCCCTAATAATTCGTAATAGCCATGGGTTGCGTAAAAATATCAGATTGAAGAATTTTAAGTGTCCTTTGAACCCGATCGGGCATGATTCTTGAAAAAACGTGTCCGGAAGTCCGGAATAGGAAAATTATTCCGAATATACCGTTAGACTCGTAAAAATATAAGATTTCCAAAAATATCAATTTCGTAATTTTTCGATAACTAAAAATATCAGATATCGCTTTTACACGCGTACTTTCTTACTACCGGTATTTAATTGTCATGTCTACTTTTACATTACACTATTTTCTACTATTCTACACTATTCATCTATCTCTACTTTTTCTTACAACCTATTCTTACAAACCTTACACCTATCTCTTACACTTTTTCATTTCCAATACAACTTCACATCTTTCAACTCTTACTTTAATTAATCAAAAGACAAAAATTTTTATTTTCTCTCCTCTCCATGCATGAAATGGCGCCGGCCCCTCTCTCCATACATCCATGTAATTTGTTTTTCAATTATTTAATTAAACACAAATTATCTCCACATTTTCCTATAAATACCCCTTCATACCTTCACTTCTTTCACACCTCTTCTTCTCTAAAGTTACTCTCTCAAAATCTCTCTCAAATTTTCTCAAGAGTTCTTCAAGAAAGTCCTCTTAAGTTTAGCTTCTTTAGGTAAGAAATTTCTCAAGATTTCTTCATGTTCATTTACTTAGTATGAGCTTAGTGTGTGTTTTCTAAAAACCATGAAGGTTAAGAAAGCAACATTAGGTTCATGCTTTGTTTTGTTCATAATCAAAATTCCTCCATGATCATTTATATTTCTATTATGTTCCTTTATGTTTTCCTATATTTCCTTTATGTTTATTACCATCTAATATATCTATATAACTATATATACTATTTAGAGCATATAAGCTCATAGCTTTGCAATTTATTTACCTTTCATGCAATTTTATTCCAATGCAATTTATTTAGTTTTAAGTAGATTTTAAGACTAGTCATTCTAGTCTTAGACTTGTCCTCATCAAGTCAAAACAATTCTTTTCTTTTTCAGGACTAGTCTTTTCTTAGTCCCGGGGAATCTTGATAAAAGCTAAGGTCCCAATACTTGATTTACTTTACTATTTAAGCTTTCAAGTTATTATGTTCCTTTGTATTTCTATAATTTTGATTCATATTCATGCATGAACATAATGTTTTTGTCTCAACAAAAACAAATGGGAAGATGTTTTCTTGCATTAAAGATTCTTTCTAAAAATAAATATGGGAAACGGATTTCTAAAAACTCAAGAACATGCATAGGAGTGATTTTCTTACATAAACAAAAGGTTTTATGAAAACTTATCTTTTATCAAGAAGTAGAAATTCTTTTTGAAACATTTCAAGGAATCAAAATATTATTTTGAAATCTAAGTTCAAGAAAACAAAACCACACTCTAGGAAAATTAAAGTAATTACAAGAGATTTCATAAAATCTTTATGACTAAAAGAACTTTCAAAAAGTAGAATAGAATCTCAAAATTCAAAGACTTTTAACACCTTATTTTTCAAAGTTGAGACAACTTCATTTACTTCATACATTTGTTATGAGTCATTACATATATGTATATACCTTCCAAAAAGTTTACAAAATATTTGAAATCTTTATCTCTTCAAATGAGCTTTGTTTGCAAAGAAGGAAAACAAGTTTTATAAATTCGTGGCAAATCTGGCCGCTGTCTTTTCGGAACCCAAACGACCTAGTTTCATAAAAATAAGTTTAGAAATGCGTAGATCTTTCCGAGTAGGTAGAAAACGGTATATTATACGCGAAATTCCGAGCTAAAATGAGCAAGTTATGGCCATTTTAAGTTGGAATTTCCCCTTATACGATTTTACTGCGATTTTAAGAAAAGATTAGAATCTTCAAGTCTTATGAGAGACTTATTTTGGGTATTTCATCTTGTCTAGGTGACGAGGGACCCGAGATCATCTATCCGGAGGACTACTACGATTAGATCCACCGATATGGAGTGAGTTAATCCTTTTCCTAAGTTCATTTCCTTGTTTGTGCTTGTAGTTAGTAGCATTAGAAAACTAGGAAAAACATAAATAAACCTTTGTTATGAAATAATTGTTGAACGAAGGTTAAGAATATCGAAATACGAAGTGCTAAATAAAGTGTGATTTATGTATTGATATGATGAAATTATGGTTGATTACTTTTAATATGAATTCAACTTATATGGCCAAATGATAACTTGAAATTACTCATGCATATCATACACATGAATTACATTTGTTCACTACTTTTCTTCGTGTGGGGAAACGAGGAAAGAGTAGTGGTGGCTGGTAGGAGCCGGTAAGTCTACGTGATGGCTAGTAGGAGCCGGAAAGTCTACATGGCAAGCAGGAGCCGGTAAATCTGCTATTATTGATGGTCGTATGGGCCTGTAACCACCCAACCCTTGTCATGGAGGGCGTTAAATCCATGCTACACTTGATTTCCGGTTAATCATGTGTATCTTACATGTTCATATGGATGATGCATTTACATATGTTTTGATTAAAATACTTGGCTAAATTTTGGGAAATGTCTTATAGTTGGAATTATCTCACTAAGCTAGTCATGCTTATACCCTTATAGTTTTCTATTACAGTATGATTATCTTTGGTTGGCCCCGAGGAGCCCCGTACGCCAGGTACGAGCATATGCTACTAGGAGTTTTTGGAGGAAGTTTATGTATTTTTAGTTTTGAACATAGACTTCTAGGAAAAAATCTCTATAGTAGACTTATGTAGTAGATATGTTTATTTTGATGAATAGTATTGTTGATCAAAGACCTTAAGACGGGGGAATGCCCCAAGAAGATGTACTTTTGTTTGATGAAATGAAGAACTTATGATTATCTATGCTTATTCTTGCTATCTATTTAAACGTAACACCCCTAAGAGTCTCCTACTATCTTGGAAGTACGCCTTGCATATAATATCGAAGCTCCTGCATGACTACTGTTGTCATTCATTAGCTTTAACATTGTATGCGGCGGACTGCCACGTTTAGGGTACCCTCCGGGGCGTGACACCTGCTACCTCGGGTATAATAGGTGGTTTCCTTATCAAAATGAGTCTAGAATGACTACATCTGCTGACCCGAGCAAGCATCAAGTCATCATCATAGGCTGCATCACCTCTGACCCTAGTATGATCCCGTCTAACATCATGAGCATAAACTGCTCCTCTCCCAATATCTACCCAGACTCTAAAATCTAGAGGCTCTGGTCTCACTGATCTGGATGAGACTATAAATGCTATATTATCAATCTCCAAGCCACCTCCTTTCTGTACTATCAACCTCTCAAATTTGTAGAGCGTCTCTATAGCTGATCCATTATCTGGAAAAGCCCGCTCCATAAAAAATAACCAACCTTTAAACAAAGGCAGTAGTCCTCTCTTCCAGGTGCTGAGAATCTACTCCAAAGTCTTAGTAATCCCACACAAATACAAGTCCTCTACCAGAACTCGTAATCTACGCCTATAATCTATCAATGTCTCCTCTTCCTGCATACTAAAAATCTCCCATTTAATATGACACGTAACAGGATTAGTCTGCACACAACAAAATTTGCATGATTAATAATAATCACACATATTTTATTCCTAATTGTGCAGTATAATTCTACCCATAACTACTCAACTATTTCTACAGGGTACTAATTAATTCTAATTAACTACATTCACCAATAAAATTCTTTCACATATTTATCTCTCTTATACTAGCAACCATGCTCTGATACCAACTAAATTCTGTCACGTCCCGAGGGTACCCTAGTAGTAGTAAACAAGTCACACTTGAATACTATCACTAGATTACCTTCAGATAATGACAGGTTTTTAAAACAACAGGATCTTTTAGTTGCTTGATAAGAAATAACAAATATATGAAAGAAATAACTTAGTGAATAAACATTACAAAACTATTACAAACCATATAGTTTTTCTAAAGTACACAACTAAATAATCTATTCTAATAGTACATAACCATTAAACAAAAATATAACCGTAGACTTCCAGCTCCTAAGCTCTTACCGGAGCCATACCCTTGGAAGTGACTAATCAAGGTTGTAAGGTAAACCCGAAAAGACTGTTGGTGTAAGCCCCTAGATTTTTTTCGATAATATTAGTAAACTCTAAGAACCGAAAGTTGAAATGAAACCCTAAAGTTAACCTAGTTATACGATTAGTCTAGTGAATCTAGATCCGGCAATCCCGTATTCATAAACCCTAGAAAACAAAATTGAGATAATTATGGAAAATGGTTCGTAATAATATAGGAAGCCTAAAAATATCAGATTCGAATTTTTCTAGTGTCTTTCGGATCCGATCGGGATCAGTTTTCGAAAACCGTGCCCGGAGCACCGGATAGCAAAAATATTCCGACAACACCAATAGATTCGTAAAAATATAAGGTTTTCAAAAATATCAGTTTTAGAATTTTTCGGTAACTAAAAATAACAGATATAGGCTTTTACGCGTATTTTCTTTACTACCGGTATTTTAATTGTCTAGTCTACTATTCATAGTACTTTTCTACTATTCATTACTATTCACCTATCTCTACTTTTTCTTACACTCTACCATACCTATACCTTACAATTTACCTTCCCCATACAACTTTAATCACATCACACTTTACACATTACTTCTTTTAATACAAAACAAACAAAAATAATTATTTCTCCCCCCTACATGTACCAAAACCGGCCCCTATGCCCCTCTTCCATCCATTTTATTTTCAATTTCAATTAATTTAATCACACAAATTTCCACTCCAAAAATCTATAAATACCCCCTTCCTCTTCCATTCTTTCACACAACAAAAATTCATACTAAAACTCTCAAAATCACTCCACAAAATTCCTCTCCCAACATCTCTCTCAAGTTCTCTCTTTTCTTAGAAAATCCATTCCCACATAATACTACAACCCATTCTTTTCTTCTTCAACCAAACATAAACTTTAGGTAAAACTTCTCTTATTTACTCATCATGTTCATATAACTTAACATGAGTTTAGTGTATGTTTCTTAGACTCATTGAGTTAAAGAAGCAACAATTTATTCATGTTTTGTTTTTGTTCATGTTCATTTATTTTCTTTATGTTACTATTATGTTGATATTGTTATTATTGTTTCTAACCTAACTATATATATATATATTATGTATATATATATTTATTTAGAGCATATAAGCTCACTTGTTATTTATTTATTTTCAAGTCTTGCAATTTATTTATTTACTTGTTTTATGCAATATTAAGACTAGTCTTTCTAGTCTTAGACTTGTCCATATCAAGTCAAAACAATTTTATTTCTTTGCTTTTCTTTTCTTTGAGGACTAGTCCATTCTTAGTCCCGGGATACCTTGATGAAGCTAAGGTTCCCAATACTTGACTTTACTTTTATGCTCTTACTTCATTTATGTTGTTTTTATTTTTTCATAGTCAAAAACTCTCATTCATACATGAATATGTTGTTATTGTCTCAATCATAATAGAAATGAGTTTTCTTAAAATAAGAATAAAACTCTTTTAATTATAAATTTGGTCACATAAGAAGATATTTCCTTAAGGTTTGAAATTTATCTTAAACAAATAATTCTTCTAAAGATAGTAACAATATATGGTTTTATCAAGAAATACGTAAAGTAAAGTTAATATAAATTCTCTTTTCAATAAATAAGAAAGTTTCTATAGACTTAAACAAAGAATTTCTTAGATTTAATTGTCAAAGTTTTCCACCAACACTAAAGTCTAAGATAAGTTTTTCAAAAATAACTTATAAGATGATTTCTTTTAAAAGTGGAACTAAGCATAAAGTATTTAGAAAGACTTTGTTTTCCAAAACGCTAGAAATAAATTTATGGAAATATTGAAAGATTAAAATAACTTTTTGAAGGAATGGAGTTAAAAGGAGGAAATACTCATTTATGATAACTTAGGAAATTTTTCAAAAAATAAAATTCTCACTTTCAAGACATTTGTTTTACAAAACCATTGTTGAGACAACACCAAATTCATGCATATAGTATGAGATTATACATATATGTATATACATATATTCAAGGGATTTTTCAATCATACAATATATCTATATTTTTGTACAAAAGCCCTTGAGTGAAGTAAAGTTTGAAAACTCTAGTTTTGAAGTTTGGAAAATTCGTATCAAATCTGTACGCTACTATTCCGAGGCCTAAATAACTCCTTTTGATGAAAATAACCTTATAAATAGATAGATCTTTTCGAGTAGGTAGAAATCGGTATATAATATGCGAGATTCCGAGTTAAAATGAGCATGTTATGGCCATTTTAATTTGGGATTTCCATTCCATACGATTTTTATGAATTTTCTAAGATAGAAGTATAGAATTTGAATAGAGCTTGGATGAAATACTCATGTTGGGTATTTCTTTTGTTTAGGTGTCGAGGATCACGATCTTGTCTTCCCTGAGGATTACTTCGACTCCTAGAGCACTATGGACGAGTGGGTTTCCTTTACGCTTATGTATTCGCGCATGTGCTTGTAGAATAGAGCACTAGATGTAGGAAAAAAGATAAAATTGATATGCATGTGGGATATTATGGGAATTATGTATATGATTCGTTGTGTGCGATCAATGAACGATAAGTATATCGGAACCCGATTTGTGATTGATATAAATGTTTCCGTGTATGTATTGTTATGTGTGCAAATATTGTTTGATCGCTTTAAATGATTTAATGTCATATTGAAATCCTCATATAATAAATTGCTCATGCATATCACTTAGAATATCATTTCGGAGTTTTACTACTACTCCTCAGCGTGGAACCGGAAAGGTAAGCTGCCTAGCTACATCTTCAGGGTTAGGACGTTCGGGGAATACGGCCTCAAGGTGTAGCCAAGCCGGATCGATCACTTTGGGCATGGAAGGCCCGGGGACTAGTAGTACGGTTTGTTGGAACCCTAAGATGCGCGCAAACTTTGAGGAGGTTGTTCAGGACCCAGTTCAAAGCATTCCCTAACCACCGATGGAGGGGTAAATCCATCAAACATATGAAACCGGATAGTCGTATGTAATGTTTGAACATATGGTTGTCGCATTCATATGCTTGAGTGATAAACTTGATTGGTTGTTTGTTACGAGTACTATTGTGTAAGGAATATCTCACTAAGCTAGTCATGCTTATACTCCTATAGACTTTTGATATTGCAGGATTATCTTTTGCACCCGAGACCACCTTGATTCCCCGGGTAGAATCCTTATTTTGAGAAGCTTTTGGAGGAACTCTATTTTGAAGTTATAGAATAGATTTCTTCTAAAATCTTCTAGCTGTAGTTATGTTATATTGAGAACCATGTTATTATGAATTATCGGGGGAATGCCCCTTAGAAGCTGTAAGACTTTTATTTCAATGAAATATATATTAAGTGTTATTTTGCATGTTCCGCTGCCAATGTCTTAAAATGTATTACTCCACCGGTCTCCCTTTGTTGTGAATGTACGCCTTGTACCGATATGGAAGCTTTCGAGTGACTGAGGTAGTCATTCTTAAGTTTTAATATTGCGTACGGCGGGCTGTCACGTTTAGGGTACCCGCTGGGGCGTGACAGTTGGAGTAGGAACGAACCACAGCTCAGTGAATAACCAGACATACCATACATCACACAAGTTATTAGCAAATCATATGTAATGCAAGCACTCAACCATATGCACAGATACAAGTTTGGATGATCTAGAATCTAAACAGGAAAAAGATTTACGCCCTCTTTTTAAGGGTTGAAGAACCAGTACTCAATAACCCACCTGCCCAGGAGAGACTAAGTACACAGGAGAATCAACGATTTCTCGTTTTAGGGTCATCACTTTGAATATAATTGATTAAACTGACCATCTCCTGCAATCCCCTTAGAAACTCCCTAAGTATTAATCATTTCAAAGCGATTCTATGGGCGACGTTCTTCGGTGCCTTTTAGTTCCCGTAGGACCGCCAGACCAAAGAGAACCTTGGAAGAACTAATACATTAAAACAACCAAGCATAAACAGAGATCCGAAATATTAATATGTAGCAAGCTGTTACACCAATATATATGCAGTTATGCAATTCGTGCAATGCATGATCATATAATTTTGTCAAGTCAATAATTCTTAATAAATTTCACGGTGACCATACATTACACACAATCATTATTATACTACTTCACAACATCAAACCATTGCATTATCGCTTTTTGTAAGAATATCTTAACAGTCATACAATCAGATCATATCATACTTTCAGCAAACATTCATTTGATTATCTTTGCATTACATATTCAATTACTTACAAGCACAAACAGTACAATATGACTGAATTACTCACCTGCTCATACTGACTCAGTCGTAATAATCAGCTGGTAGATCCTCTAGTGTATCAAAGTCACCTATTTAAGATGAATAAAGTATTCATCAATATAAATTATATATCTAAATTTCTATATGTGGCTGGTGTCCTAGACTCGATTTTTATCAAGTTTTGATACTGACTATTACTAGTTTTATGTTATTCTATGTTGATCTCAATATAGAAAATTATAGTTATTTATTATTACTTAGTGTCGTCGTGTTTCTCTTAATTTATCTTGTATAGTTATTTTGTTATTTTTTTAGAAGTCACATTACTCAAAAATTTAGCTTATTTCAATTTCCATTCTTACCTATTTTATCTATTTGGAACAAATATTTGACTAATACTAACTTTGATTAATACTAAATATATGTCTTACATTCTAGGGTTTTAAGAATTATCAGATATTAATCAAAGTATTCTAATATATTTGTATTTACTTGTTTATGTAATAAATCTTATCTTGTTGTATATACATGTCATATACTAAGTAAACTTAAGACATATATATATATATATATATGAGTTCTGTTGATTTCCAAAAGCAAGCTTTTGTTAAAGAAGTTTTGGCTATACGTCGGCTCAAAGCCGCCGGCCTTCAACCCAGGTGCCGGTGTAAAATTGGTTTTGCAAAATATTTCATATTTGTTGCACCGACTTTGAAAGTTGTCGTCTTTCAACGTACGTCGGCCCTACGCCGTCGGCGTAAATCTCTAGGTAGCCGACTTACGTTCATGTTTACTTGAAAATTATTTTTACGTAGCCTCTTATCAGTGTAAGCCGCCTCTACGCCGCCAGCCTATCCTTGTAAGCCCCTGGCGTTGAGCGATTACACTGCCGGCTTTGAGGCAGTGTTGGTACTATTCATCATCTTCCTCCTCTGTCCGATTCAATTTTGCTAAATATCCCACGTTAAAAACATGCTCAAACTATTTCTAAGTGTTTATATATCTTATATAAGGGCATAACTCAACTCTTAACACGTTTACATACATAAATATTTAGATTCCGATCTTAGAGAAATAAAACTAGGGTTTTGAAGTTTTACCTTGTTTGAGCTCGTCCAATGTAATCTGAAGCTTATGGTTGTGTTTATTACGTTCCTAAGATCATTAGAAGTCAGTTATAAAGCTTAGATTTGAAAGAAAATCATTTGAATCGCATCAACTTACCTTTGAACTTGTATTCAAGGGTTTTTAGTATTGTTTTTCCTTTGATCCGAACTCGATTGTTTTAATTCGTTTGTTTCCTGTTTTTGGTTGGTTTTGGTAGCTATGTATGAGTGGATTTGTTTTGGAGAATGTTGGAATTAATGAGGATTGTTGGTTTCCTCTTTATGAGCATTTAAACATATATATAGAAGAAGAAAGAAGAAGGGAGTTACGGCTGTTTTCTCCTTCGATTTTCCTCCGGATTTCATCTCCTTTGGCTGTTATTTTCACTTCAATTAATGTTGTGTTGAGCTGTCAAGTGATGATTGGTCCTTGGGTTACTTTTGTTGAAAAAAATTGGGTAAATTATTGATCAAGATTGGCTTCTCTCTTCTCCCGTATCTTTCACTGAATTGCAGCCGAAGTTTTATATCTATATATATTAATTAATTATTTAATTGAGTTTTGTGTTAATTTAACAAGTCATACGGATACAAATTAGCTAATATTTTTTCGTACAAAAATATGTTTATAGGAATATACAAAACTCTTAGTTTATCAAATAATACAATTTTCAGTTTTATATATACGTAGTTATTCATTCGTATAATTTTATCTCCGCGATTAAGATTTTTTAAGCTCATTAGGTTAATTTTTGTTTTAGGCTTCAATAGCTTAAGAAAACTCGAATTAGAACAATAGCGTGATTCAATTATTTATTTGGAGTTCATATTTTGAGTTATTCAACAATTTATGTTTTTGTTGGGTATTTATAATCTTAACGGTTTATCTTTAGGTCATCGTTTTCTATTTATAAGCGTAAATAATCGATTACGTAGTATTGGACTTAATACGGAAACTAAACTATAATATATCTTTAGTTTTGGTACTTGTCATGAAATCTTCCTAGTAGTTATTTATTTTAACTAGGAGTCTTGAATTTAGGGTTTAAGTTTGAGTCTATGCTCATTACTACTCGTTATTCTAATCTCGAATCATTATCGAGATCAAAGACCTTCATTTAGTCTCTATATTCATATTTTTCTATTTAAATCTTATTGTATATCAGGTTTCGGGTTTAATAATTAAATTTTTTTAATCATATCTTGAATTATTCATTCAAGATACGAAATCTCGTTTTTGGTATCAACTAGGCTTAAAGAATTTTTTTATTCGAATTCTAATTCTTATCTAACCAAATACCAGATATTAATCTATTCTTGGACTTTATTTAGAATCTAAACCTATTATCTAGTTCATATAATCTATTATAAAGTTGTATACTAACGTAGAAAATTCCCGGGGTTTACAAAGGGATTTAGGTCATGTTACTGTGGACTATAACTCTAATTATGGCTTTCTGTTTGAATGGAAAACAAGTTCAACTTTCTGGAAATACAGCTTCTCAAATGTAACCTATTTCACATCATCAATTCCAACGTTTATTAGCTACTGATGGAGTAGCTTATTGTTTTCAATTGAAGGCTCAGGAGGTTGTAAATTCATCAAAGAGTACCACCAACAATGCTCTTATTAAAGAAGTTTTGGGCAAATTCTCTCGTATTTTTGAGACACCTTCATCATTGCCCCCCATGAGAGATGTTCGACATAGGATCCATCTAAGACATGATGCTCAACCAATTAATGTCAAGCCATATCCTTATCCACATTTCCAAAAGTCTGAGATTAAAAAACAGGTGTCTGATATGTTACAACAAGGGATTATTCAACAAAGTACTAGTGCATATTTTTCTCCAGGACTTTTGGTGAAGAAAAATGATGGAAGTTGGCATTTTTTTATTGATTATAAAGCTCTAAACAAGGTGACTATAAAAGATCAGATCCTATTCCTACTATTGATGAATTGTTGGACGAATTGCATGGAGCTTCTATTTTTTCCAAGCTGGATTTAAGATCAGGTTATTATCAGATACGTATGCATCACTTAGACATTGAAAAGACAGCTTTTGAACACATGAAGATCACTATGAATTTGTTGTAATGCCTTTTGGTTTAAGTAATGCACTAGCTACATTCCATTCATCATGAATCAATTGTTCAAACCATTTTTTAGGTGTTTTATCATCATTTTTTTTTACGACATATTAGTATATAGCAAATCACATGAGCAACACCTTGAACATTTATCTATCGTATTACATACTTTGCTGGCACAGGAATTTTTTTTAAAGAGAGCAAATGCTTTTTTTATGGGCACGACACGATTGAATATTTAGGACACATTGTATGTAGCGAAGGGGTTAAGCCAGAACCAAAGAAAGTGGCTAATGTATAGCAATGGCCCCTGCCTACAACTATTAAAGAGCTGCATACATTTTTTGGCTTATCTAGTTACTATAGGCATTTTATTAAAGGCTATGCTACAATAGCCTCACCTCTTACAGACATGCTCCAACGTGATCAATTTCATTGGACCACACTAGCTATTGAAGCATTTGAGAATTTGAAACGAGCTCTTTGTTCTGCCCCTATACTTCAATTACCTAATTTTTCTCAACAATTTATTGTAGAAACAGATGCTTCTGGTACAGGCAGAGGTGCAGTTTTACTTCAGAAAACACATCCAATTGCTTATTTTAGCAAAAAGATGCCTGATCACTTAAGAAGAGCTTCAGCTTATGTTCAAGAGTTATATACCATTGTGGAGGCTGTAAAGCAATGGCATCGGTACCTATTAGGAAATCATTTTCTAATTCAGACAGACCATCGAAGTTTGAAAGAATTTTTAACACAAGTGATTCAGATCCCTAAGCAACAGAAGTATTTGTCAAAGTTTATGGGGTATGATTATTCTATTGTGTACAAGCAAGGTTATGACAATCAAGTGGCAAATTCTCTATCTCACCAACTTGGGGATCAATCTTATTGCTTGGGAATTTTTATTGTTACTTTCACTTGATTGATAAGTTGAAACAAGAATATCAATCTTTAAGTGCTTTTCAGCAGGTTATATCTGACATCAACAAGAGACAGCATTGAAATGAAATATTCACTGGTGCAATGATTTATTATATTTTGGGACTCAATTATTCTTGGTGCCTCAAAGTTCTTTAATACCAACATTGCTTTTGGAATATCATGCTTCCCCCAGTTCAGATCATTTTGGAGTTTTGAAAACCTATAAGCGTTTAGCTAGTGATTTCTATTGGGAAGGCATGAAGAAACAAGTTGAGACTTTTGTTTGTCGATGTCTCATTTATCAACAAGTTAAATATCAAACTTGTTCTCCAGCTAGATTATTATATGCTCTACTGGTTCCAGAGAGTGTAGGAGGATATAAGTCTTGACTTTGTTACTTGCCTTCCTAAATCACAAGGGTTTTCGGTTATTTTGGTAGTGGTTGATCGACTTCCAAATACTGTCACTTAGGACCTTTGGAGGCACATTTTGCCGCTACTAAGGTAGCTAATTTATTTCTTAATATTGTAGTCAAATTAAATGGGTATCCGCAGACTATTGTATCTGATAAGGACCTAATTTTCATGAGCAAATTTTGGAAGGAACTTTTCTCTTTAAGTGGTTTCAAGTTATGCATGACAAGTGCCTACCATCCTCAAAGTGATGGTCAGATAAAGGTTCTTAATCGAGCCATTCAATAGTATCTTAGAAGTTATACTATGGATCGTTCTCATGTTTGGGTGAAGTATTTACCATAAGTAGAGTATGCCTATAATACTTCCTTTCATGGAGGTGCTGGGTTTACACCATTTCGCATAGTGTATGGATGTGATCCATCAACAATCTCTTCCTTTGTATGAGGTTCAAGTACTCTAGAAGCAATGAAGCAAAATCACTGGCAGAGATGAGGTTTTGCGACTGTTGAAACAACATTTGTTTGCAGCTCAAAATACAATGAAGATATTTACAGATCGCCATCGAACTGATGTCATATTTCAACCAGAGGATTTGGTTTTTGTCAAAATGCAACCTTATAAGCAATTATCAATGGCTCAAAATAAGTTGACAAAGTTATCCAAGCGATATTTTGGTCCATTTAGGGTACTTCAGAAGATTGGCTCATGTGCTTACAAACTTGACTTCCTTCATACTCAAAGATACATGATGTCTTTCATGTTTCAAAACTCAAGAAAGCACATGGAAACTTACATCCATCACTGAACTTGCCTCAGGATGCAATAGATCAACATCCTATCATTCAACCCCTCTCTATCTTGGGCCAACGAAAGGTGTCTCTTAATGGTTCAGTGGCAAGGGCTATTACCAGAAGACACTACTTGGGAAAATTTGGATAATTCTATCGAGGCATATCCAACTTATAACCTTGAGGACAAGGTTTTTTTCGAAGATGGGGAGGAAATTGTTATGACCCAAAAGAGGATAAGGCAAAAACCCAGTTGGATGACAGCCTTCATCACAAATTCATAAGGATTTGACATAGCTTATTACAGATAATAAGGAGATACATCAAGATATAGCAAACAACAGATTGTAGCATAATAAAGTATAGCAGATAATAAGCTGGAAATTGATATTCTCAAGTATAAATAAAGAACATTGGGTCAAGAAAACATTATCGAATATTTTCAGTGTGTAGTCCTTTCCTTCCTCATCTTCTTCAAGAGCTCTTTAGCTGGCTCGAAGAGGTAAAAACCCTACACATAAACACACAAACAGTTTAGCAAAACAATAAAAACATTGAGAAAGTTAATAAAATTCTAAACCTAGAATTTGTATTACATGCAAAGAATTGTTGAAGAGAGTAGATATGACCTGGAAGAGATTCATCAGAGATCCGATCGAGGTATATAGTTTGAAGCAGCAATTGTGTTTGAGATTAAGAGAATATCGAAGATTGAAGAATGAAGAAACCCTAGCGATACTGTTGGAATGTAAAAGAGGATTCTGGATTGTATTCTACTGATATTTTTTGCATTGGATCGGGCCGAGAAATATATGTTTTTTTAGGCCTCATTCTTTCAAGCCTAATAAAAACAATCAAGTATAAGCATATAGAGTGATTAGGAGGACTTCATGCACGTGAAAAGTGGAAGAAAATCAAAGGATCTCATCGGGGAAGACGATGAACAGTGTCTTCCCCAAATGAGTACGGAAGAACAGAGCGTGTTCCACCCTGTGTACCTTTCGGTAGCCTTTTTTATTAAAAAAAAAATTGAAACCGATGTATTTTAAACCAAATAATATAATAATTATTGTTACAAATATTATTAATATTATTATTATTTCTATTTATTTATTATATGTATTATTATGAATGTTATTATTATTAGTATTTTAATAATTGTAATTGTTGAATATTGAGTTTAAAATTAAAATTTGCAATACTAATAAATATATGGTATTTATGTAAGCCCCGAAAAATTTCAGTAAATAATTCCAAAATAAACATTGAAAATAAACTTTAAAAATGACTCTAAATTAAAACCAAACTTCGACTAGCTCTAAATCACGAATGAATCTAGAAAATTCTTAATCTTGAGAAAATGAGAATCCTTAAAAATAAAATAAAAACTCAACAGTCTATAAATTCAAAACCACTACGTATGACAAATTCTATATGTAACTTTGACTTGTAAAATCGGGTAATATAGAACCCAAAAACAAATTATTAAAAAGTAAATAACGATTAACCTTCGGAAATAAAAGCCAATTCAAGAATTTTAAAAACGTTAAGAGATATTAAATACTTACAAAAATAAAATTTAAAATAAAATTTCTCAAACTAAATGTGATGTATAAACATAAAACATCAGTTTCCAAATTGGTAAAAATCTAAACCGGAAAATCACCGAGAACCTTAAGTGGAATATAGTAGTATAAGTCCGGCAATCTCGCGCTCTTAACCCTAGAGGCCGAGGTGTAGATTAAGTGTGTAGAGTAACTCATAGTAATATAAGGTTACTTAAAAATATCAGATTGGTAAATTTTTTACCTATTTCGAACCCGTTTGGATACAGACTTGGAAAAGCGTGTCCCGAGGCTTGAGATATCAATAATATATCATTAATACCGTTAGACTCGTATTTTCATAAGGATTTCAAAAATATCAGTTTTATAATTTTTCGATAACTAGAAATATTCGATTTTGCAATTATATTCGTATTTTTTACTACCAATAATTAACTAGTCTTTTGCACTATTCACTACTTTTCATTTCACAATTTTACTACTCTTGTAAACCCTTATATTTTTAGATAAATATTTTATATATAATAGAAAATTCTGTTTTTCTAAAATTTAGTTAGTTTCGGGTTTTTACGGGATCAGTTTCTGTTTAAGACCCGATGCTAAAAATAAAATAAATTAATTTAATAATTGGAAAATATTTTAAAAATATTTTTATTTTCATAAAATAATTTTTTTGGATTTTTTGGGTTATAAAAATATCAATTATAGCTCATATTCGCATATTTTGATCATACCAGTAACTTATTTTATAATTCACTAAAATAAATAAATAAATTATCTTATTTTGATTGTGAAAATTCTGCTACAAAAATTTGGCATTCTTTTTCTATTTTTTTTCTTATTTTTATTTTATTTATGAAGCAAGTACTCTTCCAACCCATACCTTTAAGTACACTTTTCACACATCACTTCTTTTTCACTTCAATATTTCTACACTTCACTTATCACTTCATGGCAAATTTTTTACTTCTTTTTGGCTGCCTTGTCCTTGGAAATACTCCAAAAATTAATTAAAATAACCCTCTTTCAATCCTTCTTCAAGAAGTATACATTACAATTTCAAGTCAAAAACCAACCAAATTCTTCTCCCTTTCTCTTCCATCTTTCACGCAAGCTTTGGGATGTCCTTACTGCCCATTTATTTATTTTTACTTCATTAAAGTGTCTATATAAACTCATTCTATCTTTCTCTCTCATTCACACATCAAACCTTTACCATTCCTTACACTTTTCCTCTCTATTTTTCCTCTCTCTCTATTCTTTTGTTCTTGTTCTTGTAAGAACACTTACTGCCCCTATTCTATATTTGAGCTCCCACACATATTTCTTCAAGATTCTTTGATAAAACTCTTGTCCAAAGCTTCCATAATTGATGTAGGTAAAGTATAGTGAGAGTTTCATGCATCAAATGACCTTCCATAAGTTTAAAAGCTAAGGATAATGATGACAAAATGAAACACTCCTCTTATCCATGATTATTCTCTTGTAATATTATTATTTTCTTGCTAGAAGTAGTTATATTTTGTAGATCTAACTTTTATGTAATTTTGATTATGTTTATGTTTAGATCTATGAGTTTATAGTTTACTACCATGGATTTTTTTATATTTATGCTCATAGAAAGTGTAGATTTGGTTTTGAACTTAAACAAAAATTGTGAAATTCGTATCTAGGCAAGACCCATTTTTAAAAACCATTTTTCAAGTGTCAAAATTGAAGTTTTACTTGAAATAATGAAGGCTTAATGGGTATATATCATCAAGACTTCATTTTATATTGTTCAAAGGTGATTTTCAAATATTATTTTTCAAAACAAAATTCTATTTTCGGGTTTAGACAAAGGCTTAACTTAAAAACATGCTTTCCAACTCAAAAATGAAGTTTTTATTCAAGATATGGAAGGCTCTTAAGATAGGATATGTAAAGGATGGATTTTCATAAGTGTAGATGGATTTTATCAAAAGATATGTCCAAAAACAAATTTTGTAAATTTGGATCTCAACCAAGACCAATTTTGAAGACCTATTTTTCAACACAAAAATGAAGGATTTGTTTAAAAAATGAAAGGCTTATGGAATAGGTATCAATAGGAGATGTTTTTTATAAGTAAATGGTAGATCTACTAATAGAGATTTTCAAAATAGGAAGAGATTACAAAATATAAAATTTGAGTTTTATCCTAACTTTATGAAATTTGGATGGTTTCAAGACCATGCCTTAAAAACCCTTTTATCGACTCCAAAACTTGTGTTTTATATGAAAAATGAAGAGTATAGGTATAGATATCATAAAGTAATAATTTTTATAAGTTAAGATGGGATTTGCTAAGAAAAATATGTAAAACAAGGAGTAGAAATAAAGTAGGAAAATTTGAGTTGTTTGTCATTTTAAGAAATTTATAATAATGGAGTAATTGTATGAAAACCTGTAAATCCCCGAAGTTTTGGATTCGAATTAAAGCTCAAACCCTAATTAGAAGTCAACCGGATTTCCAGAGTCAACAAAACCCTAGTTTATTGTAACCGCTTAAGTCCGGTATCACCGTTTAAGAAACCCTAAGAGAGTAAGAAAAAGTTTAGTGAGTAGAATGGTTCGTAAGTATCCAAGGAAGCCTAAAAAGGTCAGTTTAGTAAAACCAAAACTCGTTTTGAACACGATCGAACACAGTTCTTGAAAAACGTGTCTAGGAGCTCGGAATAGGAAAAATATTCCGAATATACCGTTAGACTCGTAAAAATATAAGATTTTCAAAAATATCAATTTCATAATTTTTCGGTAGCTAAAAATATCAGATATTGCATTTATATGCGTATTTTCTTACTACCGGTATTTAATTGTCATGTCTACTTTACATCACATTATTTTCTACTATTCTACACTATTCATCTATCTCTACTTTTTCTTACAACCTACTCTTACAACCCATACACCTATTTCTTACATATTTTCATTTCCAATACAACTTCACATCTTTCATATCTTACTTTTAATTATAAAAAATACAAAAAAAAAATTCCTCTCTTCCTACACCAAGAATAGCACAGGCCCCCTTCTTTTTCTCTCTAATTTGTTTTGTTTTTCATTTATTTAATTAACACAAATTATCTCCCACATTTTCCTATAAATACCCCATCATACTTCCACTTCTTTCACACCTCCTCTACACTAAAGTTACTATACTCAAATCTCTCTCAAAATTTCTCCAAGAAGTTCTCTCTAGTTTCTTTCTTTTAGGTAATATGCCTTCAAGTTTTTCATATGTTCATCTACTTAGTGTGTGTTTTCTAAAACCATGAAGGTTAAGAAAGCAACAATAGGTTCATACTTTGTTTTTGTTCATAATCTAAATTCCTTTATGTTGCTTTATGTTTATAACTATCTAATATATCTATATAGCTATATATATTATTTAGAGCATATAAGCTCATTGTCTTGCAATTTATTTACTTTCCTTACAATTTATTTACTTTCTTGCAATTTATTTAATTTCAAGTTGTTCTTAAGACTAGTCTTTCTAGTCTTAGACTTGTCTCATCAAGTCAAAACATTCTTTTTCTTTTGGGACTAGTCTTTTTTTAGTCCCGGGGTACCTTGATGAAGCTAAGTCCAATACTTGATTTATTTTCTTATTAGCTTATTCTTCTAAATTATTATGTTTCTTTATTTTCATAGCTTTATGATTCATATTCGCATGAACATAATGGTTTTGTCTCAACAAAATAAATGAAGAAATGTTTTCTTAAAATAAAGATTCTTTTTCTAGAAATAAAAGTAGGAAGTTAATGTTTTTCTAAAAATTAAGAAGTTATCTTAAACAAAACTTAGAGAGTTCATAAGGAAATTTATAAACATACATAACACTAAAAGGACTTTTTAAAGTAAATAAAGATTTTTCAACAACTTCACCTTTCTTCAAATGATTCCTTTTCATTAAAATAAGATGATCTCAAGAAAACAAGAAATTATTTTTCTAGATATAGAAGTGTTAATACTTTCCAAAAAGAGTTAGAAGCTAAGTTTAGAAAATAAAAATCATTCCTTAAGAATTTAAGAAGATTATGAAAATAAGATTTAGGAAAAGAAAAGAGATACTCATTATAAACAAATTAAGATGATTTCAAAGCAAAATGAATATTCCAAAAGTTCTTAAGTTTCAAAAACTTTAAAGACTTCACTTTTTCATAGATTGAGACAACTTCATTTACTTCATACATTTGTTATGAGTCATTACATATATGTATAAACTTTTCAAAAAGTTTATAAAATATTTGAAAAATCTATCTCTTCAAGTGAGCCTTTGATAAAAGGAGGAATTCAAGTTTTTGGTAAATTCGTGGTAAATCTGGTCGCTGCCTTTTCGGGACCCAAATGACTTAGTTTTATGAAAATAAGTTTAGAAATGTGTAGATCTTTCCGAGTAGATAGAAAACAGTATATTATATGCGAAATTCCGAGTTAAAATGAGCAAATTATGGCCATTTTAAGTTGGAATTTCCTCTTATACGATTTTACCGCGATTTTAAGAAAAGTTTAAGATCTTCAAGAATAGAAACTTCATGAAAGACTCATTTTGGGTATTTCATCTTGTTTAGGTGAAGAAGGACCCGAGATCGCTTTTCCGGAGGATTACTTCGATTAGGATCTACCGACATGGAGTGAATTATTCCTTTTACTAAGTTACATTTTCTTATTTTGTACTTGTAATTAGTAGCACTAGCAATTAACAAAAAAGATAAAATGGATAATTGTTGTGTGACTTGGTATTATGAATGATTTAATACAAGTTAAGAATATCGGAAGTTCGTTTGATAAATAAATTGTGATTCTTGTATTGATATGATGGAAATTGTGTTGATCGCCTTTAACTTGAACTAAACATTTTTGTTAAACTATATTGAAATCAATTCATGCATATCATACACATGAGTCACGTTTGTTTCACTACTATTCTTCATGTGGGGAAACGAGGAAATGGTAGTGGTGGCTAGTAGGAGCCGGAAAGTCTACATGGGCTAGTAGGAGCCGGAAAGTCTACAAGGCAAGCAGGAGCCGATAAATCTGTAGATATTGATGGTCGTATGGGCATGTAACCTCCCAACCCTTGACATAGAGGGCGTAAAATACATGCTACACTTGATTTCCGGTTAATCATGTATATCTTGTTTGTTCATATGATTGGTGCATTCTCATATGTTTGATTAAAATACTTGTATGAATTATGGAAATGTCTTATAGATGGAATTATCTCACTAAGCTAGTTTTGCTTATACCATTATAGCTTTTTGTTACAGTACAATTACCTTTGGTTGGCCCCAAGGAGCCCCGTATGCCAGGTACGAGTTTAAGCTACTAGGAGTTTTTGGGAGAAGCTTTATGTATTTAAGTTTTGAACATAGGCTTCTAGGAAAATCTCTATAATCGGCTTATGTTATAATTGTTATTTTGGAAGGACTTCTAAAGCAGGGGAATGCCCTTAAGATGATGTAAAGACAATATTATGGAAATCTTATGATTATTTATATAAGTTCTTGCTTGCTTTTTATTATCTACTTAAATGTAATACCCCTGTGAGTCTCCTACTATCTTGGAAGCACGCCTTGCATGTGATATCGAAGCTCCTGCATGACTAAGGTTGTCATTCATTAGCTTTAATATTATATGCGGTGGACTGCTACGTATAGGAAACCCTCCGGGGCTGACAAAACTCCTATTTTTCAAACTCAAAATGAAAGTTTTATTAAAGAAATGAAGTCCTTAGTGACTAGGTATGGTTGAGCCTTAATTTTCTAAGTATCAAATGAGTTTACTTAAAGGAATCACCACAAAAACAATTTTTACGAAATTCGGATTTTAGGATGAACCATATTTAAAAACATGTTTACAAAGTGTAAAATGGAAATTTTTATTGAAAAACAAAGGCCTTAGGAAATATACATAATGAAGGCTTAATTTTAATAAGAATAAATAAATTTTATCAAGGAATTTTTCTAAAAACAAGTGGGAATTGTCAAGAATACAAAACTAACCTTTCTAAGATGATTTTTCATAAAGTCTTACAAAGAAAAAGTTTTCTAAAAATTTCTTTTATTCAATATCATCAATAACATGTATATATATATCTCATGACATATCATTTATAATAGCTTGTTCATATTGCATGAATACTTGCTTTGGATAGTAGAAACTTTATGAACTTCAACTTTCTAAATTGGTTGTTGCTACTGACCAAAATATTTCATTACCCAAACATTTTCAAAACTTGAAAATAATATTATAATTAGATAAATCTTTTGAAGTAGATAGAAATTGGTATATAATTTGCTAAATTCCGAGTTAAAATGACCAAGTTAGGACCGTTTTAAGTTGGAATTCCTGCTTAGGACGAGAATTACGAATTTGATAGTTTGCATGAGATAGGATGGATTAGTTTTGAGTTGAAATACTCATTTGGGTATTTCTTCCTTTTTAGGTGACCCCGAAAGCGATGATTTCTTACCACCAGATTACTGTTACTAAGAGATCGGTGATCCAATGGCCAAGTGAGTTTTTCTCTTATTTTGTTACCTTGCTTGTGCTTGTAGCTAGTTGCATTAGAATTAGGAAAAGATAAAATTGTGATGAGTTGTGATCTAATCTTATTTGAATGAATGATAAGTATATCGAGGCGAGACTTATTATAAAATCATTGTATGAGCTGGCATAGACTTGAATTTTTTGAAATTCTTTATGATCGCTCTTAACCTACATAACTAATATGCCACGATTATATGAATAAACTGTACATGCATATCACGTATTGAGTTACATTGCATTAGCAAGTACACCTTTGGTGGGACAAAGGTATATTAGCGGAGGCATGGAGGCATGTGTTAACATTAAGTATGCGCAATCGCTTAAGTTAACGGAAGTGGGGTAGGCACTTGAAACAACTACATAAAACAACAGATGTTGTAAAACTAAGAGAAAGAGATCGGGATTATGGTTACATGACTTATGCACCACCCTAACCCTAAATACGGAGGGCGTAAATCCGTTCTGTGTATGGATTCCGGTTACCCATATATAATTGTCTGCTCATGTGTTTGTTCAGGTATAACATATGGATGATTTATAACTTACTTGTTATGGTACAAAATTAAGGGAACTCTCACTAAGCTAATGTAGCTTATACCCCAATAGATGTTTGAATAAACAGGTTGATGGGAGAATGCAACATGGGGACCGAGATGTCTGGAGCCGAGTATGACTTCGGGGTTCTAGCAGGAAGTAAGAATACTTGAAGATATTAGCTAGATTTTGTGAATTGTCTTGTAATAGTTTGTATGGTGAAATCTGTGGATGAATTGTAATTGGAGTATAGTGAATTGTATTTCCTTTACATTGTTGCTCAAGTTGTATCAGTATAAAATGTATCACTTCGATGTGTCTCTTACATGTGTTAGACACCTTGTACATAGTATGGAAGCCTTCACGTGACTGAGGCGGTCATTCTTAGGCTTTAATATTGTATACGACGGACTACCACGTTTAAGATACCCTTCGGGGTGTAATAGTTTAAATAATATTAATATTACGATATTATTTGTGGACATTGATATAATTATTATGTGTTATTAATATTATTAATATTATGAAAATTCTACTACTAATATACAACTACTATCACTAAAATCCATGATATCTTACTAGTACAGTTAGTAATATTATTATTGCCATTACCATTAATATTAAAAGTATTTAGATTAATAATATTGCTGGAATTATTGTTTTTAGATATTATTATACTTAATATTAATATTAAAACCAAAAGTTAAGCTTAAGATTATTTTGAGATCATTAAAAAGTAATAATATTGTTGCTAGTATTAACCTTAATGTGTACGATATTTTTTAATTACTATTATCATCATCATCATCAAATTTATTGTTATTATTATTATTAATATAACGGCATAAAGATAATACTACTAATATTTTTTAAACTAATTTTTAAATTTATCAAATCTTAATATTACAAATTTTATTATCATTATAGATGAATTTAATATGTTTTATAAGAAAATGTTAGAATTATGGTAATTACCAAGTATTTATTTAAATGTATACATATACACATACATATAACAATGGAGATTTAAATAATCTAAATTTTTAAATAAAGTGATAGCTTTACATTACAAGAAATTATATCAAGTAAATCAAAAGAAAACCGATAATTCTAAATAATAATAAATAAATAAATACGAGTTGCTATACTAAGTCAAATAAGGAACAATACAAAAATAACAATAATAATAACTATAAAAAAAATAAGCTAACTGAATATCATACCTGATAAATACATATAAATATCAAACCAGATCAAGACAAGCAACATGAAAATAAATATGAAATAATACTTGATTATCATAGCACTACCAAAGGACCCATATAGTAATAGAACGAAAACTCAACATCAATATAGGACACTTAAACACTCATATGAGTTTAATCATATAGTTTATGTGACATTGATGAATATATTAATCATCTCAATAGGTGACCTAGGTGCTTGTGAGGATTTTCCTGACAACTACTACGACTAATCAACATGAGCAGTCGAGTAACTCGGTCTTATTACATTATATGTGCTTGTAACTTACCAAACCTTAAATAAAAGATAATAACCTTAGTGTACTATATGGGTTTATGGGAACTATTTGTTTTATGAAATATTGATTGTCAAGTCACTCTAATAAGAATAACAACAGAATTCTGTATGACTATATTGGTTGTGTAACATGATTGATTGCTTGTGCATTGATTAATCGCCTTCAACTTGAATAAAACTACTGGTACCATAAAGAAATTAAACATGCATTGCATGTCTTCCATAAAGTAGCATTTGAGTAAGTTGTAGCCTACTACGTGTTAGTATTTGGGATCTCTGCTAATGCTTTGTGTCACGCCCCAATGGGTACCCTAAACGTGACAGCCCGCCGTACACAATATTAAAACTTAAGAATGACTAGCTCAGTCACTTAAAGCTTCCATATCAGTACAAGGCGTACATTCACATCAAAGGGAGACTGGTGAAGCAATGCATTTTTAAGATATTGGCAACGGAACAAGCAAAACAATACTTAATATATTTCATTGAAATAAAAGTCTAACAACTTCTAAAGGGCATTCTCCCGATAATTACCATAACAACATAGTTTTAATATGAAGATTAACTAAAGTTAGAAGATTTTAGAAGAAATCTACTTTAAGACTTCAAAACAGAGTTCCTCGAAAAGCTTTCCAAAATAAAGATTCTATCCGGATGATCAAGATGGTCTTGGGTATAAAATAACGATCCTACAATATTAAAAATCTATTAGGGTATAAGCATAACTAGCTTAATGAGATATTTCTTACGTAAAAGTACTCATAACAGACATTTAACTAACTTCATTAAATAATCATATGAAATGCAACAATCATATGATCAAAGAGTACATACGACTATCCAATTTCGTATGTATGATGGATTTACCCCTCCATCGGTGGTTAGGGAATGATTTGAATTGGGCCCCAAACGACCTCCTTAAAAGTTTGTGCACGTCTTCGAGTTCCAACGAACCGTACTACTAGTCCCCGAGCTTTCCTTACCCAAAGTGATCGATCCGGCTCAGCTACAACTTGAGGCCCTATTCCCCGAACGTCCTAAACCCTCAAGATGTAGCTAGGCAACTTACCTTTCCGGTCCCATGCTAAGGAGTAGTAGCAAAAATGTGAAATGATATTCTAAGTGATATGCATGAGCAATTTATTTATGGGGAATCAAATCCGAAATTTATTTATTTAAAGCGATCAAACAATAATTGCATACATAGCAATACATACATAGAAACAGTTATATCAATCACAGATCGGCTTCCGATATACTTATCGTTCATTGATCGCACATAACAATTCACATACATAATTCCCATGATAACCCACATGCATATCAATTTTATCTTTTCCTAACATTTAGTGCTCTATTTTACAAGCACATGCGTAAATACATAAACCTAAAGAAAACTCACTCTTCCATAGCGATCTTCTATGAGTCGAAATAATCCTCGGGGAAGAGAAGATCTTGGTCCTCGACACCTAAACAAAAGAAATACCTGAATCAATATTTCATCCAAGATCTATTCAAATTCTCTAATTCTAACTTATTGAATTCGTCAAGATTCGCATGAATGGAAATTCTAACTTAAAATGTAAGCCCCGGGAAATTTCAATAAATAATTTCAAGATGAACTTCGAAAATAAACCCTAAAAATCACTCCAAATTAAAACCGAATTTCAACTAATCCAAAAACACGAGCGAATCCAGAAATTTCCAAAGCTTGAGAAAAATAAGAATCCTTAAAAATAAAATAAGAACTCAACATACTTCAATTCCAAAACCATTACATACGACAAACTCTATACGTAACCCCGACTTATAAAAATGGGTAATATAGAACCCCAAAATCAAATTATTAAAAAGTAAATAACGATTAACTTTCAGAAATGAAACCCAATCCAAGAATTCCGAAAACGTTAAAAGATATTAAATACTTACAAAAATAAATGTAAAATAAATTTCTCAAATTAAATACGTTGTATAAACATAAAATATCAGTTTTCAAATTGGTAAAGATCTAAACCGGAAACCACTCGGAAACCCTAATCGGAATGCAATAGCCTAAGTCCGGCAACTTAGTGCCCCTAACCCTAGAGGCTGAGGCGTAGCTAAATATGTAGAATAGCTCATAGTAATATGAGTTTGTTTAAAAATATCAGATTGGTAAATTTTTGATCTATTTCGAACCCGTTCGGATACAAACTTCGAAAAACGTGTCCCGAGGCTTGAGATATAAAAAATATACCAATAGTACCGTTAGACTTGTAATTTCATGAGATTTCTAAATATATTAGTTATAGAATTTTTCGGGTTATAAAAGTTACAGTTATAACCTTTTATCGTATTTCCATTATTACCGATAATTGATTAGTCTTTTGCACTATTCATTTTTATTTCATTACAAAATTTTATTATTCTTATAAAGTCTTATATTTTTAGATAAATATTTTATATGTTATAGAAAATTTTGTTTTTCTAAAATTTAGTTCGTTTTGGGTCTTTACAGGATCAGATTCTGTTTAAGACCCGATACTAAAAATAAAATAAATTAATTTAATAATTAGAAAATATTTTTCGGTTATAAAAATATTATTTATAGCCCATATTCGCGTATTTTGATCATACCGGTAACATAATTGTTAAAATACTAAAATAATTCAAATAATTATTTAATTTCAATTATGAAAAATCTGCTATAAATATTTAGAATAAATTTTCTAATTTTATTTTATTTTGTTTTATTTTATTAAAAAAAAGTACCATTACAACCCATACCTTTAAGTACACCTTACACATATCACTTCCTTTTCACTTCAATCTTTCTACACATTATCCCACAATTGATGGCAGATTTTTGACCCTCTTTATGGCTGCCATTGTCCTTTATTTATTCATATTTTGACTAAATTAATTATTTTCCACTCCTTCTTAAGAAAGTTTCATTACAAATTTATTACATAATTCAAATTCAAGTCAAATTTCAACAATTTCCCCTCTCTTTCCTCCCCCATTTTCACGTGCAGCACACACACACATATTGGCTGCCTTGTTTTATTTTTTTCTTCTTTTCTTACAATTAAAACACCCATTTTCTCTCACTCCTTCATTTACTCATTTTTCCCTCTTTCATTCTTTAACTTTTCTCTCTTTTTCCTCTCTTTCTTTCTTCTTTCTCTCTTGTTCTTTCAAGAACAACAAGCTGCCCCCATTCCATTCTTGAGCTTTCACACCTATTTCTTAAAGATTTCTAAGTAAATCTTCTTCCCAAAGCTTCATAGGTGATATAGGTAAAGTGTAATGAAGGTTTCATGCATCAAATCACCTTCCATAAGCTTAAAAGCTTAGGATGATGATGCCAATAATGAAACACTCCTTTTCTCTACTTTTATCATCTTGTATTTCAATTATTTTCTTGTTTAAAGTTGATATGTTTTGTAGATCTAAATTTTTGTGGCTTTGATTTTCGTTTATGCCATGGATCTTGTTATTTAAGTTGTTATCTTTGTTATTTCTTATGATTTATGTATAGATCTATCATTCACATGTCTATCTTAGTGATTCATGCATTTAAAACTAGTTTAGAAGACTAGATCTAGTGTTTTGAGTTCATAAATGCATTAGATCTTTGTTTATGTTCATGAACAACTTGCTATAGCATGATGATGGTAGGAAAATTATAGGAAACTCAAGATCTATTTTATTTTAAAAAAAACAACTTTTGAAAATTCTGATGAAAATGGAACCATATTTAGAAAAGTGGTTTTTCAACTTCAAAATGTATATTTTTCATTTAAAATGAAGGGCTTAGGGTATAGATACCATAAATGAAAGATTTTGATAAGTAAAGTTTAGATCCATGATGTTTATAGCTTATTACCATGCATTTGTTTTATGTTTATGTTCATATTAAGTATAGATCTTAGTTATGAACTTGAACAAAAGTAGTGAAATTCGTATTTTGGCAAGACCAATATTTAAAAACCACTTTCCAAGTGCCAAAATGTAGTTTTTACTTAAGAAAATGAAGGCTTAATATATGTATATCATCAAGGCTTCTTTTTACAAGAATCTAATGTGATTTTCAAAAGTTATTTTCAAAATAAAAATTCTATTTTCGGATTTTGGCCAAGGCATATTTTTAAAACATGTTTTCCAACTCAAAAATGAAGTTTTTATTTAAGAAATGAAAGGCTCTTAGGATAGGATATGTAAGGAATAGATTTTCATAAGCTTAGATAGATTTTATCAAAAGATATGACCAAAAATAAATTTTCTAAATTCGGATCCCAACCAAGACCAATTTTTAAAACCCATTTCAACTCCAAAACTCATGTTTTATGTGAAAAATGAAGTATATAGGTAATAGGTATCATTAAGTAATGATTTTTACAAGTTAAAATGAGTTTAGGCATGAGTAATGTGTAAAACAAGTAATGGAATTAAAATGGAAAAATTTGAGTTAGTGATCAAATTGTCAAATTCGTAATTTAAGATGATGCCTATGTAATCACTTAGTATTTGAGCTCAAATTGCAAGTTTTATGTGTTAAATGAAGTCCTTAGGTAATTGATATAGTAAAGCCTTAAATTCTAATGTTCTAAACAAGTTTTCCCCAAATGAATCATTCAAAAAGTGGATTTTCTAAAATTCGGATTTTTGAGTAAATCATATTGGGAAACATATTTACAAAGTGTAAAATGGAAATTTTTATATAGAAATGAAGGTCATAAGTAATATATATAATGAAGACTCAATTTTAACAAAAATAATTATATTTCTTAAGTAATAAATCCAAAACAAATGGAAATGATCAAAGTTAGAAAACTAGATTTTTCAAAAAGTAGTTATAGTTGAAGTCTTGCAAAATAAAGAGTTCCAAAATTTTCTTTTACCAAAAATCATCAAGACCATGCATACATGAAACTCATTTCATGCCATTCATGTTAGGAAATCACTCATATTGCATGTATGGCTAATTTATATAATAAAAACATTACAAACATTTACAAAACTATTTTTCGGAATCGGAAACCGTTACTGATCAGATCTGATCCCTCTGTTCCGAGACCTAAATGTTTTCAAAACTTGAAAATAATATTAGAAATAGATAGATCTTTCGAAGTAGATAGAAATCGATATATAATTTGCGAGATTCCGAGTTAAAATGACCAAGTTATGGCCGTTTTAAGTTGGAATTCCCGCTTAGGACGAGAATTACGAATTTGATAGTTCGTATAAAATCGTTTAGATTAGTTTGAGTTGAAATACTTATTAGAGTATTTCTTCTTTTTAGGTGATCCCGAATTCGACGATTCTCTACGCCAATTACTATTACTAGAAGACGGTGATCCAATGGCCGAGTGAGTTTTCTCCTTGTTTTGTTACCTTGATTGTGCTTGTAGTTAGTTGCATTAGAATTATAGGAATAAGATAAAAATCGATATGAATGGGGATGGGAGATATGATAAGACTGTGATGAATGTATGCCAAAGAATACTAAAGCATATCGAAACCACGATTTGATTGGATAACTGCACCGTTCATATTATTCCTGTTATATGTGTGATATTGGTTGGTCACTCTAAAGAATGTATAAATATTTTTGACCTAAGCAAAAATTAAATTGGTCATGCATCGCATCGGACATATTGCATTTGGTAGCATGCTACTCCTACGCAGGTCGATCGGTATGGTCCGTTGTTGCCTCGTTTGGATAACGAGCCCGGTGCCAGAGCTCATTCAGGGGTACTAAGGCGCATGTGGATGCATTCTTGGATGAGCCTAGCCGAGTCGAGTGCTAAGAGCCGAGGGCTTGGGGACTAGATGCGGTCGTGTAGACTCAATACCATTCCTAACCCAAGATACGGAGGGCGTAAATCCGTTCTGTGTGTGGGTTCCGGATACCCATGCATAATTGCTTGCTCACGTGTTTGTTCATGCATAGCATATGATTGATTATAACTTGATTGTTATGGTACGGGATTAAGGGAATTCTCACTAAGCTAGTGTAGCTTATACCCCTATAGTTGTTTAAATGAACAGGTTATTTCAAGAATGCAAAGTAGGGACCAAATTGGTTAGAGCCGGGAATGACTCCGGGATCTCGGCAAAGAACACGAATGTTTGAAGTTACTAGCTAGTTTATTTATTTGCCTTGTAATAGTTTTACGTAGTAGAATCTTTTGATGAAGTGTAATTGAAGTTTAATAATTTATATTATGAAGTATAGTGATTTGTATCTAAAGTATAGTAAATTTGTATTTCCTTTACATTTTTACTCAGTTGTATTAACATAAAATGTATCATTCTGATGTGTCTCCTTTATGTGTTAGACGCCTTGTACATAGTATAGAAGCCTTCGCGTGATTGAGGTGGTCATTCTTAGGCTTTAATATTGTTTACGGCGGACTGCCACGTTTAGGGTACCCTTCGGGGCGTGACATAAAATGGCCATAACTTGCTCATTTTTAACTCGGAATTTAGCATATTATATACCGATTTCTACCTACTCGAAAGATCTATCTATTTTTAAGATTATTTTTATCAAAAGAAGTCATTTGGGTCTCAGAATAGTGACGTACAGAATTGTTGCGAAAATTCTAGATTTCAAAACTCAAGTTTTCAAACTTTTCTCCATCCAAAAATCTTTGTACCAAAATATAGTTATTTGTATGGTTGAAAAATCTTTTGAATATATATATATATATATATATATATAGACTCAAATTATATGCATGAATTTAGTAGTGTTGTCTCAACAATGATTTTTTGTAAAACAATGTGTCTTAAAAGTGAGTTATGCTAAGACTTGAAAAGAAATTTCTTTTTAGTTTTGTTGGGAAAATTCCCTAAATTATCATAAGTGAGTATTTCCTTCTTTTAACTCCATTTCTTAGTTAGTGAGAATAACTAAATTTCAAAAGTAATTTTAAGCTTTTAAGATTCCTACAACTTTATTTCTAGTGGTTAGAAAATGTAGTTTTCTAAATATTCCTTGATAGAGTCTAAAGTTCTTTAAAGTGGTCATGTTTATGTGTTCTAAAGGTTTCCTAAAGTTAGATCCACTTTAAGTAAATAATATCAATGTCTTCTAAGTTATTTACTATTTTTATTTCCTAAGTAAGGCTTATCTTTAGAAATGTTATTATTTGATAATTTTGTAAAACTTGTCTAGACTTTATTATTTTAGAGAGTTGGCAGAAAACTTCGATAAATGAGTTTAAGAAAACCTTTATTGAACAATGATTTAGCAATATTAATTTTCAAAGAAACTTTCCTATTTCATTGGTTTTAAAAAGAGAGTATGTGATATTTTACTCTATGTATACTTGGATGAAATCCCATGTACTTTTATTATTAGAAACTTGTGATGAACTTTTCTAACTTTGGAAAAGATTTGTTAAGATAAAACTTTGTGTTTTTATGGAAAAATCATTTCTTACATGAAAAAAAAAATTTAAAAGAAATTTCTTATTTTGTCTTTACTTAAGAAAACTCTTTTTCATAGTTGTTGAGACAATATCAACATGTTCATGTATGAATGAGAATATGTAACTATGAGAAATATAATAAAAACAACATAATAAGATAAATGTAATAAGAGCATAATAGTAATATCAAGTATTGGGAAGCTTAGCTTCATCAAGGTATCCCGGGACTAAGAATAGACTAGTCCCAAAAAGAAAAGAAAAGAAAAAAAAAGAAAGAAAATTATTTTGACTTGATATGGACAAGTCTAAGACTATAAAGACTAGTCTTAATAATAGCATGAAATAAATAAATAAATTGTAAAGCATGAAGTTAAATAAATAACAAGTGAGCTTATATGCTCTAAAGAAATATATATACATAATATACATAATACTATATAAAAAGTTAGATTATAGCAAATAATAATAACAATAATAACAACAACATAATAACAATAATAACATAATGGAAAACATGAACATGAACAAAAATAAAACATAAACATATTATTGTTTCTTTAACTATCGTGAGTCTAAGAAACATACACTAAGCTCATGCTAAGTTGTATGAACATGATGAGTATATGTAAGAAATTTTTACCTAAGGTTATGTGTTTGTTGAAGAGGAAAAAAATGAGTTGTAGTAATATGTGGGAAATGGTTTTATGGAGAGAAGAGAGGACTTGTGAGAGAATTTAAGAGAGAGTATTTTTGGAGTAATTTTGATAGAGTTTTAGTAAGAAATAAGTTGTGTAAAAGAATGAAGGATGAAGAGGGTATTTATAGAGTTTTGGAATGGAAATTAGATGTAATTAAATAAATTAAAAAAGAAAATAAAATGAGAGTGAAGAGAGAGAGGGGATGGATGGCAACATGGGGAAATGGGGAAGAATATTGATTAAATTTATTGTTTTGTAATAAAAAGAAGTAATATGTAAAGTGTGATGTGATTAAAGTTATATGTGGAAGGTAAATTGTAAGATATAGGTATAGTAGATTATAAGAATAGAGTGTAAGAAAAAGTAGAAATAGAGAAATAGTAATAAATAGTAGAAATAGTACTATGAATAGTAAACTAAATAATTAAAATACCGGTAGTAAAGAAAATACGCGTAAACGTCCTATATCTTATATTTTTAGTCACCGAAAAATGCTAAAACGGATATTTTTGAAATCCTTATATTTCTACGAGTCTAATGGTATTGTCGGAATAATTTCACTATCTGGTGCACCAAGGCACGATATGTGAAAACTGATCTCGTTCGGATCCAAAAGACACTAGAAAATTGTAAACTCGATATTTTTAGGCATTCCTATATTATTACAAACCATTTTCCACAATTATCTTAATTTCGTTGTCTAGTGTTTAAGAACACGGGATTGCCGGATCTAGATTCACTAGATTAATCATAGAATTATGTTAACTTTAGGATTCCAGTTTGACTTCTGGTTCTAGGATTTACTTATATTTACTGAAAAATCTAGGGGCTTACACTTTGTTTATCTAGGCAAAGAAGCTATTAGTTAATCGCAAGATTACCTTTGTTCTGTTGATACCATAAGAACTAAATGGTAAATGAATGACACCACTTATGGTATTGCTGAGAAATGACTAACACTTAGTAGAGTTTCTAAAGCTAAAACAGGAAGTTAGTGTTTAAGACATAATAAATTCAAAGAGACAATTAAAGTGAGTATTATTGTTTTCCTAAAAGTTTAGTCTCTCCTAGGTAGGTAGACCATAGATTTTGATCCTTCAACCCCAATGAGAGGGCATAGATCTTCATCCTGCTTTGGATTTCGGGTTATCCAGGCTTGTATTTGTACATATGCTTGATTAATGCATTTCATATGATTGTTAATAAACTTATTTGATATGTGGTAATTTCGAATTATTCACTGAGCCGTGGTTTAGCTTACACTCCAACAGTCCTTTCAGGTTCACATTGCGAACTTGGCTCATTACTTCCAGGAGCATGGTCCTAGTAAGAATTTAGAAGCTGGAAGCTTAAGGAGTAGCTCGAGTTAAGAATTATATTTTAAATTTTCTAGTTACAAGTATTTAGCATTAGAAACTTTATCTATGTATTTGGAGGATTTTATAGAATGGTCTATAATGTTATTATTATTCTCAAACTATGGATGACAGTTATTTACTAATTTATATCTTATATATACTTGTCATTCTTATCAAAGCAACTAAAATATCCTGTTCATTGAAAATAAGTCATTCTCAAAAGGTAAACTAGTAATAGTATTCAAGTGTATCTTGTTTACTACTACTAGGGTACCCTCGGGGCGTGACATACACGACCCATGTTCCACCCGTGCTCTTCTGAAAAATGATTGTTCATTGTCTTCTTTCTTTTCCTCTGTTTCAAATTTCAAATTTTCTTATATTATATATATTATGCTTATGTTTAAACTATTTCTATATATTTTTCTATACTACACATGTATTATAAGTGATAAATCAATACATATAACGTCCTATAATCATCATACTCTATGATTTTCTAGCTTCTACCTATCATAATACATATATGGAGTTTTTAGGAAAAGATATTACCTTGTTTGAGCTGGTGTAATGTTTTTAAACCCTTTCTCAAAGCTTGAAACAAACCTTAGCTTGATGGTTTCCTTAGCTTTGACTTAATGGCTATTTTTGTATTATTGTTTTGAGCATGTTTTGTGTGGTGTTGTTGGCTACCAAAGGGGATTTATTTGCTTTGTTGTTTTGCTCATTATGAAGTCTTATATATATATAGGAAAGGGAGGTAGCAACTTTCAATTTTCGGCCAAGAGAAGGACAATTTTGTTTCCACCGATTTCCACTTGCATGCATGTTTCAATGCATTAAATGAGGTGCTTTTGTTGGGCAATTTTCATTAGTCTTTTCCCTTAGTCAATTGACTTCGTGAGTTACAAATTTATGCAAGTTGTTGCATGATTTTCAGTTGCTCCAACATCAATGAAATCCCAACCGCAATATATCCTTTCCCACCGAATTCTTAGTGCAATTTGCACCGTATGTGTACAAGTTTTGTACCAGATTTGAAGAAAAATTATTATAATAATATTTGGTTAATAATTATCTAAATTTTAGGGTAGTTTATTAAACCAAACGGATACAAATATGTCAATTATTTTAAGAGTTTTGCCTCCATTGGCTGCGTATAGAGAAGTTCAAAAAATTAAGGGGAAGGGAATAATGTGAAATGAAATAAAAAAAATGTAAGGAAGATAGGATGAATAGAAATACAAAAACAAAGAAAAAATGATGAATTTATAACCAACAACTGTGTAAGAAGTGGGCAAAAATATGAACTTGTGCAAAAAGTCAATTTTGCGGGCTCAAATGACACGTATGATAAATACTTATTCTATAATATTTTTAAATGAAAATTTACATATTATCGATATTCAATTTTGAACACTATACATAGAATCTTTAGTTTAAGGCTTTTACTTTTCAACTTTTATACCTACTATCATAAATTATATTTTATACTTTAAAAGTTTTGTTTGGCGATATTTTGATAAATTAATAATTATATTGCCCTTAATTTTACTTTATTATAAATTTATAAGGTTTGAAATTACATATGAATTCATTTCTATTTATAGATTTATTCTAGAGTTTTTTATTATATTAGAAATTTAATATTTATTCTATATATGTTACTTTGTTTTTTTTACTAATTATAAGTTACTAGGTTAGATCAACATTTTAGTTTCTATAGACTCAGAATTATTTAACTTAAATGTATTGATATGTTTTGAATATTAAAACTTAGGTTCTTAAATATTAAATGGTTTTCTTTATTCTTTCATTTACTTTATTTTGAACATTCTGTATTATGTTATTTTATTTGATTATTTTTTTAAAGTCTTATTGATAAGGATTCTTTATTCTAAATTTTTTATACTTAAAATTCAAATCACGAAAAATTTGGAGTGATTTCTGATATTTTTATTATAATTCTTTTATGATTCTACATTTTATTTATAATATTTATTATAATTGGGTTATGAAAAATTAAGGGGATTTCAGGTTATTTTGTTTAGAATGGAGCAACACATGCCACTTCTGATTCAATAATTGGAGGATGCCTTAAGCCAACAACAAGAAGGGTTCTTCCCCCATCAATATTATGGTAACCAATATTTTCCAGAGATATGCCATCAACATTTGTCAACAGTTACTCAAGAGTGTGTTGGAATCACCTACACTTGTGGGATCCTTATCCTCAGTATAAAAATTTGCAACCCAAGAACTTCAACTCTCAGTCCAGCTTTGAGGATGCCCTTGTTTCTTTCATCAAAGAAACCGATTATCAATTTCAACAAACTAAGTTGGCACTCGAAAGCCACTTAAGATCCCTTGCAAAGGTTGAAAACAAAGTGAATAATGTTGTAACCATGCTTAGAGAGAGAATTACAGAAGGGGGTTCATGCTGTTTCCCTCAGAAGTGGTAGACAGTTAGAAGAAACAAGAAAAGAAAAGAGAGTTGAAAAAGAACAAGAAAAGAAAATAAAGAGGAAAGAGAAGAAGAAAAGAGAGTTGAAAAAGGATCAAGAAAAAGAAAAATGTGAAGAAAATAAAACAGATACAAAAGAAAAAGAAATTGAGCAGAAAAAGTGTGTATCTCCTATTAAACCATACAAACCTCCTTTACCTTATCCTGCAAGGGCAAAAAGGAGACGAGATGAGGAACGGTTTAAAAAGTTCTTAGAATTGTTCAAAAAGCTACATATAAACCTACCTTTGGTTGATGCACTTTTGCAAATGCCAAAATATGCAAAATTTTTGAAAGAGCTACTTTCTAATAAGAAAAGATTGGAAGAGGTGTCCCTAGTAACTCTTGGAAGAGACTGTTCTGCAATTTTGTTGAACAAACTTCCTAAAAAAAAAAAAAAAAAAAGAAGGATCCAAGGAGTTTTCTCATACCATGTTTGATAGGAAATCTCCCTGTGGAAAAGGCATTAAATAATCTAGGGGCGAGCATTAACCTCATGCCCTATACCATGTTCAAGAAACTGGGGTTAGGAGAACCAAAACCGACAAGAATGAGCTTATAATTGGCTGACAGATCTACTCGATACCCCCAAAGGAATAGTTGAGGATGTTCTTGTTAAGGTCCAAAACTTCATCTTCCTTGTCGATTTCGTAATTCTTGATATGGACAAAAGGATTGATGTCCCTTTGATTTTGGGGAGACCATTAATGGCAAATGCAGGAGTAGTTATTGATGTTAATAATGGGAAGTTGGTGCTAAGAATAGGGGATGATGAAATGATGACAAAATTATCAAGAAGTGCGAAGCAAGGGATAATAAATGATGATGATTGTTCGACAATGGAGTTTATGGATGATGAGATTCTTGAATCAAATCAAAATTTGGCTGACAAGCTTTATTTTAGGGAAGAAAATATAGATGATGATGAGCTTATGAAGGAAACCTTGAAGAGTGGAGTTGGAGGAACAAATGAAGAAAAAGGGGATGAGATAAGAAAAGAACGGGATAATGCTAAGCAGCTAAAAACCGCCATTGAAGAGCCACCATAATCAGAGCTGAAAGAGTTACCCAATCATTTGGGATATGCTTTCTTGGAAGAGGGTTGCAAATTGCCTATAATTATATCCTCAAAACTTGATGAGGAGCAGAAGAAAATGCTTTTGGAGATTTTGAGAAAACATAAGAAAGCTATAGCACGGAAAATTGCGGATATCAAAGGTATAAGTCCTACCTTCTGCACACAAAAAATTCTCATGGAAGACACTTTCAAACCTGTGGTCCAACCACAGAGATGTTTGAATCCAAATATGAAGGAAGTGATGAAGAAGGAAGTACAAAAACTTTTAGATGCAGGGATTATTTATCCCATTTCTAACAGTGCTTCGGTAAGCCCCAAACAACTGATACCAAAGAAAAGGGGAATAACAGTGGTTCCAAATGATCTAAACGAATTGATACCAACTTGGACTGTCACTGGTTGGCAAGTTTGTATAGACTACAGGAAGTTGAATGATGCCACTAGAAAAGACCACTTTCCCCTGGCTTTTGTTGATCAAATGCTCAAGAGATTAGCAGGACATGAGTACTACTGTTTCCTTGATGGGATGTCTGGATATTCCCAGATACCTATAGCTCCTGAAGACCAAGAGAAGACAACTTTTACATGCCCTTATGGAACTTTCGCATACAGAAGAATTCCCTTTAGGCTATGCAATGCTCCAGAAACATTTCAAAGGTATATGTTAGCCATTTTTGAAAAATATATGGATGATATATAGAAGTCTTTATGGACAATTTCTTTGTGTTCGAAAAATCATTTGACAATTGTCTTAAGAATTCAAACAAGGTCCTCCAAAGATGTGAAGATACAAATCTCGTGCTGAGTTGGGAGAAGTGTCATTTATGGTATAAGAAGGAATTGCCCTAGGACATAGAATCTCAAGGAAGGGTATCGAGGTAGGCATAACAAAAGTTGACACTATTGCAAAATTACCACCACCCACAACAGTCAAGGGTATTAGAAGCTTTCTTGGTCACGCTGGATTTTACAGAATATTCATTCGAGACTTTTCAAAAATAGCGAGACCCTTGACCAAACTTCTTGAGAAAGATTCCCCATTCATTTTTTACAAGGAATGCAACATAGCATTTGAGCTACTAAAGTAAAAGCTCACACAAGCGCCTATAATGGTAGCTCGATATTGGAATTTGCCTTTCGAACTCATGTGTAACGCTAGTGACTCAACAATAGGAGCTATTATGGGCAGAGAAGAAACAAGCATTTCTAACCAATCCATTATGCCAGCAAGACCTTAACTGCCACTCAAGCAAATTATGCAACCACGAAGAAGGAACTGCTCGCAGTAATCTTTGCATTCGAAAAGTTCAGGTCTTATTTAATTCTTTCAGAAGGTATTGTTTTTACTGACCACTCTGCTTTAAAATATTTGTTGGCAAAACCTGATGCAAAACTTAGATTGATTAGGTAGATTTTATTATTGCAAGAGTTTGATCTGGAAATAAAAGATAAAAAAGGGTGTAAGAATTTAGCTGCAAATCATTTATCACATCTTGATAGTCCATATGAAAATGAATCTAAGAATGAAATTGAAGAAACATTTCCAGATGAAAAATTATGTTCTGTGTGCACCATAGACAATCTCGAGCCTTGCTTTGTAGATATGGCCAACTACTTGGTTGACAAAGAAATTCCCACATAGCTTAATTATAACCAAAAGAAAAAAAGTTCTTTTCTGATTTGAAATATTACTTATGGGAGGATCCTTTCCTTTTTCAAATTTGCTCTGACCAAGTAATTCGGCGATGTATCTCTAATGAAGAAGGTTGAAAAATCTTAACTCATTATCGTAGTGGACCAATTGGGGGTCACTATGGTGTAAACAGAACAGCATAAAAGGTTTCGGAAGCTAGATTTTATTGGCCATCAATTTTCAAGAATGCAAAAGCTTTGATTTCAACCTGTGACAGTTGTCAAAAGACAAGGAATATCTCGAAGAAAGATGAAATGCCCCAAAAATTTATTTTAGAATGTGAAATCTTTGATGTTTGGGCATAGACTTCATGGGACCTTTTCCCACATCTTTTAGCAACAAATGTATCCTGGTAGCTATCGACTATGTTTCAAAATGGGTGGAAGCTCAGTGTAAACCCCTGAATTTTTCACAATTCTTAGCAAATAATCTTAGAAGTTTAATGCCAAAACCGAAATCCTAAAAATCGACCCGAGTTAAAATCGACTTCTAAATAAGATCAAATACGAAAATTCTTAACCATGGGAAAAAGAGAACCCTTAATACAAAATAGAAATCCAACAATCGGTTGATTCAACATCCGTACACCAGTCAAATAATCTATTCGATTCCTAGCACGGAAATCAAGATGATATATCCAAATAATGCTCGACAACAAAATGCTAAGACCTTAAATCCTCCAGTGAATTTTAGAATAAAAATTTTCAATTTTCACTAAAAGTCAAACTAAGTCAACTCATAACCCTAGACTCGGTTAAACGATCTCGAGAACTGAAAAATATTAAATAATCACAAATAAAATGAAATAAACCATAGATGTTGAACCAAAAATATAATACAGACAAAACCCCAAAATTTTATGATCTTACGAATTACTCAACAAACCGGAAGTCAAACTGAAACCCTAAAAGTCAACAAAGTCTGCAACAAATCATAGTGTTTAAAATCCGGCAATCCCATGCTCTTAAACCCTAAACAAAGGAACGGAGATAATTGTTGATAATAGTTCGTAATAATATAAGAAAGCTTAAAAATATCATATTTGCAAACTTCTACTGTCTTTTGGATCCGAACAAGATCAGTTTTCAAAAAACGTGCCCTGGTACACAAACGGCAAAAATATTCCAACAATACCAATAGACTCGTAAAAATATAAGGTTTCCAAAAATATCAGTTTTAGAATTTTTCGGTAACTAAAAATTATGGATATCGCATTTATACACGTATTTTTATTACCACCGGTATTTTAATTGTCTAGTCTACTATTCATAGTACTTTTCCTACTATTAATTACTATTCATCTATATCTACTTTTTCTTACTAACTATTTTACTACATATACACCTATTTTCTTACTTTTTACCTTTCCAATACATCTTATATCAAATCATATCTTATATATTAATTATTTTTTTACAAAAAATTACAAATTAATCTCTCTCCCCCCTTTTCCTCAATGGCTGACACCCCCTCCCTTGTACTTTTCCTCCCAATTGTTCTTTTCAATTTATTTTATTGCACTTAATTTCCCTCCATCTTCAACTATAAATACCCCCTCTCCCTCTACTTCTTTCACACTTTATTTCATATAATAAAACTCTCTCAAAATCATTCCACAACTCTCTCCACAAAATTCTCTTTTACCAAAACTCTCTTTCACCAAATACTCACAAAAAATTATCCTCTATACACAAACTATCCACCACTAACCACTAACCACATACTCATACATTCACTACCTTCTTATTACCCCAAAAACGCTTTAGGTAAATTTTATATCCCTATTCATATACTCATATCATGTAACTAGCATGACCATGGTGTAATTTTGCAACTCATATGAGTAGTAAAAGTAACAACATGTTCATGTTTTATTATTGTACATGAAATTCCAATTTTACTATGTTGTCATTATGATTTTATATATGTTGATTTTTAATTATATTAGTGTTGTTTTTATGCTTTAATCTAACTCTATATATATTATTAAGTATATGTATATATTTTTATAGCCTAATGCTTACTAACTCTTACTAACTTGCTTTTACTATTAATGCTCTTATTACTACTGCTTTTTCTTTTCTTTCTTTTTCTTTGTTTTCTTTTTAGGACTAGTCTATTCTTAGTCTCGGGATGCTTTGATGAAGCTAAGGCTCTCAACACTTGATCGGGTTGCCTTGGTGAAGCTAAGGTTCCCAATGCTTGACTGGGATACCTTAATGAAGCTAAGGTTCCTAATACTTGATATTATTACATTGCTTATTATTATTATCTTGCTTCTTACCTTTTTCTTATATTTTCATCATGTTTATATTACATGCTCATATACATGCATTCTCATAATGATATTATCTCAACAACATTTAAAGTAAAAAATTTCTTTAATAGAGGAACTTGAAACTAAAACTCTTTTATTATGTAACTAGTCACTAAATAAAGAAACTTGTCAACAACAACTTAGAAAATGTATTTTTACAACTGTTCTCAAACTTTTCCCAAAGTTTTCCTAAGTTCAACAAGCATAATTTTACCAAGGAAACAAAGGAGAAATGAAACCAAACTCTCTTTATATACATCAAAATTTGTTATCACCTATCTAGGAAAAATTATTTCTACAACCCCTTTTCAAACCTACCATGACTTTTCTTAAATAACAATGAAAATGATTTTTCTCAAAGAAGTTAACTAACAAAATAAACATTTTCTTTTATTATAATAAGTCACATAAAGTTTATTAAAACTTAGTAATAATAATTATTTGATAAATAAACTTTTCTAAAAAAGCTTACTTGTAGGAATTTTAACCAACTCCATAATAAAAAGTAATAGCTAGACTAAGTTTTATAAGTTAAGATAAAATCAACTCACTAGATTATAAACTCACTTAGAAAAATAAAAGTCTGTCAAGGTTTCTAAATGATAAACTCGTTTTCACATAAATAAAAGAATATAAAAAGTAGAGGTTTTAAAAACAATAGATATTATCAAAAACTTGAGAAAATATAAAACATGATTTCTTTCAAAGTAAACTTGGTCAAAGAGTTAAAAGATCAAGTTCTAAAAATAAAGTTTATTTTTTTAAAGAAGTTGGAAAATGAAAATATAAGGAGAAAAAAGACTTTTTTATCAAAGTCATTTCTTTAAAAGAAGATATACATGACTCAAATTATTATAAGTTATCAACAACTTAATAAAACTCTTGAAAACTTCATTTTTATCACTAAAAGTAAAATTTGTAAGAGACCAAAGCTAAGAGAAAAAATTATTTTAGAACATAAATTAGAAAACAAAATAAGAACATACTTATAATAACTTAAGAAATTATGAAATTCTTTCAAAACACTTAGGAAAGAAATTGTTAAGATACAAGTCTTCAACACTCCAAGACATTGTTTTATGAAATATAATCGTTAAGACAACACCATTAGAATCTTGCATACAATATGATTCTATATATATATATATACATATATATATTCAAAGGATTTTTCCAACTATACTAATATCTATATTTTTTGTACAAGTATTTTTGGACAAGGAAAAGTTTGCAAATTTATGTTTTGAAAACTACAATTTTCATGATGAATCTGTACCCTACGGTTTTGGAACCAAAACAACCTTATATGATGAAAATAACCTTAGAAATGGATAGATCTTTTCGAATAGGTAGAAAACGGTATATTATATGCGAAATTCCGAGTTAAAATAAGCAAGTTATGGCCATTTTAAATTGGAATTTTATTCCATGCGATTTTTTACGAACATAGTAAAATAGAATTAGAAAGTTTAAGTAGAATTTCTATGAAATACACATTCAGGTATTTCTTTTGACTAGGTGATGTGGAATACGAGATTTCCCTTTTTAAGCATTACTATGACTAAGAAGATTACGAAACGGACGAGTGAGTTATTCATCTTAATTTCGTTACTTGCTTGTAAGAAATGATAAAAATGGACATGTATGGGGAATTTAAGGATATATGTGTATGTGATTCTATGCTCATGTGACGAAATGAGAATTAAGAATATTGCAACTTGGAATTGATTGTTTAAGTATTTTGTTTATCTGTATTTATGCTTGCTTATTGTTGCTAAATTGTTTGATCGCCCCTAAGAAACCATAACAAGGTTTGACTTAAGAAGAATAAAACATTCACGCATAGCATCCATTGAGTTACCTTTCTTTCGAAAGGCTGCTACTCTTACGCATAGAGTTGGATTGGCTATTATCGTGCTGGGACACGGGCCATGTTCCTTCCTAGAGAATCCAAATCGCTTGGGGAATGCGAATCTAGGTTCGGAGATGAGCCAACTGAATGCTTTAGGTAGGGGCTTAAGGACTAGGAGTAAAAGGTCGAGGATCTTCATCAACAATTCCCTAACTTTCGACACGGAGGGATAAATTCGTTTTATATATGGTTTCTTGATAACTATATATATTTGTGTAATCACGTAATTGTTGCATAACATGCATAGCATATGTGTGAAAATTTAATTGAACTTGTTTGAAATAATGGTGTGAATGAAAAGGAATACTTTACTAAGTTAGTTGTAGCTTATACTCCCATAAATTTTTTGTTGAACAGGTATACCCGTGGCTTTATTCAAAGATCATGACATTAAGGAAGTCATTGATGGATTTTAAACTCTTGAGAAGGCAATGGGAACATAGGATGAAGTTATTTTGTAAATTATTGATATGTAACGTATGCTATGTTAGTATTTTGGAGATTCCTAAAAAAATGTATTTATATAGATTTAGAGACAATAGCAGGGGTATGCCCTTAAGATATGTAATCAAGCATGTTTATGTTTTATGTTAAGTATTTCCTTTTTTTTGTTACTTGATCATTATCAATGTAAATTGTGCTACTCCGATATGTGTCCTTGGTTATGATGTACGCCTTGCACATGATATGGAAGCCTTTGCATGACTAAAGTAGTCATTCTTAGGCTTTAGTATTTTGTACGACGAACTGTCATGTTTATGGTACCTCCCGGGCATGATACTCAAGCTTGCTCCACTAATGATGCCGGAATAGTCATAAATTTCTTAAAGAAATTGTTTTCAAGATTTAGATGTCCTTGTGTCTTAATCAGTGATATGGGTATCCATTTTTGCAATGATCAAATGGAAAAAGTTTTAAAAAGATATGGAGTAAATCTACATCATAGGGTATCCACCCCCTATCAACCCCAAACTAGTAGACAGGCTAAGGTCTCTAACAAAGAACTCAAGCGAATTTTCGAAAAAACTATGGCATCCAATAGGAAAGATTAGGCTAAAAAGTTAGATGATGCACTATGGGCATATAGAAAAGCTTCCAAAACTCCCTTGAGCACAACCCCATATAGGATATGTATGGAAAAGCATGCCATTTACCTGTTAAGCTGGAACATAAAGTATATTGGGCTATTAAGTTGCTAAATCTTGATCTCATAAAGGCTGGAAAGAAAAGATTTTTGCAGGTGAATAAATTGGATGAGCTACGATTGGAGGCCTATGAGAACAACAAGATATACAAGGAGAAAGTCAAAAATGGCATGATTCTAAAATCAGGTTTCCGCATGAATTCCAAAAAGGAGACAAAGTGCTACTATTTAACTCTAGATTAAAACTTTTCCAGGAAAACTCAAATCCAGATGGTCAGGGCCCTGTCAAGTGCACAAAGTATTTCCTCATGGAGCTGTTAAGATTGAAGGAAAAGATGGAGAATTTTCAAGGTCAATGGACAAAGATTAAAGCTATATAAAGAACCATCTCAAAATTCCACAATGATTGAAGAAATAAACCTGATGCACCCTTACGATAGATCAAAGTTTATTGAAAAAAAAAAGAGATTATTTTCCTTTCATTCTTTATGTTTATTTTTTCTGTTTCTTTTTAAATTGCTCTTTGTCCATAACTCTATTGAGGCCCTGATTAAGCTTTGATAATAACATGTGTTTTTGTCAAGTTCTTTGTGAATCATAGACTTAATAGGTCTCGACAAACCAAGTTGACCCTCGAGCTTACACAAGAGAGAAGTTTTCTTAACTTCTCAAGTTCTTTTTAATTGTGCTTTGATAGAATTAAATCCCCTAACTGTTCACATAAATGATAAACATTATGGACAATGTTTAACTTAAGTGTGGGGGAGGGTTAAACAAGATAAATGGGTGTAATTGTAAACCCTGATTTTTCTAGTAACCAAGATAAATCGAGAACCAAAAACCAAAACCCTAAACTGGAATAGCTTAAGACTGGAGTGAGAACTAGGAACCCTAAATCCGGCTTTTCCTTGGTTTCCAAGTGTAATCCCCTTGATTTTTCATAACTAGATTATAATAAATATTATAAATAAAATGTAGAATCATGAAAGAACTATAATAAAAATATTAGAAATCACTCCAAATTTTTCGCAACTTAAATTTTAAGTGTAAACAAATTAGAATAAAGAATATTTATCACTAAGACTTTAAAAGTTCATATATTCGAAATAAAGAATAAAGAAACTATTTAATATTTAAGAACCTCAGTTTTAATATTCGAAAAATATTAATACCTTCAAGTTAAATAATTCTGAGTCTATAGAAACTAAAATTTTGATCTAATTTAATAACTTATAATTAGTAAAAAGAACCAAGTAACAAATATAAAATTAAATTAAATTTCTAATCTATTAAAAACTCTAGAATAGATTTATAAATAGAAATGAATTCATATATAATTTCAAATCTTATAAATTTATAATAAAGTCAAATTAAGGGCAATATAATTATTAATTTATCAAAATACCACTAAATCAAACTTTTAAACAAATACAATATAATTTATGATAGCAGGTATAAAAATTAAAAGTAAAAGCATTAGACTAAAGATTCTATATATACTATTGCATTCAAAATATTTAATATCGTTAGTATGTAAATTTTTATCCAAAAATATTATCAAATCAGTATTTATCATACGTGTCATTTAAATCCACAAAATTAAATTTTTTCAACAATTTATATTTTTTCTCAGTCCTTACATATTTATTGATTATAAATTTATCATCTTCTTTTTGTTTTTATATTTCCATACATCCTAAGTTATACCAAACTATTAGCTAACAAACCAACTAAATTCGTCCAAAAAACTCCACAAAACATACAACAAATACAACTCCAAACAAACTCCATTAAAACAATTTTAGAAGCTTGGAAAGTGAAGACAAGGTAAGTTGATTCACTTTAACTTGTCTAAAATAGTTTTAAAAGAATGATCTTGAACAATGTTTCTATACATCTAGGGTCGAAACAAGCTTTGGAAGAAGGATTAAGATCATCAAACACTCCAAACAGGTAATATCTCATCCTAAAACTCCACATATATGTAGAAGTTAGGAAATCGTAGAGTTTGATGATTATAGGATTTATATGAATTGATATATTACATGTGATATATATAAAGTATGGAAAAATACTTGGAAAGAGTTTAAACATAAGTATAATATATAAATGAATTAAGAAAGTAAGTTCGAAATAGAAGAAAAATATGAGAAAGATGATGAACAGTGTAAACGTCGTCCCTACACCGGCAGCTTATACCCCAAAGGCCGACGGCTTATAGGGATGCCGCGGCATTCGTTGAACGTTGGCAGCCTTTGAGCCAGCATTCGCTTACGTTTGAACAGATTAAAAGTTTACATGAATGCCGGCATCTGGAAATCAAAGCTGGCGGCGTTTAATGCCGGCATACATGCAAAATTTTCCAGATCAAGCTTGTTCATCCAAAATCAGTATATATATTATATTATATATTTAAATATACATATATATATGCAATAAAGAAGAATAGTATATAAATAAAAAATAATTACAAATTAAAAAAAAAGAAATAGAAAAAAAAAAAGAGGAAACGATAAAGTGTGACAAATGTAATTTAGCAACTCCTAAAATTATTGAAAAATATCATTTACAATATTATTATTCATATATTGTACAAAAAAATGAATTATAAATATTCTAAACAATTATCTATAATAGATATATAAGAATGGAAATTTTAAAAAGATTAAAATTATGAATCATGTGATTTTCAAAAATAACAAAATAAATACATAAATTAGATTAAGAGGAACACAACAAGATTAAATGATAAGAAAAAAATATTAGATACTACAAATTAAAGAACGATCTAAAATTGATAGTAATAGTAATAATGAAATATCAGTTTATTGAGAATGAGTTCTATGACAACTCAATAAAATATTTAATATCAAATAAGATCAAGAGAAACAAGATGAAAATAAATAATTAGAAGGATTTGTTGCTATAATCGGTCAAGCTAAGGGACGATATAAAATGATAATAATAATCGTAATAAACTACTTAGTACGAACTCCGTAAATTATTCGATAAAAATAAAATATAAAATATTCTAAGATCAAGAAAAGCAATTGAAAATAAATAAAAAGTAGTGAATTCTTTACTATAAAAAGGACCAATACATGTAATAGAAATTAAATCAAATATTAAGATAGGACACTTAGACAATCATAGAAGTTCAATTGTGTTATTTACATAATGTTAATAAATAATTGTCTTAATAAGTGACAATGATCGTAAATAAAATAAATAGAGCTAATACAGAATTATTCTACTAAGTAAAATCATATTAAGTTGATTAAACTAATTAAAGTAAATATAGTAATTGAATTAAGAGAGTAGTTTCAATCAATTCAGCTTAGATTAATATACTAGGTAAAACTATAAAAAGAATGGAGTACGTAATTTCTAAAATACGGTTAAATTAGAATTAGTGTAACTATAGTAAAGTTATACCATAATTAATATGGTGAATATGTTGTTTCAAATATCTTATTTTCGGAACTAATAAAAGAATAGATTAGTTGAATAACAAATATATGTTATTTCATTTTCATAGGAAAAATAGATCAATTCTCGAATTTCCAATAGCTTATACAATAATTTAGCGAGGACCACAGGTGAGGAAATTCTGATGATCTACTATTTGCTTGTGATTGCTACTGTTTGCTGTTATGTTGATTGTATTGCTTGTATGTGGAATGACTAATTGATGTGAGTGCTATCATCTGCATGATCACTTGAATAAAAGGATAAAGATAATAATTCGACTAAACTAATTGGATATACTCATCGCATGTGCTTGATCTTTGTAGGAAATGTCCTGAATTTGAGATCAAAAGTATTTTCAAATGTATTTTTAAAGAAATCTGACTTGGAATATTCCAGGTTGCTTTTGTATCTTTTGAAAAGGACGAATCTATACTAAAAGAGTTTATGAGATAAACATGGGACATTTCTGAGTATTGTTGTGCCAGTGGATGTTGCCTGAGTCGGGGTCCACTGGTCACGTGGCGATAGATGTTACTTGAGTTGGGGTCTATCTGCTGGATTCACCTTTAATAGGTGATGGTTAGTATTGGCAGTAGATGTTACCTGAGTCGGGGTCTACTTGCCTGATTCACCATAGATTGGTGATGGTTAGTAAAAATCGCCATTAAATTGGCATTATATATATTTAAATATTAACCAGCGTAAATCATATGAACTCGTTGGGGAATATTCGTTGTTACCAATGGCGGTTAAGCATTGGGTAAGTCTGGATGGACGCTACCACTGGATAGCCTCGTGCGAGTAAGACGAGTGTCCCATGCAGGTAAGTATGTGAGACAACTGAAATGTACATAGGTAAATCCACATCGTCTATGGATCCGGACTCCCATAGATGTGCTGCTTGCATTCATCACGTATGCATTCATATTGTGTGTAGATAGGTTTGTGTGAATACATAATTAATGTTTGATAACTTGCGTGACCAGTAGTAGTGAGGAATGAACTCACTGAGCCTGTGGTTTTACTCACTCCCCAATAGTTTCTGTGCACGTATAACGCTAATTGGGACTGGGATAGGGATGTGTGAAGAGTGCTCCTCCATCAGTCTATAGCGAAGTTAGATATATAAGTGGCACTGAACTTAAAATGTAAAATTTGTAATTTTTATAAACAAATGAGACTTTATATTTTAAGTTAGAACTCAATTTCTTATTTGGTAGGGGATACCGATTCATTGCGATCTTGGCAGAAATTGGAAAATCGGATTCCATAGTTGAAATCCAGTAATATAATATATCCATTATATAATTGATACTAATAAATAGAGTCTTGTACACTTTGACTTACAAGATGGCTCTCATATTACGGGTGCACACATGGTATGATAGCTTTAGATCAATCCGACTAGGCCCTCTTTTGAGGCGTGACACCAATGAAACTTTTATTAGAAAATTTAATTTTGAATATAGTTCTTGATTATATTTCAAACCAAGAAAAGATCAGATGTTGAGAAAATTTCAACTCCGGGCTTTGCCGAGACCCATTACAGAAAAACGTGCCCCGGAACTTGAATTTCAGAAATTTACTCATGAATACTCATTTGAATCGAAATTAAATAAGGATTTCAAAATATAAATTTCATAATTTTTCGGTTTATGAAAAATACAGTTATAGCCTTTTTATTCGTATTTTCTTACTACCGGTAATTAAGTTGTCTTGATTACTATTCATTATTATTCACAAGTACAACCTATCACTACTCACAAGTACACCCTACTCTAACATCCTTACAACCACTCAATTTCATTTTCTTTTCCAAGGATTTTTGTTTCTAAATAATTATTACAATTTATGAAACTTAATGTACAAAACTATCAAAACAAATCAATCAAAAAATCAAATCCTCCCCCTTTCCATCTCATGGTCGGCATGACAAACCCCCCCCCCCCCCCCAAATCAAGCTCCATTGTGCAATTTTTTTAATTATTTTATCTCATTTAACTAATTTCATTTTATATATAAACCACATTTTCTCTCTCTCACTTCATTCTTCTCCTTTCAAACTTTCCAAAAGGTGAAATAAGCTCTCTTTTCTCCCCTCCCTCTCATTGTTGCCGTGACACTCATGGCTCCCCCACACACACAACTTTTTTTTTTCCTTCCTTTTGTCTTCTATTTACTCTTAAGTAAAAGAACTTTGCTTCCTTATCCTTAGATCCTTGTAATTGCAAGGATATTCTTGGATATTTCCCACTAAATGTCCCCATGATCTCTTGCTAGGGACAAGGAAATATCAATACAAGAATACCAAACCATCACAAAGTAGATCTTACATTTAAACAAGCTTTTATGCCATGAGCTTCATGATCATCCATCTAAAAGTGTTTTGAACAAAAGATCTAATGTAGTTTTTATGTTTTCAAAACCTCTTTAAGCACTTAAGATAGTAGATCTATCATTGTAACACTCATATTCATGTAGGCATTTAAGATCTCATCTTTATTTTGAGTTTATGTGTATTAATGGTCATCAATGCTTTTGTCTTGAGTAAATAATCTTGCTAGTATATAGATCTATAAGTAGATGAGTCCATGAAACCAAAAAGGAAAACACTTTTCAAGAAATGAACTAAGGAAAATTCAAATGACATGAAAAGCTTAGTCTAAAAACCCTTTTATCAACTTCTAAACATATATTTACAAGAAAAATGAAGCCTATAGGTGATAGATAATATTATGATATTTTTCATGAGTTTAAATGAGTTTTTACCAAAGAAAAGATTCAAAACAAGAGATGAAGTTTAATAGTGAAAGTCTTATAAGCGAAATTCGTAATAATGAATAGATGGTTAGAAAACACTAGTTTTCCAACTTCAAAAATGGTATTTTCTTAAATAAATGGAGTCCTTAGGGTATAGGTAAAATAAATACCTAAAGTTATAAGTATAAAATACATTTTTCTTAAGAGAATCAACCTAAAAATAAATTTTGTTAAATTCGGATTTTTGGAACCACCTTAGTATAAGACTCACTTAAAAGTTTACAAATGAAGATTTAATTAAAAAATAAAGGCCTTAGGATATAGCTAATGTAAGGGTCAAAATTTCTTTAAAGAAAGTAGAGTTTTCCTAAGGAAAATCCTATAATAAGTAAGTGTGACCAAGTGCAATTTATTTTTAAACAATGGCATGAAATAGTGTCCTAAGATAAAGGTTATTTAAATTTTTAAATCTAAAAATTTAATAAGAACATTAGGCACCTAAAAGTTCATATCACGACATTCATGATAGGGAAATTCATTACCATTCCATTTATTTTCCATTTTCACTTCGGAATCTCAAGAGCATTCATGAAAATCGCATTTTCGAATCACATAACCGTTGATAGAACTGATCCGCATTTTCGAAACTAAATGTTTCAAAACTTGATTTAAACTTCATATTTAAAAAGCTCTTTCGAATAGATAGAAATCGATAAAATTTTGAAATTCCGAGTTAAAACACCAAGTTATGCCATTTTAAATTAAAACTTCGAAAACGCAATTTCGATTTCACTAAGTTTCTTAAGTTTTAGTGTTCTTAGATGGTAAATACTTATTATATTTCTTTTGTGATTAGGCAACCCGAGGACGTTGAATCCTTACCTCTGGACTATTACTATTAAGAGACCGGAACCCATGGCTGAATGAGTTTCTCTTCCCAATTCATTTATTGTACGTGCTTATAAATTAGTGCACTAAATGTAGCCAAATAAAAGAATATGTATAGGGGAATAATGGGAAATTACATGTTGATGATGATATGAAACTCAAAATAAGAATATTGAAACCGTGATAAATTCTGATTGTGTAGTTAGATATATTTTGTGAGAAATTGTTGATCGCCTGAATAAAGACTTAATCGACTATTCGAACTAATGCCAAATTCTGACATATGCATATCATAATGGGAAGGGCATTAGCATTGTTCGGTTAATTGTGATCCATAAACAAATAATTGTTCGGTTAATCGTGATCCAGAAACGAAATAATTGTTTGTTAATCGGATCCAAAACGAAATAATTTTCGGTTAACCTGAACCATAAACGCATAAAGATAGTACCGTATATTCGTTAATCTACTAACCCGGATGGAGGAGCAAGTCCATCCACATATGATTTTCCGGATAGTCATTATGTTGGTCTCATGTGTTTAGTGCATTCACTTGCTTGCTTAATCACTTGTTTTGAATTGTTGTGACATGAATGTTATTGTGAAGAATTCACTCACTAAGCTAGTTAGCTTACTTCCCTACAGTTTCTTCCTTTTGCAGCTACCAAATTTATGGCTTACGGGCGACCCGACCGTACAGGTACAAGACTAGAATTTCCCCTAAATTGGAAATTCTGTTTAGACTTCCATAGAACTTTTAAGACATTGATGACGTATAAGGCCATTAATATTCTTTTGCGGGGAATGCCCCTTGGTAAATATAATTTTAATTATGTTTCATGAGTTATATCCTACTGCTAATGTATGCCAAGTTAAGCTTTATCTCCATTTGACATGTATTTTATTATTGTAAAGGTACGCCTTACATCTATATGAACCCCCGAAGGACTAAGGCATAATTCAGAATCTTGTATGGCATGTGGCATTGTTACGTATAGGGTACCCTGTGGGGCGTGATAGTAATAACTTAATAATTTGCATGAATAGAGTATGCACTGATATAGATCAAGTTTCCCACACAAATTCATAAGAATCGATGAAATGGTTAAAATTTGACAAAAAAAATTAAAAAAAAATCACTTAGTTAAATGAATTATGAAATTGTCTTGAAACTGAACAATTTTTACTTTGTTTAATTCAATTGACAGTATCCATATGAAGTAGTTTTACTCATTATTTAGTTTAGAATTTTAGAGCTAGAATTAGCTTAAGGTCTTTAGTAAGGCTACTCAAATTATCTTAAAAGCTTAAATGATTAGCATGTTTCCCAAATTAGTCATTTTGAGAGCCATTTTAATGTATGGTGAATGATCAAATGATAATCATAACTTGATGATTTTTCCTTGTGCATACTAAGTAAAAACAAAAAAAAATAAAAAATAAAACCTGTGCTTAAAATTGGAGTAGGCTTGGGTTAGTCCCTTAGAAGAGCAACTTCTTACCCCTCTTTCAATTTCAAAAGCTTTAAAAAAAAAGCGAAAAGTTGCAAGCAATAACCCATCCAGAGATAAAGAAAAGATCCAGGCAACACCCTGTCCCTCTGATGTTGTAAATAATAATAAAAGTAAGGAATAAAAAGCACAAATAAGGAAAAAGACTCAGGGGATGATCTAATGAGCATGCATTCACTCTAGATTACTCTACTTAGAGAAATAATTAAGATTACATACTTTATATATAAGGATAAAAGATGACTGAGTTTCTTCTTACTCTGATTGATCTTTTGAAAATTTTTTGCCTAAATTATTTATTAAATAATGGGAGTAAAAGTTGATTTACTTATATAAGCCAATTGATTTTTGCAAAAGTAAATTTATTTCAGTCAGTAAAGATAATTAATTTTCTAGAATGATGAGATGATTTGCATCTGAGATATTTAATTCAAATAAACCATTCATGATTTGTTTTCCTAAAAAAGCCTTGTGAATCTTTAATTTGTTTTATTTGCTTGAGGAAAAGTAAAGGCTTAAGTGTAGGGAAACTTGATAAGTAAATTTTAATCTATATTTTTCATAGGATTTTGAGCTTAATTTGCTAAGAATTTCTGAGAAAATCTTGCAAAAATTATGTTTTTGATAAATAATGTTGTTTTAAATCTCTTAGAATTAAATAAGGAGTAATCAAGTGGTTTGATGCAGATTTGGAGCAGAAACAATAATTAAAGTCAAAAAAGCAAAAGTCAAGCCCTGTAAAGACACAATCGAGGCCAAACAAAGAAATAAGACAGCCAAAATTGGTCTATCGAGCCTCAAATGCGAGCCCTCAATATGACCATCTGTAAGCCCCCGAATTTTCGGATCCAAATCTAAGACCTAACCAGAAGACGAAACGGATTCTTAAGTCAACCAAAACCCTAGCTTATCGTAACCGCTTAACTCCAGCATTGTCGTTTTCTCAAGCCCTAGAAAACGAAGTTGGAAAAGTTAGCTATTATAGTTCGTAACAGCTATAAGTTATATAAAAACATCAGATTAAAGGATTTCGGGTGTCCTTCGAACCCGATCGAACATAGTTTTTGAAAAACGTGTCCGAAGCCCGGAATAGGAAAAATATTCCGAATATACCGTTAGACTCCTAAAAATATAAGAATTCCAAAAATATCAATTTCGTAATTTTTCGGTAACTAAAAATATCAGATATCATTCTTATACGCGTAATTTTCTACTACCGTATTAAATTGTCATGCCTACTTTTACATTACACTATTTTCTACTATTCACTATTCACCTATCTCTACTTTTCCTTACAACCTACTCTTACAAACCTTACACCTATTTCTTACACATTTTCATTTTCAATACAACTTCACATCTTTCATTTCTTACTTTTAATTAACAAAATAACAAAAAAATAAATTTCACTCCCTCATTTCCCCAAAAGTAGCGTCGGCCCCCCTCTCACTCTCCCTCTATTTGTTTTATTTTTTAATTATTTAATTAACACAAATTATCTCCCACATTTTCCTATAAATACCCCCTCATACCTTCACTTCTTTCACACCACTTCTTCTCTAAAGTTATTATACTAAAATTTCTCTCAAATTCTCTCAAGAGTTCTTTCAAGAAGTTCCTCTTAGTTTAGCTTTTTTTAGGTAAGAGTTCCTTCAAGATTTCTTCATGTTCATCTACTTAGTATGAGCTTAGTGTGTGTTTTCTAAAAACCATGAAGGTTAAGAAAGCAACAATAGGTTCATACTTTTTTTTTCATAATCATAATTCCTTTATTTCATTTATGTTTCTCCTATGATCATAACTATCTAAAATATCTATATAGCTATATATTTATTTAGAGCATATAAGCTCATAGTCTTGCAATTTATCTACCTTTCATGCAATTTATTTACTTCAATACAATTTATTTAATTTCAAGTTGATTTTAAGACTAGTCATTCTAGTCTTAGACTTGTCCTCATCGAGTCAAAACAATTATTTCTCTTTTTCTTTTTTGGGACTAGCCTTTTCTTAGTCCCGGGGTATCTTGATGAAGCTAAGGTCCCAATACTTGATTTATTTCTTTATATACTCATTCTTTTAAGTTATTATGTTCTTTTCATATTTTCATAACTTATGATTCATATTCATGCATGAACATAATGGTTTTGTCTCAACAAAATAAATGAAGGAAATGTTTTCTTAAGATAAAAAGTTTTCCTCTAGAAATAAGGAATTAATGTTTAGAAGAACTTAAAAGAGATTTTTACAAATATACAAAAGATTTATGAAGTAAACAAAAGTTTTACAATAACTTCATCTTTTTCCAAGTAGAATCCCTTTTCATTAAATAAAATCCCAAGAAACCAAGGAACTAAAATATTCTTATAAGAACATTGTCATAGCTTTTACAAAATTGTTGGAATTTAAGTTTAGAAAATAAAACCACTCCTTAGGAATTTAAAGAAATTAAATTCGGAAAAGGAATATTTAATACAAATAACTCAAGGTATTTCAAAAGTAAGATAAATATTCCAATAAAATCTCAAGTTCAAAGTCTTTTAAAACCTTACTTTCCATAAGTTGAGACAACTTCATTTACTTCACACATTGGTTATGAGCCATTACATATATGTGTATACCTTTCAAAAAGTTTACAAAAATACTTGGAATATTATCTTTTCAAATGAGCTTTGATTCCAAGAAGGAAAACAAGTTTTTGTAAATTCGTGGCAAATCTGGTCGCTATCTTTTCGGAACCCAAATGACGTAGTTTTATGAAAATAAGCTTAGAAATGCGTAGATCTTTTTGAGTAGGTAGGAAACGGTATATTATACGCGAAATTCCGAGTTAAAATGAGCAAGTTATTACCATTTTAAGTTGGAATTTCTTTCTATACGATTTTTACCGCGATTGTAAGAGAAATTTAGAATCTTCAAGAATCGAAATTTTATGAAAGACTTATTTTGGGTATTTCATCTTGTTTAGGTGACGAGGGACCCGAGATTGTCTATCCAGAGGACTATTTCGATTAGACCTATCGATTATGGAGTGAGTTAATTCTTTTCCTAAGTACATTTCCTTATTTGTAGCAGAACTAGAAATTTAGGAAAAGATAAATGAATAAGTGTTATGAAATAATTGTTGAATGAAAATTTAAGCATATCGAAAGGTGATATGTTAAATGAAAATGTGACTTTTGTATTGATTTGATGAAATTATGGTTGATCACCTTGAACATGAATTCAATCTTATATGGTTAAATGTTAAAATTCATTCATGCATACCATACTCGTGAGTCGCATTTGTTTCACTACTATTCTTCGTGTGGGGAAACGAGGAAGTGGTAGTGGTGCTAGTAGGAGCCGGTAAGTCTACATGGCCAGTAGGAGCCAGGAAGTCTACGGGGCAAGCAGGAGCCGGTAAATCTGCAAATATTGATGATCGTATGGGCCTGTAACCACCCAACCCTTGTCATGGGCGTTAAATCCATGCTACACTTGATTTCCGATTGATCTTGTGTATGGTTGTTCATTGATTGATGCATTACATATGCTTGAATTAAATAAACTTGGTTGTCATATGGAAATGTTATATAGATAGGAATTATCTCACTAAGCAAGATTTGCTTATACCCTTATAGTTTTCTCTTACAGTATGATTATCTAAGGTTGGCCCAGAGGAGCCCTATGTGCCAGGTATGAGCTTACGCTACTAGGAGTTTTTGGAGGAAGTTTATGTATTTTTAGTTTTGAACATAGACTTCTAGGAAAAATCTCTATAGTAGACGTATGTGATAGTTATGTTCATTTGTTATTAGTATAGAAGATTAAAGACTTTAAGGCGGGGGAATGCCCCTAAGATGATGTACGAACTTATTATGGAATGAAAAACTTATGTTTATACATTTAAGTTTATGCTTGCTTTTGCTATCTATTTAAACGCAACACCCCTGCGAGTCTCCTACTATCTTGGAAGCACGCCTTGCATATGATATCGAAGCTCCTGCATGACTACGGTTTTTCATTCATTAGCTTTAATGTTATATGTGGCGAACTGCCACGTTTAGGGTACCCTCTGGGGCGTGACACCCTCGACTTCAGTCGAAGCAATCGAGCATCATTCTGAAGAAAATACATTGTCAAGTCTCAAAGTCAAGCCTCAAAACTTGACCCTTGATTTTATTGTGTTGCCAAACAAATTATTCAACAAGATTACCTTGAGCCTCAACAATTTGACCCTCAAGTCTTTCAATTTTACCCTCGATAGAGCAATGGACAAAACACATAGTTTACTTAGGAATTTCTTGAAGTCGAGCCTGATCTTGCTGAGTACGAGCCTCGTCCAATAGAGCACGCAACCCTCAACGAGTGTTTTCATAGCTCATTTGCACAATTGAAAAGTTATCAAATTCTATTAGACAGGATCTTCCAAATCTGCCACATGTCAAATAAAGATGGTCATGTTTTTTGTACCTAGTAGTCTATAAATAAACGTGCAAGCGTGCTTTGTAAAGTACGTACCAACAATGTAAATCAATATTAATGTAGAGTAGATTTCTGAATGATTTTTGGGTAAAAGAATTTACATTTCTTTTTACTTGAAAATTTCTTTTGTTTTCTTGGTAAAATCAATTTAACCCAATGTTTGTAATTTCTATGAATTTCTAAGAAAATAATTGATTAATCTTTCGAAATTATTTTATTTATTCTAATTTGTGCTTATTTTGATAAATCCATGGAGAAATAAACTCCTACAGCCTAGGGATTACGAATCCAATTCCAGATTTAGTCTGATTTCAAATGAGCTTTCAAGTAAATTTGGCTGGGTGTTTGTAATTAGTAACTTGAACTTAACTTGTGGTTTCTAAAGGAATGGTGCATTCTTTTAGATCCACAATTGATTTCAGTTGAATAGATCGAGAGATCATTCAATTGAATAAATCTGTGGTTACTAATGAAGTCGATCCTAACTACCTCTTGCCGAGGAATGGGTGAAGACTTTATGTCACTTGTTTTAAAAATCATTTGAGTTGTCTTTTCAAAACAATGGATTCATATTCTTTATGCAGGTCTAATTGAAATTTCAAATTACTGGTTTTAGTTAAATCTAGAACTACTGACTTCGAGAGAAACTTTAGTTTAATTTAGAGAATCCGGCGATATAAACACACCATTTCAAACAACTTTTAAGAGGTTATTGTCCTTAAGAAATCATTCTGATAAGGAATTGGTGAAGTAACCCTAAGCTAATATTTCATAGAAGTTACGGGCTTATTTCTCATTTTTCCCATTAAACATTTGTGAATATTTCTAACTTAATATAGTTTATTTTTCCTTTATGATTTTCTAAAATCTTTCTTTGGCTAGACAATCAATGGGATTGAGAGTATGTTAGCTATCAATCATTCTCATGGGACCAACCTAAATCATTATCTATGCTATAATCGATGTGTGTGCTTGCCCTGTCAAACCATAATTATTGGTTTAGAAAACATTTCTAAATTTGAAAAACTTAATCAATGATCAATGAAAATTGAGCTTTGAATTTCACCACTGATATACTAACCTCACAAACAACACAAAACCAGTACACTGGCAGTTTTTACACTGTACCAGCAGCGTAAACGTAAACACTAACGACATATTGGTTCGAGGACAAAACTCTATTTGAGGGGGATAGGTTGTAAACCCTCCTTCTCGTAGCAATTTGAATCCAATTTCGGAATTTGGAGCCGAGAACCAAAACCCTAAAAGAATACCCTTGGACCGGTTGGACCTAGAAACCCTATGTCTGGCAATACCGAGAACGAAACCCTGAAACAATAGAAACAAGTTAACTCCATAATATAACCCTAAGTAATTTATCAAAACATAAAAGGTCAGAATTTGGAACAATTCATTCGTTTCGAACCCGATCAGGATCTGTTCTTGAAAACTCGTCCCTGGGACTTGGAAATAGAAACGTAATATATAGGACTCGTTAGAACCAAAATTTAATGAGAATATCAAAAATATAATTATAATAATTTTTTGGGTTATAAATATTACAGTTATAGCCTTTTATCGTATTTTCATTACTACTGGTAATTTAGTCGTCTAATCAACTTTTTGATTTCTTTCATACTATTCACCAAGCACAACCACCAATACCCTATTCTTACATCCTTACAACTTATTCTTACATTCTCACATCATTTTCTTTACATTTTATTTTCTAATACAACTTTTACTACTTAAATTACTTATTAAATCTGAATTTTATTACACAAAACAAATCAACACACTTCCCTCTCTCTTCTCTCTCTCAAACCGATGCCCCTCCCCCTTGTTCATGCCATGTTTTTTTTCATTTTTTTTTTCAATTAATTACTCACACAAAACCTTAATTTATTTTCCTATATAATATCTCTTTCACCTTTTACTTTTTTCTCATTTCTCACATATCAAACTTTTGGAAAAACAAAATTCTCTCCCTCTCCTCCCTCCTTTGCCATGTGCTTTCTTTCACACACACACACAATTTTTTTTTCTTCAGGTTTCCTTCTCCAAACACTAAATAGGTAATAGATCTTGAACCTACTATAATAAAAACATGTAATGGCAAGATCATACATGTGTGGTTCCACCAAAAATCCCCATGAGTATTATGCTAGGGATGTGAAAATACTAAAGCATGATATTTTTGCCATCACAATGTGTAGATCTTGTTATTAAAGTTGATTTACTAGTATTTTACTATATTATTGTTATATATTGTTCTTAAGGAAATTTTTTGCATATATTTTCATTATTACTCTCATCTACATATTGTTTATGTTGCATTTACATCCATAACATGAGTGGTATAGTAGATCTATTTGTTTAGAGTACTTAAAATGCCATAGTTAATTGTCTTAGATGCATAAAAGATTTGCAACATGGTAAAAGGTGTTGCCAAAACTCAAGTTCTATTTTTGTTTCTATTAAAAAGTGATTTTTGAAAATTTGGATCTTGAGAAAGAACCATTTAGAAAACCTATTTTCCAACTCCAAAATGAAGATATTACATGTAAAATGAAGAGCTTAAGTAATAGGTATCATAAAGGAGTGATTTTTATAAGATGAGTTTAGTTTTACTAAGAGAAATTTTCAAAACAATAAAAGGATTATAAAAGTTAAGTTAAAGCCATGTTTCAACACGAACAAAAAATTTAAAATTCTTAACTAAGGTGAAATACCAAGAAAACACTTATTTTCCAACCCTAAAACAAGAGTTTTATTAAGGAAATGGAAGCCTTAGGGAGTAGGTTTGATTAAAACTTGATTTTGGAAAGATTAAATGAGTTTTTCACAAGAAATAATCTCAAAAACAAGTTTCGAATTTTGGATCTAAAAATGATCCTCATTTAAACACCTATTTCCAAATAGCAAAATGAAGATTTTAATAGAAAAATAGAAGCCTTAGGGAATATATGTAATAAAGACTTGATTTTGATAAGAGTAAATATGTTTTATCAAAGTATAAACCTAAAATAAAGGAAAGGTTTCCAACCTTGGATCAAACAATGTTTCCATTTCCTAAAATTGTGTAAACTTCGTCACTAGGCAAAACCCACATTTAAACATCTATTTTCCAACCTTTAAATGAAGAATTTTATTAAGATAATGACGGTATTAGGTATATAAGTCATCAAGGCTTTATCCTAGTAAAAATATGGATGATTTTCAAAGAGATAAAGCTAGTTTTCCCAACCAAGTGTTCTTGAAATTGTTGCAAGGTAAAAGTTTTCTAAAAATTCTTTTTAATCAAAAATCACTAAGGATTTACATGTAGATAGCTCATATCATGTCCTTCGTGATAATAACTTGTAGATAATGCATGGACATATAATATACTTGATGGGAATAACGCAATTTTCACAAAATAATTTCGGAAATGCAAGTTATGGCTACTGATCAGATCTGATCCGAGCATTCTAAGACCTAAACATTTTCAAAACTTATGGATAACATCATAAATAGATAGATCTTTCGAAGTAGATAGAAATTGATAGCTTATTTGCGAAATTCCAAGTTAAAATGACCAAGTTATGGCCGTTTTAAGTTGAAATTTCCACCTATCACGAAAATTACGAACTTAAGAGTTTTTATGTAGTTAGTTGGAATTAGTTATGATATGAAATACTCATTTGGTATTTCTTTAACTTAGATGACTTTGAATCGGGGAAGGAAAATTCTTGTTTCTGGATAACTACCATTAGAGACCGGTGTCCATGGCCAAGTGAGTTCACTATCTTTAAATTACATGCTCTTGATTGTGCTTGTAATAATAGTGGTATTAGAACTAGGACAAGATAAAATTGAAATGCACATGTGAATTTTGTCTGATTGAATTGATGATAAGAATATTGAAATGGGAATTGTTATAAATATTTGTATGATTTAGTATAGAATTAAAGTGTCTGCAATATCTATGATCGCCCATAATTTGTTTAAATTATTTGCCACGATCTTATAATTAAATTGACCATGCATACCATATATTGAGTCACATTACATTTGCTATTATAACTTTATGGGAAGAAGGCATAATACTTAGGCAATGAGTGGGTCGAAAAACTTGAATGTTGGCATGAATGGCCTGAATTAAAACGGAAGTAGTGTAGGTACTTGAATTAGCTACAAAATTAGTGAGTGTGTGGGCACCTGAATCAACCACTATATAAATGAGAAAAATTGAAATCTATGGTCGTATGGACCTGAAACACCTAACCCCAAATGAAGGGCGTAAATCCATTCTACATAAGACTCCCGGAAAGTCTTATGTATTGTATGCTCACGTACTTGTGCATTTCATATGATTGTTAATAAAACTTGCTTGACATATTGCTTGTTGAAGTATTTAATTTTGGAAGTGAAACTCACTAAGCTAGCGTAGCTTTTACCCCCATAGTTTCTTTTTGATGCAGTTCCCGTATATATGGCTATATCCCTGGACTTGGCCAAATCAGGTGATGCAAAGTTAGGAGTGTTTCCCATTAGAAGTTTATGATTAACTCTATATAGTCTTTCATAGCAAACCTTAAATGATCGGGTTTTTCTTAAAAGATAATATCTAAACTTCTGATTAATAGGGGAATGCCCCTTAGAATTTTGTAACTGATCCTGAGATATCTGTGGTTTATGTTTTTATGCTTATTCTATCAAGTTGAACTATCTATCTCCAATTGCGTATGTATTCTATTGTCGTAAGGGAACGCCTTGCATTCTAATAAAAGACTATTAAATGACTGTGGTAATGATTCTTAAGTCTCGTTTAGCATGCAGCGGACTGTTACGTTTAGGGTACCATTTGGGACGTGACAGTTCCCAAGAATATACACATTTTTTTTTAATTTAAATTAACAGATGTTTGAGATGAGCATATCCAATATGCAAAATTGGATAATATTTGGAAAAACAGCCTACCAGATCCAATCTGGTTTTTTTTTTTTAAATGCTATTTGAAAACTTAAAAATAAATTAAACGTTCATTGCTCTTTTAGACGTTCGAACTGTGCTAAAATAAAAAGAGAACGTGTGGACGTTCAAACATGACTGCACAGACAGACGTCCGACCCGCATTATCTGACGTGCAAACATACCCAATTTCAAAACACCCGATTCATGACTATTTAAGAAATTTTTTAAAAAATTAAAATCACATACGTCAAAAATTTGTGCGCCCCTATCCGTAGATCAATTTTGTGCGGACTAAATCCACTGTAATTCGCGTCCAATACTCATCCAGTATCAGACGTAGGCTCAAACAGATCCGATCTATGTAAAAATATCATATTGTTCGTAACAACATGTATTAAGAAAAACCCTAAAATTTCTTTGTAATCAAATTACAACAGATTTATTCAATCCCTTAATGCAAGGTGATACAATAAAATTACAAAGCCACATTTTTATTGATTTATTTTTTCGTAAACTCAAATTAATTTCACAATTAACATGTATGAAATCAAATTTCAGAGATTCAAATTTCATAGCATCACATGCAAATCATAAACTGATGTCAATCTAATAAAAAACACAAGTGGCTCTGATACCACTATTGGGTTTATATAGGGTTTTAAAATTATAAAGATCAAATCTTTCACAGCGGAATTCAAAAAGAAAACCCTAATCTAGTATCTATGTGTATTAATTAGATTAACAAATAATTTGATTTCGTACCTCTAAAAGCTTGAAACTTGAAATCAATTTGCAGATCAGATCTGTAGGTACCGCGAAACCATAATACCCTTTACGGTATCCACACAAACGAGCACTTTTCAAAAGGATCATTCGCGTGCTAGCGTGATCTAAAACATTTCTAGATGATATTAGGATTTTCACACACTACTTTTCGTGCTTCACTCTTTAGGGTTTGCAGATTTTCTCTGCCGATCTAATGTCGACAGACAAGTCGTTAACCCTAAAGAGATCTCTTTATGTGCCTTCCATACTAATGTCATTCTCACATGAGTAAAGACATTAGTGCCCTTTAATCTAATTAGGGATAATATTTCTTGCACATAACAATGTCATAATTTATTATTATTCTTAATAATAATAAATTATTATTTCTACAAGACATTAAATTTAGTCCATGATCCTTTGATTTATTATTATTCTTAATAATAATAAATTATTATTCCCACAAGACATTAAATTTAGTCAATGATCCTTTTGACTCGTTCTTTTGTGTGTGACCCTATAGGTTCACTTAATGTTGACGGTTGATCTAAAACATTTTTTGTCAACAAAACATAAGCTACCTCTAGCAAGACATTATGTTTACCCAAATTAAGTGAAAATCAGTGATCCGATTTTTATCTAATCCATAACTTATGTCATTATCCTTTTGTCACATGATATATAGATTGAACATAAGGCATAGATAGTGTCATCCTTATATCGTTCAATCTTATCATTTCTCAATTTCTAAGTGAATTGATAAAAAAAATAAAATTGATCACACTATCAATTCATTTTAGCACGACCATGCATTGCTTAGTCTCACTCATCGAGGGGCCTGAAGATATCTCTCTCATAACGAGAGGGACAAATCCCATCTTCATCACTCAACTTCCTCTACATTATCTACATTATGCCCAATCTCAACCTTTATAATTATCCAGTTAAAGACAACGTTTGATTGAGTTGAAACATAATGTTCCTCATGTTGGAATCCATGGTGATTTCAGGTCTGAGGACAAAATAACATTTTATTTTGAGAATCACTTATGACACTAATCCATGTAGTGATCTCAAAGCGGGTCGGTCCAATACATAGTTCTCTAACATGTACCTATGAGTTTGATTTGTTATCTCCATACAAATAAACGTCCCATGATTATCAGTCAAACCTCATGCTAGATTTAATTCATTATTGTTCCCACAATAATGAGCATATAGGGACATTTAGAATAATTTAATTATCCATGGATTCTATTATAAAGTAAACATGCAAATAATATAATAGAAATATCTTTGTATGACAATATTCAGTGATTGGCCTAGGGCATAATCACTAATAGACACATGATGACTCAACACTGACTCCCTTTTCATTCTTATCAGAATATATAAAATAAAATAATGTGCATATAAAAAATATAGTGCCCATATTCTTTTAATCATTAGAAATATTATGTTTTATAATTTTCAATAACATGATCATCTTGACAAGTTTAAAATCAAGATGTTTCATTTTTCTCTTTGCATATATGTTGAAATCTTACCATTTTATTTTTATACAATATTGCTTAAAGTTTTGAAAAATTTGTATTTCCAAATTTTGTTTGATAATTTTAGATTTCTTAAACAACAATTAGATTATTTGTATTTTAGTATTTTTAAAACGTGAAAAATTAGGAGTTATTTTGGGATTTCTTTTAAAATATTTCCAAAACTGCATATTATTTACTTAATGATTTTACATTTGAGTTATACTATTTTGGGTTATTACAATATTATGTCAAGTTGAGCTTAAATTTCCTAACTAACTCATTTTATATCTAAGATTCATGTTAATTTAAATCTATATTAATATAATCTTAATCAATCTAGTTTATTTTAATTCATTTAGGTCTATTAAGTTAAAATGAGCTTAGATTATTAACTAGGTTTATTTAGATGTGAATATGTTGCAGTTTGAATCAAATATATTTTAGGTCTTGATACTTTTAAAATTTCCAAAAACTTAAAACATGAAAGTTATAAAGCTCTTTTTAAGCTTTCATTAGCCTTTTGAATATTCTCAATCAAAGTTCAAATGAGAAATTTATGATCAATTTAAGTTAAGTTGATAAGAAAAAGGAAGGATAAGATAGACCCTGCTTCCATATGGGATGTGTCAAGAGTAATGGTGGCCATGGGGCCCCCCGTCACGCCCTTTATGGATTCAGCACGGGGACATTAGCTACTACGCCCCCTGCCACATCTCATATCAAGCGGCGTATCCACCCAGACGTCCTCTCCTATTTCATTCACTCTATTTTACTTCATTTTAGCTACTTGTCTATTTGTTTTACTCACAAAATTCCCTCTACAATATCTTAACAATATTATAAGCTCAACAACACAACTTACAACATCTATGTATATGTCATTACATCTTATTTCATCAAATCATTTCATTAATCTCCTTGGTTCTAATATGAATAAACATACTTATGTTTTGTCTGACAAGTTCATACATCATTCATTTACTAGTTTTATTACATACCCAACTCTCATCTTACTCTAATCCATCATGCTCATGCATAAATAACAATAAAAAAAAGAAGATAACTAACTCACATTTTTTACAATTTAGACTACTTGATCTTCGCTATACTACTTCTCATTTGTTGTTTAGCTTTTTTATGCTAAATCTCATCTTCTATTTTGCTTCTTATTCTTATTTCCTTCTACAATCTTACTAAATTTGAGATTTTGTGGTCAAAATTTGACCAAGAAAGAGAAGTAGAGAGAAGAGGAAAAAGAAAAAGAAGGAAATGGTGAAGAAAAGGGGCAGCCAACAAGTAAAGGAAAGTGTAAGGAAAAAGGATATTTATAAAAATTTAGGAGTAAAAGTTTTGATTTAAACTTTTCAAATCATTATCTTAAGTATCGAAAATAATTAGAAAATAATTTTAGAATTTTATTACATAAAAATCAATAGCTTGAATTGAAAATCTAGCTTATAAGTTCAATTTGTAGAATTTTGATATTTAGTTGGAGTTTGGACTTAAGAACTGATGTTTTTAAACATGTAATTAAATTCAAAAATCATAGGGATTTAAGAAATGGAAGTTAAACTAAAGTTTAAGGGTTTAGAAATTTACAAAACAATAAAATTATATGTTTAAAGGTTTAGGGAATTAAAATAGAAGAAAAGGAGCTCTAATTAAAATTGGTGGATATGATGATGAAATTTGATTTGCTAGAGAAAACAATTCAAATAATTAGATGATTTGAAGGAATAAAATTCAAATTTGATAGTTAGAAAGAATTAAGAAATTCGATTCATGAAATAGGTAATTGAAGCATATAGATAGATGAAAAGGAATGTTTGAAATCTCAAATCTTAGTTAATCTATTTATTAATTTGTTTATGTCGCTCTATCTAATTTTTATCTCATTAATCACTTTAATTTACGTAACTAAATTATCTAAGCTCAATTCTAAATTAAGTTCTAATTCAAGTTTTATTGTTACTTTTATTTCTAAAGAATTTTTCATTTATTTATTCAATATTTATTTTTATTAATTTTATCTATTGCGAGTATTATAATTACATTGTTTTGATCTGTTATCACATTTATTTGATATTTCATACTATTTTCATTTTTATAAAATATTTTGGGATTTGATGTTTCTTGAGTTTAGTATTATCTCTTCATAAACATCTAATTAATATTTCTTACTATTTTCATTTTCATAAAATGTATTGAAATTCATTATTATTTTGATTTAGTATCACTTTTGTCACGCCCCGAGGGGTACCCTAAACGTGACAGTCCACCGCACACAATACTAAAGCCTGAGAATGACTAACTTAGTCACGCAAAGGCTTTCATATCATGTACAAGGTGTACATCATAACCAAGGACACATATCGAAGTAGCATAATTTACATTGATAACGATCAAGTAACAAGACAAAGGAATACTTATCATAAAACATAAACATGATTGTTTACATATCTTAGAGGCACACCCCCGCTATTGTCTACAAATCTATATAATTACATTCCTTTAAGAATCTCTGAAATACTAACATAGCATATATTACATATAAGGAATTTACAAAATAACTTCATCCTATGATCCTATTACCTCCACAAGAGTTTAAAATCCATCAATGACTTTCTTAGTGTCATGATCCTTTAATAGAGCCACGGGTATACCTGTTTTAACACAAATCTATGAGGGTATAAGCTATAACTAGCTTAGTGAGGTATTTCTTTTCATTCGCATCATAGTTTCAAACAAGTCCAATTAAATTTTCACGCATATGCTATGCATACTATGCAACAATCACGTGGTTACACAAATATATATAGTTATCCGGAAACCATATATAGAAGGATTTACCTCTCCGTGTTGAAGGTTAGGGAATTGTTGATGAAGATCCTTAACCTTCTACTGCTAATCCTCAGGCCCCCTCCCAAAGCATTCGGTTGGCTCGGCTCTGAACCTAGAGTCACATTCCCCGAGCGATTTAAATTCTCTAAGAAGGAACGTGGCCCGTGTCCCAGTACGGTAATAGCCAATCCAACTCTACGCGAAGGAGTAGCAGCCTTTCGAAAGAGATGTAACTCGATGGATGCTATGGGTAAATATTTTTAGGGGCAATCAAACAATTTTGTAGACAATAAGCAAACATAAATGCAGGTAGACAAAATACTTAACAAACAATTTGAAGTTTCGATATTTTTACTTCTCATTTCATCACATAAGCATAAAATCACATATATATATTGTCACGTCCCAAAGGGAACCCTAAACGTGGCGATCCACCGTACACAATATTAAAGCCTAAGAATGACCGCCTCAGTCACGCGAAGGCTTCCATACTATGTACAAGGCGTCTAACATATGAAGGAAACACATCGAAGTAATACATTTTATATTGGTACAACTTGAGTAACAATGTAAAGGAAATACAACTCATTATACTTCAAATACAACTCATTATACTTCAAATACAACTCACTATACTTCAATTTCGATTCATCAAAAGATTTCGCTACATAAAACTATTACAAGGCAATTCACAAAACCTAGCAAATATCTTCAAGCATTCTTATTCCCTGCCGGAATCCTGAAGTCATTCTCGGCTCCAACCATCTCGGTCCCTACTTAACATTCTTGTGATGACCTGTTCATTCAAACATCTGTTGGGGTATAAGCTACACTAGCTTAGTGAGAATTCTCTTAATTTCGTACCATAACAAGTAAGTTATAAATCAACCATATGCTATGCATGGACAAACACATGAGTAGACAATTATGTATGGGTATGCGGAACCCACACACAGAATGGATTTACGCCCTCCATATCTTGGGTTAGGGATGGCATTAAAAGTCTACATGATCGCTGCTAGTCCCTAAGCCCTCGGCTCATGGCACTCGACTCGGCTAGGCTCACCCATAGAATGCATCCCCGATGCGCCTTAGTTCCCTATGAATGAGCTCTGGTACCGGGTTTTTGTCATGCCCCAAAGGGTACCCTAAACGCGACAGTCCGCCACACTCGATATTTAAACTCAAGTAAGGCAACCTTAGTCTTCCCTGAGTTTGAACACCGGGTGTAAGGCTCACTTTCAACATACAGGGACCATACTTTGCTTCATAGTAGTTTAAGGAGACATACATAGCAACCAAAATGTCAATCATATCCGTTTCCTTTAGATCTATCTATTACATGAATTAAGGGGCATAACCTCGTCAACAACGTTAAGAGTTCTTAGGTTCACAAAATCCCTTATGTTATCCTTCAAGCACTATTTTAGGAGACATGATTAGAAGTCCGCGTCTACTTCTAGATCATGGCCTCATCAAAAGCTCCTTAATGTCTAAGAGCTATACCTAATGTCCGCGGCTTCTCGGAGATAGCCATAAGTATTCATACTACAATAAGAAACTATTGGGGCATAAGCTACACTAGCTTAGTGAGTGAAAACTTTCGTATCGCAATTAAAACATAACATTCAAGCAAGTAATTAATCAGTCAAGTGAAATGCATCAAACACGTGAATTCGACAAACATATGACCTGCCGGAAATCATATGTGGATGGACTTGTGCCCTCCATCCTAGGTTAGCAGATTAACGAATCCTGCAGTACGATGCCGTTTGAGCCCACGGTCAACTGAACTATAATTTCATTTTTTGGATCACGATTAATCAACATATTCGTTTTATGGATCATGATTAACCAACATATTCATTTTATGGATCACGATTAACCAACATATTCATTTTATGGATCACGAAAAACCAACAAATACTAATGCTCCATCCCCATCGTGATATAAATGAGTTCAAGTTTATCTTTAATGTCTAATAATCAATTAAACCAATTCTTTTAAGTGACCAAGCAATACTCGCAGACAATCATTTCTACTCTACTCTACTCTACTATACAAACAATGATTTATCACTTGGCTTCGATATTCTTTAAATTTAATTCCACATATCAACAGTAGACAAATATAATTCCCAAATAACCCCATCATACATATTCATTTTCGTTTTTGCTTGGCAACTAGTGCAGCTAACATTACAATCACAAGCAATAATTGAAATTGGAAGTAATACTCACTCGGCCATGGTACACCAGTCTCTTAGTAATAATAATCTGGTGGTAGGGATTTATCATTCTCGGGATCACCTACCAAATAAGAATAACCTAATGAGAACTTCATCACTTAACTAATTCAATCTATGCATCTAAACTAAGCAAAATCGAGATTCTCGCTATTTGTGGAAGTTCCAATTTAAAACGGCCATAACTTAGTCATTTTAACTCGGAATTTCACAAATTTTATATCGATTTCTATCTACTTCGAAAGATCTATCTATTTCTAATATTAATTCCAAGTTTTGAAAACATTTAGGTCACGGAAAAGAGGGATCAGATCTGATCTGTAACCTTTTTCCATTTCCGAAAAATTGTTTTGCACTTGATTAAAATGTATCTAGTTGATGATTCATGTGTATATAAAATATGAATGAGTTCCTAACATGAATGACATGTGATGAGTCCAATATATGCATGATCTTGATGATTTTTGATAATGAGAATTTTAAAAATTCCTAAATCTCACAAGACTCTAACAAAACTACTTCTTGAAAATCTAATTTTCCAAGTTTGGTATCTCATTAGTATTTCGGGATTTCATTCTTAGAATTTCCTTGTTATCTAAATAAAAATGAGTCCTTATCATCTATACTATCCAAGACCTTCATTTCCACATAAAAACTTAAATTTTTTACTTTGCAAGTGTGTTTTAAATAGACTTTTCACAAAAACACGAATTTTAGAAAAATCCATTTCTTGCATGTTTCTTTTGAGAAAACTTGTATAATGCATCAAATTTTAGAGCTTTACTATATCCATTATCTAAGGACTTCATTTAACACATAAAACATTCATTTTTAGCTTGAATACTAGGTGTTTACAAAGGCATCACCCAAAGTTACGAATTTAACAAGTTGAACACTAACTCAAAATTTTCCATCTTAATTCCACTACTTATGTTACACATTACTCATATCCAAACTCATTTCAACTTATAAAAATCATTACTTAATGATACCTATTACTTGTACCCTTCATTTTTCATGTAAATTATGAGTTTCAAAGTGGTTTCAAGGGTTTTTAAAATAGGTCTTACAATTCATACGAATTTTCCCCTGAACATTTCTAACAAAAATCTTTCCTTTTCAAGTTCCTTGTCTTATCTTCATAAAGATCTATCAACTATCACATTTATATATACAAGACTAAGCTTTTATGAGCATTAATGCATGAAAACACAAAATATCTATATGAACATGAATGTCAAGAAAAATATGAGTGTCTAAATGCTAGATCTACTACTTGTAATGCATGAAAATGAGTTTAAAGACATAAACATATATTTTTCATGCAAGATCTCTACTTTTATATGCATGAACATAATAATACTTCAACAAAAACTCATTAAACACAAGATCTACTCTTGTGATGGCTTAAGATTCATGTATTAATGTTTTCTTATGCCTAGCACTTGCTCATAGGGATTTAAAGTGAAAACACACAAGAATACTCTTGCCATTACAAGATTAAGTAGTAACAAAGCTTGAAATCATCACCGAAAGGAAGTTTTGGAGAAGAAATGGAGAAGCAATGAAACTTGAGTGTGTATGTGAGGGAGGGGGAGGGTTACGGCAACTAGAGGGAGAGAAGAGAGAGTTTTTCCGCTTTGTAAAAATTTGAAAGAGAAAAAAATGAAGAGAGAGAGTGAAAATGAGTTTATTTATTAAGTGTATTAGGGTTTGTTTGTATTAAAAGAAGGAAAATAAAACAAATGGGGGGCGGCTTCATGCGCCGGCCATGAGGAGTGAGAGAGAGAGAGCGAGTTGTTTTTATTTGAATTTGTAATTTGTGTAATAAAAGTAATAATTTAATAGGGAACAAAATTTTTCTTGAAAAAGAAAATATAATGAGTAATTGTAAGGATGTAAGAATAGGGCATGGGTAGTGTGTAGTGTAAGTTGTACTTATGAATAGTGGTAAATAGTAGACAAGACATCTACTTTATCGGTAGTAAAAAAAAATACGAGAAAAAGGTTGTAACTGTAATTTTTATAGCCCAGAAAATTATAAAATTTATATTTTTGAAATCCTTATAAAATTTCAGTTCTAAGGAGTATTCCGGAATATTTTTCTGAGTTTCTAGTCTAGGGGCTCGTTTTTCCGTAATTGGGCTCGGGAAGGCCCGGAATAGAAAATTTTCCGAAATTAAAACTTTCTAAGGTTTGCAATATACCATAAAACAATAATCCACATTAAATTATTCTATAGAGGTTCTTGTATATAGAAGTCGAAGAAAAGCCGGACCTAGGGTTCCTAGGTTGCTTGCACTAACCCTATTCCGGGTTTTGGTTTCTGATTTACGGAGTTTACCTGGTTATTAGAAAAACCGGGTTCACAAGCAATCCAAAATTAGTACAACTGAGGCACATGAAATCCTTATGAATTTACGAGCCTAATGGTACTAATATCATATATCTAATGTTTCGAATCCCGGGGCACGTTTTTCGAAGTCTATACCCGACCGGGTTTGAAATAGATAGAAAACTCGCTAATCTTATATTTGAAAGCGATCCAGAATTATTATGACCTAAACTATACTCTTTGCTCATATTCCGGCCCTTTGGTGTAGGATTACGGGATTGCCGGGTTTAACCTACTAGGTTTTCCGAAAAATTATTGGCTGCGGTTTTCCGGTTGACTTCCCGGTTTAGAACGTTACCAACTCGGAAGCTGATGTTTTATATTGGTACAACGTATTTAATTTGAGAATATTCATTCATTAATTTATTTTCGTAGGTATTTTACATCTCTTAATGTTTTCATCATTCTTAAATCAGGCTTTATATCTGAAGGTTTATCATTACTTATCGTTTAATAATTTATTTTTAGATTCTCTATTACCCGATTTTACAAGACAAGGTTAAGCATAGAGTCGTTACACGTAGTAGCTTTGGATTTTGGGACTATTAAGTTCTTATGTTACTTCTAAGGTTTTCTCTTTGTTTCGGATTAAGAAATTTCTAGACTTGTTTTAGATTTCAGGTTAACTGAAGCTCGGTTTTAATTGGGAGTCATTTTTAAAGTTTATTTTGAATGTTTATTTTGGAATTAGTTACTGAAATTTTCCAGAGCTTACAGTTTCATTATCCAAACGAGTCCTCGGACCATACCGATCGACCTGTGTAGGAGTAACATGCTACCAAATGCAACATGTCCGATGCGATGCATGACCAATTTAAATTTTTGCTTAGGTCTAAATATTCATACATTCTTTAGAGCGACCAACCAATACCATGCACATAACAAAAATAATATGAACAATGCAGTTATCCAATCGAATCGTGGTTTCAATATGCTTTAGTATTCTTTGGCATACATTCATCACAGTCTCATCATCTATCCCACCCCCATTCTTATCGATTTTTATCTTATTCCTATAATTCTAATGCAACTAGCTAGAAGCACAAACAAGGTAACAAAATAAGAAGAAAACTCACTCGGCCATTGGATCACCGGTCTCTTACTAAAAGTAATCCGATGGTAGGGAATCCTCAATTTCAAGGTCACCTAAAAAGGAAGAAATACCATAATATGTATTTCATCACTTGACTAATCCAAACTATCTTATACAAACTATCAAATTCGTAATTCCCGTCCTAAATGCGAATTTCAACTTAAAACGGCCATAACTTGGTCGTTTTAACTCGTAATTTAGCAAATTATAATCAATTTCTATCTAATTCAAAAGATCTATCTAATTATAATATTATTTTCAAGTTTTGAAAACATTTGTGTCATGAAACATAAGGATCAAATATGATCAGTAACGATCTCCATTTCCGAAAAATAGTTTTGTAATTGTTTGAAATGTTCCTATTTGATAATTCAAGAATACATGAAATACGAATGATTTCCTAACATGAATGACACGTGATGAGTTTAATGTATGCATGATCTTGATGATTTTTGCTAAAAGAAAATTTTATAACTTTTTATTTTGCAAGACTACAATAACAACTACTTATAAAAAATCTAGTTTTCTAACTTTGACATCACACTAGTGTGTTGGAATTCATTCTTAGGGATTTCTAGTTATCTTAGTTAAAATTGAGTCGTCATAACATATACTACCTAAGGCCTTCATTTTTACATAAAAATTTGCATTTTGCACTTTGCAAATATGTTTTCAAATAGGATTTACTTAAAAATCTGAATTTTTAGAAATCCACATTTTGAATGATTTCTTTGGGAAAAACTTATTTAATGCATTAAAATTTAAGACTTTACTATACCTACTACTTAAGGACTTCATTTAATACATGGAATTTTTATTTTGAACTTGGATAATAGGTGTTTTCATGGGCATCATCTAAAGTTACGAATTTTATAAGTTGATTACTAACTCAAAATTTTTCATCTTGATTCTACTTCTTGTTTTACACATTAATCTCATCAAAACTCATTTCAACTTGTAAAAATCACTACTTAATGATACTTATTACCTATACCCTTCATTTTTCACATAAAACATGAGTTTTGGAGTTGATAAATGGGTTTTCAAAATTGGTCTTGGTTGAGATCCGAATTTACCAAATTTATTTTTGAACATATCTTTTGATAAAATCCATCCAAACTTAGGAAAAATCATCCTTTACATATTCTATCTTAAGAGCCTTCCATTTATTGAATAAAATCTTCATTTTTGAGTAGTAAAACATGTTTTTAAACCATGCCTTGGCCAAAATCCGAAAATGAGATTTTTATTTTGAAAATAACTTTTGAAAATCACCTTTGATTCTTGTAAAAAGAAGTCTTGATGATATACATCCACTAAACCTTCATTTTCTCAACTAAAACTCCCATTTTGAGACTTGGAAGAGGGTTTTTAAATATAGATTTTGTCAAGATACGAATTTTACTATTTTTATTCAAGTTCAAATCTAAGATCTACACATAATATGAACATGAATATAAAAGAAATGCATGGTAGTGAATTATAAACTCATAGATCTAAACATAAACATAATCAAAGCTACATAAAAAGCTATATCTACAAAATATAACTACTTCTAACAAGAAAATAATAATGATACAAGAAAATAATCATGAAAAAGAGGAGTATTTCATTTTGGCATCATCATCCTTAGCTTTTTAAGCTTATGGGAGGTCATTTGATGCATGAAACTCTCACTATACCTTACCTATATCATCTATGGAAGCTTAAGAAGAAGGCATACTTAGAGAATCTTCAAGAATGGAGTGTGGAAGTGATTTTTTTAGATGGAGGCAGCTTGTGTTCTTGGAAGAACAAGAACAAAAGAAGAAAGAAAGAAAGAGAGGAAAAGAGAGAGAAAATGGTGTAGGGTTTCAAAGGAATGAAAGGAAGTAAATAAGAGGCATTAAATGGAGAGAGAGGAGTGCATTAATTGAAAGAAAAAAAAATAAAACAATGGCAGCAAATTAAGGGAGGGCTGGCGTGAATTCCACAAGAGAGAGAGAGAGATGTAGTTAGTTTGTAACTTAAATTTTGAAAGTGTAACTTGTTTCATTTAATTTGCTAACTAAAAGAGACTTTAAATCATTAAATAAATTAATAAAATAAAAGAAAAGTGGATGATTTTGGGAGTGTGGCAGCTGCCATGTATGGGGAAATGGAGTGTAGAATGAGTGAAAGAAAACTTGATTAATGTGTAGAAGTGACAAATGAAGTGTACTTGAAATATGGGTTGAAAAAGTATCTTTTATTAAGAAAAATATAAAATAAAATTAGGAAAAATATTTTTAAATGAGTGGCAGAATTTTCATAAATAAAATTAAATAATTATTTGAATTATTTTGGTATTTCAATAAATATGTTACCGGTATGATCAAAATACGCAAATATGGGCTATAAATGATATTTTTATAACCCGAAAAATTCTAAAAAAATTATTTTATGAAAATAATAATATTTTTCAATTTTTAAATTAATTTATTTTATTTTTAGTACCGGGTCTTAAACAGAATCTAATCCCATAAAAGCCCGAAACTAACTAAATTTTAGAAAAACAAAATTTTCTATGCTATATAAAATATTTATCTAAAAATATAAGGCTTTATAAGAATAATAAAATTGTGCAAATGAATAGAAGTGAATAGTGTAAAAGACTAGTTAATCACCAGAAGTAATGAAATACAAATATAATCGCAAAATCAGATATTTCTAGTTATTGAAAAATTATAAAACTGATATTTTAGAAATCCTTATGAAAATACGAGTCTAACGGTATTAATGGTATATTTTTGATATCTCGAGCCCTGGGACACGCTTTTCAAAGTCTATATCCAAACGAGTTCGAAAGAGGTCAAAAATTTAACAATCTGATATTTTTAAACAACCTTATATAACTACGAGCTACTTTGCACACTTAAACCACACCTCGGCTTAAGAGTACGGGAATGTCGGACTTAAACTACTATATTCCACTTATGGTTCCCGGGTGATTTTCCAGTTTAGATATTTGCCAATTTGGAAACTGATGTTTTATGTTTATACAACATATTTAATTTGAGAAATTTATTTTAAATTTTATTTTTGTAAGTATTTAATATCTCTCAACATTTTCAGAATTCTTGAATTGAGTTTTATTTCCAAAGGTTTATCATCATTTACTTTTTAATAATTTGTTTTTGGATTCTATATTACCTAATTTTACAATTCAGATTTAAGTATGGAATTTGTTGTACGTAGTGGTTTTGAATGTGAAGACTATTGAGTTCTTATTTCATTTTTAAGGAATTCTCATTTTCTCCAGATTGAGAAATTTCTGAATTCGTTCGTGATTTAGGACTAGTCAAAGTTCGGTTTTAATTTGGAGTCATTTTTTGGGTTTATTTTCGAAGTTCATTTTGGAATTATTTACTGAAATTTTCCGAGGCTTACATACATATCCCTAGATTCCCCATAAATGTCCATTTTTATCTTTTCTTAGTATACTAATGCCACTATTCTACAAGCACAAGCAAATAACGAAATTAAGAGGAATAACTCACTCATCCATTTCACAATCTTCTTAGTCGTAGTAATTCTCAGGAAGAGAAATCTCGTATTCCTCATCACCTAGACAAAAGAAATACCCGAGATGAGTATTTCATATAAATTTTACTTAAACTTTCTAATTCCATTTTACTATGTTCATCAAAATCACATGGAATGAAATTTCAACTTAAAATGGTCATAACTTACGCATTTTAACTCAGAATTTCGCTTATAATATACCGATTTCTACCTATCAAAAAAGATCTATCCATTTCTAAGATTATTTTTGTCATATAAGGTTTCTTGGGTTCTATAACCATAGGGTACAGATTCATTACAAAAATTATAGTTTTCAAAACACTAGTTTGCAAACTTTTCTTTATTCAAAAATACTTATATAAAAAATGTAGACATTTGTATAGTTGAAAAAATCCTTTGAATATATATATAGACTCATATTATATGCAAGATTCTAATGATGTTGTCTCAACGATTATATTTCGTAAAACAATATCTTGCAGTGTTGAAGACTTATATCTTAACAATTTCTTTCTTAAGTGTTTTGAAAGAATTTCATAATTTCTTGAGTTATTATAAGTATATTCTTATTTTGTTTTCTAATTTCTTTTCGAAAATAGATTTTGTCTTAACTTTGATCTTTTAAAAATTTTACTTTTAGTGATAATAATGAAGTTTTCAAGAGTTTTATTAAGTTGTTGATAACTTATAATAGTTTGAATTGTGTATATTTTCTTTTAAAGAAATGACTTTGATAAACAAGTCTTTTTATATTTTCATTTTCCAACTTCTTTAAAAATAAACTTTATTTCTAAAACTTGGTCTTTTAACTCTTTGACCAATTTTTCTTAGAAGAAATTCGTGTTTTAATATTTTCTTAAGTTTTTGATAATATCTATTGTTTTTTAAACTTCTACTATTTATATTCTTTTATTTTTTTGAAAATGAGTTTATCATTTAGAAACCTTGGAAAACTTTTATTTTTTCTAAGTGAGTTAATTTTATCTTAATTTATAAAACTTAGTTGAGTCATTACTTTTTATTATGGGGTTGGTAAGAATTCCTACAATTAAGCTTATTGAGAAATGTTTATTTATCAAATAATTATTATTACTGAGTTTTAATAAACTTTATGTGGCTTATCATAATAAAAGAAAATGTTTAATTTGTTAGTTAACTTCTTTGAGAAAAATCAGTTTTATTGTTATTTAAGAAAAGTTTTGGTGGGTTTGAAAAAAAGTTATAGAAATATTTTTTCCTAGGTAGGTGATAACAAAATCTTAATGTATATAAAGAGAGTTTGGTTTCGTTTCTCCTTTGTTTACTTGGTAAAATTATCCTTGTTGACACTTAGGAAAACTTCGGGAAAAGTTTGAGAAGAAGTTATAAAATACATTTTCTAAGTTTTTGTTAACAAATTTCTTTATTTAGTGACTAGTTACATAATAAAAATAGTTTTAAGTTCAGGTTCCTCTATTAAAGAAAAATTCTACTTTAAATATTGTTGAGATAATATCATTATGATGATGTATGTCTATGAGTATGTAATATGAAAATGATGAAAATATAAGAAAAAAGTAAGAAGCAAGATAATAATATCAAGTATTGGGAACCTTAGCTTCATCAAGGTATCTCAGTTAAACATTGGGAGCCTTAGCTTCATCAAGGCAATCCAATCAAGCATTGGGAGCCTTAGCTTCATTTTAAACCCCAGTTTTCTTAGTAACCGAGTAAACTCCGTAAATCGGAAATCAAAACCCTAAATAAGATTAGTACAAGCAACCTAGGAACCCTAGGTCCGGCTTTTCTTCGATTTCTATATAAAAGAACCTCTATAGAATAATTTAATGTGGATTATTGTTTTATAGTATATTTCAAACCATACAAAGTTTTGATTTCGAAAAATTTTCTATTCCGGGCTTTTCCGAGCTCCATTAAGGAAAAGCGAGCCCCGAAACTAGAAACTCAAAAAATATTCTGGAATACTCGTTAGAACCGAAATTTTATAAGGATTCCAAAAATATATGTTTTATAATTTTTCGGGTTATAAAAATTACAGTTATAGCCTTTTTCCCGTATTTTTCTTACTGCGAGTAAAGTAAATGTCTTATCTACTATTTATTACTATTCACAAGTACAACCTACTACACACACACCCATACCCTAGTCTTACATCCTTACAAACACTCAATTATATTTTCTTTTCCAAGAATTTTTGTCTCTTAACAAATTATTACAATTTAAGATATATTATTACATGAATTTTAAATCAAAACAATTTCAACTCACTCCCTCTCTCCCTCACTCTAGAACCGGCGCACCCCCCTCAATTTTTCCCCCATTTGTTTTATTTTATCTCCTTTTATTACTTAAAACAAACCTTAATTTCATCTAATATATATAGTCTTTTATTTTCTCTCTCTTTCATTTTATTCCAATTGTATCAAAAGCTCACAAAACTCTCTCTTCTTTGTCCTCATTGTCGTGAGCCCTAGCCCCATCTCACACACACACCACAAGCTTCAATCTTCTTCATTTTTTCACTAAATCCAACCTTAGGTGATGATTCCTAAGCCTTACTACCATTTAATCTTGTATTGGCAAGATTATTCATGAGTGTTTTTCACTCAAAGTCCCCATGAGCACTTGCTAGGGACAAGAAAATGCTACTACATGAATATCAAGCCATCACAAGAGTGGATATTGTGTTTGATTGAGTTTTTGTTGAAATATCTTCATGATCATGCATGTAGAAGTGGAGTAAAGTTGAGATCTAGCATAAAAATTTCATGTTCATGCTTTTAAAATTCATTTCATACATCATAAGTAGTAGATCTAGTTTTTAGATGCTTATACCATGCTTGACATTCATGATCTTATGGATGATTTATGTTTTCATGCATTAATGCTTATAAAGGCTTTATTTTGTGTATATGAATGTTGTAGTTGGTAGATCCTTAGGGAAATAAAGCAAGGAACTTACAAAGAAAAACTTTTTGTTTGAAATGTCGAAAGACAAATTCGTATGATTTCAAGACCCTATTTTAAAAACCCTTTTATCAATTTTAAAACTTGTGTTTTATGTGAAAAATGAAGGGTATAGGTAATAGGTATCATTAAGTAGTGATTTTTATAAGTTGAAATGAGTTTTGATGAGATTAATGTATAAAACTAGAAGTGGAATCTAGATGGAAAATTTTGAGTTAGTACTCAACATATAAATTCGTAATTTTGAATATAGGTCATAAGAACACCTATCATCTAAGTTCAAAATAGAAGTTTTATGTATTAAATGGATTCCTTAAGTAATAGGTATCTTAAAGTCTTAAGTTTTAATGCATCAAACAAGTTTTTCCCAAAAAATAATTCAAAAATTTAATTTCAAGAAATTCGGATTTTTGGATGAATCCTATTTGAAACCATATTTGCAAAGTGTAAAATGCAAGTTTTTATGTAGAAATGAAGGCTTGGGTAATAGGTATAATGAAGACTCAATTTAGACAAGGATAAATTGATTTCCTTAAAGAAATAACTCCAAAACAAATGAGATGGTCTAAGTTAGGAAACTAGTTTTCTTGAAAGTGTATAGTCATGGAGTTACACAAATAAGAAATTTCTTAATTTTCCTTTTAGTAAATAATGTCAAAAGCATGCATGCATCAAGTTCATATCGTATCATTCATTATAGGAAATCATCGATATTGCATGTGTAGTTGAACTATATGCTAGAAACATCACAAACATCCACAAAACTATTTTTCGGAATTGAAGATTTCGAACGACCAGAACTGATCCCTCTGTTTCGTGACCTAAATATTTTCGAAACTTGAAAATAATATTAGAAATAGATAGATCTTTCAAAGTATATAGAAATCGATATATTATATGCTCAATTCCGAGTTAAAATGAGTTAGATATGGTCATTTAAAGTTAGGACTTTATCTTATGCGGAAATTGACGAACTTAGTAGTTAGAATTGTTAAGTTATTAGAATCTTATAAGGAATACTCATTCCGGGTATTCCTTGTACTTAGATGAATTGGAGGACGGATTTCCACTCCCCGAGGACTACTACGACTAGTGGATTTCTCTCCACGGCCAAGTGAGTTCATTTCTTAAATAGTTGTGCTCATGTATGTACTTGTAATCGTAGTGGTATTAGAATTAGGAAAAGATAAAATTATGATAATTTGTGACCTAACCTTGGTTGAATGAATGATAAGTATATCGAGACGAGACTTATTGGTAAATTATTGTATGATCTAGTATAGACTTGGATTGTCTGAAATTCTCTATGATCGCATTTAATCTGCTTAAATTAACATGCCACGATAACGATAAATAAAATGTACATGCATATCACGTAGTGAGTCACATTGCATGAGTTATTAAACCTTTGTGGGAAGAAGGCACAATAATTTGGGCAACGAGGGGCCTGTAAACTCGGTTGTTGGCGTATGGGCCGGAATTGAAATGTGCGTGGGTAGGCACCTGTATAAACCACAGTAAAAATTTAAACGTGGTGGATGGGTACCTGTATCAACCATAATAAGAAGTGAGAAGTAATTAAATGATAGTTGTATGGGCCTGAAACACCTAACTCCGAATGGAGGGCGTAAATCCATTCAACATAAGATTTTCGGATAGTCTTATGTATTGTATGCTCATATGCTTGTGCATTCATATGGTTGCTAATAACTTGTCTGTTATATACTATTGTTGAGTATTAAATATTTGGAATTGAATCTCACTAAGCCTGCAGCTTACACCCGGATAGCTTGTTGTGGTGTTCCTATTTTTGGTTGTTCCGAGAGAACACATTTCACAGGATTATCTTTTGGATGAAGGAGTTTTTGAAGAAGTCGGGACCTAGCTAGAGGCGTGGACTTCTAGAAAAATCTCGTTAACATAAACCCTAATGATTGTAATATGGTTTTAGACCGGATAGACTTCCATTGTTATTTTTGGCGAGGGTATTCCCCCTTGACTTTCGTAAAGACTTAACTTATTTATCTCGTTGTGATTTCTATTCTTAATGCTAATGTATGCCTTCTTTAGACTATTTGATTCAAAGTTTGATCCTAAAAGTTGTACAAGTACACCTTACACCCGATATGTAAACTTATGGAATGACTAAGGTTGTCATACTTAAGTTTAAATATCAAGTGTGGTGGATTGTCGCATTTTGGGTACCCTTTAGGGCGTGACATCCATCAAGGCATCCCGAGAATAATACTAGACTAGTCCCAAAAAGAAAAAGAAAAAGAAAGAAAAGAAAGAGCAATAAAGGCAATAATAGAAGCATTAATGGTAAAAGCAAGTTAGTGAGAGTTAGTGAGCATTAGGCTCTAAAATATACATACATATATATAGTAATATACATATAGAGTTAGATTAGAAACATAATAACAATAATAATAACAACATATATAATAACAAAATAATAAAATCAGAATTTCTGAGCATGTGTAAGAACAAAACATGAACATGTTGTTGATTTTACTACTCATATGAGTTTCAAAATAACACCATAGTCATGTTAAGTTACATGATATGGATAAACTAAATGGTTGGAAGAATAGTTTACCTAAAGTGTTTGTGGTATGAAGATGGTAGATGAATGAGATATTATGTGTTTGATGATATGTGGTAGATGATTTGTGTTTAGAGAAGGATTTTTGTAATAAATTGGTTAAAAAGAGTTTTGGTAGTGAAGAATTTTATGGAGAGAGTTTGAGAGAGTTTTGTTATGTGTAATGAATGTGTGACAGAAGTGGAGGGAAGTTGAAGATGGAGAAAAATTGTGTGTAATAAAATAAATTGAAAAAAAAATTGGGAGGAGAAGTACAAGGGGAGGGGCACCGACCATAAGAAGAAAGAGGGAGAGAGAGATTGATTTTTGTAATTTTGTAAGAGAAAAATTAATATGTAAGGTATGATTTGATATAAGATGTATTGAAAAGATAAAAAGTAAGAAAATAAGTGTATAGGTAGTAAAAATAGATAGACAAAGTAGAAATAGGTGAATAGTAATAAATAGTAAGATAGATAATGAATAGTAGACTAGACAATTAAAATACTGATAGTAATAAAAATACACATATAAATGCAATATCTGTAATTTTTAGTTACCGAAGATTTCTACAACTGATATTTTTGGAAACCTTATGTTTTTATGAGCCTATTGATATTTTTGGAATTTTTTTTCGTCCGATGTACTAAGGCACAATTTTCAAAAACTGATCTCGTTCAGATCCGAAAGACACTAGAAATTTGTGAATATGATATTTTTAAGCTTTTCTATATTATTACGAACTATTATCAACAATTATTTTCATTCTCTTGTTTAGGGTTTAAGAGCGCGGGATTGCTAGATCTTAAACTCTAGGGTTTGTTATAAACTTTGTTGACTTTTAGGGTTCCGGTTTGACTTCCATCTTTGTTGAGTTATACGTAAGGTCATAAAATTTTGGGGTTTTGTCCATATTATATTTTTGGTTCAACATCTATGGTTTATTTTAATTTATTTGCGATTATCTAATATTTTCTAGTTCTCGGAATTGTTTAATCGAGTCTAAGGTTATGGGTTGACTCAGTTTGACTTTTAGTGAAATTGAAAATTTTGATTCTAAAATTCATCAAAGGATTTAAAGTCTTAATATTTTGTTGTTGAACGTTGTTTGGATATATCATCTTGATTTACAGATTATGAATCGAATAAATGATTTGATTGGTGAACGGATGTTGAATCATTCGATTGTTGGATTTTCTATTTTGTTTTGAAGGTTCTCTCTTTCTCAAGGTTAAGAATTTTCGTATTTGACTTTATTTAGAATTTGGTTTTAACTTGGGTCGATTTTCAGGGTTTCGGTTTCGGTGTTAAACTTCTAGGATTATTTTCTATGAATTATGAAAATTTCAGTGGTTTACAAATTCTTTATAATTATCTATTTACTCATCATTTACTTCTTTAATTTCATACTTTTAGGGATTAAAATATTTCTTTAACTTTGCACAACTGATATTCTATGCAATGTTATGCATATGAAATAATAAAAATTAATTTAGCAATTTCAACCCTCACTTACTCGATTTTTGAAGAAGACTCAAATGCAATAAAGACAAATAATGACTGGCGACTTGATTAGACTCAATTTGACTTGTTTCTAAACTTAAGACGAGTAATGACACTACACCGACTCACACAACACAATACACTTAATAATTAAAGGTTATAGACTCGCTTTTCCATTCTTATCTGAATATATATAATAGTATGCATATAAAATATACAGTGCTCATATTCTTTTTGAAATGACCCAAATCTCTATATATATTAAAAATTGAGTTTAGATATATTTTGATAAGTTATATGAATTATAGAATAATTAAACAAGTTGACAAAATAAGGTTAGTAATTAAATAAGTTGAAATTTGAGATTTTAAATTCCTAAAATCTCTAAACATATTATTGAAATGTTTAGAGGATTCATAAACCTTCAATCTATAGCCAAAATATCAATTCCTAAATCTTTGTAAAATTTGAGATCATTTGCTTGTATCAAAATATCAGTTCTTAAACCCAAACTCAAATTAAATATCTTTTTATCTAAAATAAATTCCAAAATTAAGTTCTTATTTTAAGTTATTAATTTCTAACCTAATGGATCTAAAATCATTTCCTAAATATTTCTAGAACTAAATATATTGATCTGATAGTTCTAAACCTATATTTGAATCCTAAAATATCCTAAATAAACCCTATCCTTTCCTTTTACTTTTTCCTTCTCCTGCCAATCATTTTCTTTTATTATTTATGTTTTCTTTCTCTTCTTTTCTTTCCTCCTCCTCCTCCTCCTCCTCCTCCTTCTTCTTCTTCCTATCTCAAAATTCAATACATGAATCTCAATTTCAATAAGAGAAAAAGAGGAATCAAACTAGAAGATGACATAGGAGAAGAGAAATCAAGTAGAAGTTTCATGTCTTCCAAAAGCTAAGTTTTCTATCTTGAATTATCTTTGTTTAAATTGTTATTTACAAGATTATAATTGATATATAGATGTTAGAAATGGGATCAAAGTGCTGTTTGCATATGTATTTATTGATTAATTGTATGTTGGGAGTTGAGTTGTGATGAAGAAGATGATGAATAGTAAAGTTGAGCTTTGTTGAAGTAGTTGGAGTTGTTTGATGTTTTTGAATGAGTATAAAAGTGTTGTTTAGTCTTGATATAAGTAGTATATAGCTTTTATGAAGTTTTGATTGAAGTAGAATGTGTAAAATTTAATAAAATGAAGTTTGAAAAATAAGAAAATTCGTAACTCATAAGAAACCATGAATCACGGGAGTGGTTAAGGCCTTGCTAGGCTCAGTTTTGTAAAATTTGATGAATCATGGGTATGATTGAGACCTTGGTAGGCTCGGGTTAGACAATTTTAGGCAATCAAGGGCGTGATTTTTTACTCGGAAGTGATTTTTCTCAAACTTTCCATCAATTACGGTCGTGATCCATGCCTTGCTACCCTTGGGTTAGTCACAAAACTTTGAAACTCAACAATCATGAGCGTGATTCATAGCCTAAAAGTCATTTTATAACAGCTTTTCAAGAATCACAGTCGTCACTTAGGTCTGGTTAGCCTCGAGTACGAAATTCCCTGCTGCAATGATGTTTTATAATTTAATCATAACTTTTTCATCCGACTTTCGATTGAGGTGATTCAAGTTGCGTTGGAAAGATCAAAAAGAGATCTGCAAATTTCATGTTTTAAGTTTATGTAAAATAAAAAGTATCAATGCTTAAATTTTACCTTTTTTCAGCTGATATATTTTCTAAACAAAGTCAAAACTTATATTTGCTTTCTAAATGTTTGTTGTTAAGTGTGAATGAATCTTTTTAAGTTAAAATGAGATAGATAAGTAATATTTGATGTGTCATGTGAGTTAATTGATGTAATTAAACATGAGTTAAGTAGATTTATAAATTTAACAAATAATTAGATTAAATCTAGAAGTTAGTTATAAAATGAACTTAGTTAACAAACCTAGGTCTAACTTGACTAAATGAACTTGAATGAACTAAAATGGATGAGATTGTTTAGCTTTGATGAATTTGGCTAAGTTTAAGCTAACTTAGGATTAAGTAACATAGATCTTAGATATATAATGAATTAGTAATTAATCTAAGTCCAACTTAGCTTAATGAACTTCACTAAGCTAAAATGAGTTAAATTGTCTAAGTTTAATCAACTTGACTTAGTAAATGGCTTAAATGAAAAACTCTAATCAATTTGGCTAAAATTAAGTAAAAATGAGTTTAATATCTAATAATTGGTTAAGATGAATGTGTTAGGATGATCTCTAATTAACATGGTGAATATGTTGGTTTATGAATTCTTTGTTGATGCTTTTGTAATGAAACACTATAAACAAAGAGAAAAAGAAACATTGACAGACAAAGGAGAACTGTCCGTATTTTGACGAGGCGATCTTCGCAACCATAGTGGGGTTCTAATTTAGTGTCTGCTCAAATAGGACCATAATAAAATGAGTTAGAGATTAGTGAATAGTTGATATAAGTTCTTGTACGAGTTTGTTGAAGTAGATGTTAGTTTAAGTTCTTATTTGTAAGCCCCCATTTTTTTAGCAATTTGAATTCGGTTTAAGAAATTGGAACCGGGAACCGAAACCCTAAAAGAATACCACTGGACCAGCTGGACTTGGAAACCCTAAACCCGGCAATCCCGATAACGAATCCCCGGAATAATAAAAATGAGTGAACTCTGGAATATAGCCTTAAATAATTTATCAAAACATAAAAGGTCAGAATTCGGAGCAATTCATTCATTTCGGACCCGATGGGGATTTGTTCTCCAAAACCGGTCCCCAGGACTCGGAAATAGCAAATTAATATATAGGACTCATTTAGAACTGAAATTTAATAAGAAATTCAAAAATATATTTATAATAATTTTTCGGGTTATAAAAATTACAATTATAGCCCTTTATCGTATTTTCATTACTACCGGTAATTTAGCTGTCTAATCAACTTTTCGATTTCTTTCACACTATTCATCAAGTACAACCAATCATACCCTATTCTTACATCCTTACAACCTATTCTTACAATTTTACATCATTTCCTTACAAGTCTACCTTTCTAATACATTTTATTACTTAAAGTTACTTATTAAATTTAAATTTTATCACACAAAATAATTAAACTTCTCTCTCTCTCCTCATTTCATGGAACCGGTGCCTCTCTCCCTCACTCCCTCTCTCAATTGTTTGATTTTTCTTAAATTATTTAATCACACAAAAACCCTAATATATTTCCTATATAAACTCTCTTTTACGTTTCACTTTCCCTTTTTTTTCAAAAGATCAAACATTAGAAAGAAAATTTCTATCCCTCTCCTCCTCTCTTATGTCGTGAGCTTTCTTTACACACACACACACACGCACACAAATTTTTTTTGTTCAAGTTTTCTTCTCCAAACACTAAATAGGTAATAATTTTTGACCCTACCACTATAAAAACATGTAATGGTAAGATCATACATGTGTGGTTCCACCAAAAATTCCCAGAAGCTTTATGCTAGGGATGTGGAAACACTAAAACATGATATTCTTGCAATCACAATGTATAGATCTTGTTACTAAAGTTGATTTACTATTATTTTGCTATATTATTGCTAAATGTTGATCTTATAGGTATTTTGTACAAAAACTCCTTCTTTAAGCTCATTTACATATTGTTTATGTTGCATTGCATCCATGACATGAGTAATATAGTAGATCTATTTGTCTAGCGTACTTAAAATGATATAGTTACGTGTCTTACATGCATAAAAGGTTTACAACATGATGGTCTTAGTAAAGGTGTTGCCAAAACTCAAGATCTATTTTATTTCTATCAAAAAGTGATTTTGAAAATTCGGATCTTGAGAAACAACTATTTGGAAAACCTATTTTCCAACTTCAAAATGAAGATCTTACATGTAAAAAATGAAGGGCTTAGGTGATAGGTATCATAAAGGAGTGGTTTTTATAAGATGAGCTTAGTTTTACTAAGAGAAATTTTCAAAACAAGAAAAGGGTTATAAAAATTAGTTAGATCTATGTTTCAACACCAACAAAGATGTTGAAATTCGTAACTAGGGTGAAATGCAAAAAAAAACACCTATTTTCCAATCCTAAAACAAGAGTTTTATTAAAGAAATGAAAGTCTTAGGGAGTAGGTTTGATTAGAACCTAATTTTAGAAAGATTAAATGAGTTTTTCACAAGAAATAGTCTCAAAAACAATTTCCCAAAATTCGGATATAAAAATTATCCCATTTGAACACCTATTTGCAAATATCAAAATGAGGATATTAATAGAAAAATAGGAGCCTTAGGGAATAGATATAATAAAGACTTGATTCTTATAAGAATAAATGTGTTTTATCAAAGTATAAACCTAAAACAAAGGAAAGGTTTCCAAACTTGGATCAAACAATATTTTCATTTCCTAAAATTGTGTAAAATTCATCCCTAGGCAAGACCCACATGTAAATATCTATTTTCTAACCTTTAAATGAAAATTTTTGTTAAGATAATAAAGGTATTAGGTATATAGGTCATCAAGGCTTTATCCTAGTGAAAATATGGATGATTTTCAAAGAAACAAAGCTAGTTTTTCCAACCAAGTGTTCTTGAAATTATTGCAAGGTAAAAGTTTTCTAAAAATTCTTTTTAATAAAAAATCACTAAGGATTACATGTAGATGGCTCATATCATGTCATTCATGATAATAACTTGTAGATATTGCATGCACATATAATATACTTGGTGGAAATAATGTAAATTTCACAAAACAATTTTGGAAATGCAAGTTTTAGCTACTGATCAGATCTGATCTGAGCATTCCGAGACCTAAACATTTTCAAAACTTAAGAACAACATCATAAATAGGTAGATCTGTCGAAGTAGATAGAAATTGATAGCTTATTTGCGAAATTCTGAGTTAAAATGACCAAGTTATGGCCGTTTTAAGTTGGAATTTCCATCTACCATGGAAATTACGAACTCAGGAGTTTTATTTAATAAGTTGGAATTAGTTATGGTATGAAATACCCATTTGGGTATTTCTTTAGTTTACGTGATTTTTAATCGGGGGAAAATTCTTGTTTCTAGATCACTACCATTAGAGACCAGTGTCCATGTCAAGTGAGCTCATTATCTTTAAATTATATGCTCTCGAGTGTGCTTGTAATAATAGTGGCATTAGAATTAGGACAAGATAAAATTTGAATGCGCATGTGAATTCTATTTGGTTGAATTGATGATAAGAATATCGGAATAGATAGTGCTATGATTACTTGTATGATGTAGTATAGAATTGAAGTGTCTGCAATATCTATGATCGCCTATAATCCGCTTAAATAATATGAGACAATCTTACAATTAAATTGACCATGCATATCATATGTTGAGTCACATTGCATTTGTTATTATACCTTTGTGGGAAGAAGGCATAATAGCAGGGCAACAAGGGGCTTGCAAACTCAGATGTTAGCATGATGGCCTGAATTAAAATGGTAATGGTGTAGGCACTTCTATCAAATACAAAATTGTGAGTGGGTAGGCACCTGAATCAACCACTGTATAAATGAGAAAAATTGAAATTTGTGGTCGTATGGGCCTGAAACAACTAATTCTTAATGGAATGTGTAAATCCATTCAACATAGGACTCCTGGAAAGTCTTATGTATTGTATACTCACATGCTTGTGCATTTCATATGATTGATAATATAACTTGCTTACCTTATTGATTGGTGAAGTATTTAATTTTGGAAGTGAAACTCACTAAGCTAGCGTAGCTTATACCCCATAGTTTCCTTTTGATGCAGTTCCCGTACATATGGCTGCGTTCCCGGACTTGGCCAAATTAGGTAATGCGATATTAGGAGTATTTCCCTTTAGAAGTTTATGATTAGTTCTATATAGCTTTTCGTGGTAAACCTTAAACGATCGGGTTTTACTTAAAGATAGTACCTAGAACTTTTGTTTAACATGGAATGCCCCTTAGTATTTTGTAACTGGTCCTGAGATAATGTGGTTTATGTTTTATGCTTATCCTAATCAAATTAAACTATATCTCCAACTATTTATGTATTCTATTATCGTAAGGGAACGCCTTGCATACTAACACAAGACTTTGAATGACTGTGGTATATTCTTAAGCCCGTTTAGCATACAATGGACTATTACGTGTATGGTACCCTTTAGGGTGTGACAACTTATCTTAAGAGGAAATAATATGATTTAATTCAATGTTTATGGGAGCATGTGAATTAATTTATATTATGGATTAAGTTAAGTAAAGTAAAGTTAAGTAATGGCTATTAATCTTAAATGAGATTACTAATCTTTTCGGTTAAATTTAGGAGATATAGGTATCCATGTTATCTATATCAACCTCCTGAGCAGCTGCTGTTACTTAGGACCCCTAGATTCCTATTAGCTTGTTCCGAAGTATGAGTGCTCCAATGCTGATTTGTTTATTTTAATGGAAAGCTAATAACCTGTAGATTGATGCATTGCATTTAGTTAAGCCGTATGTCACACTGCATGTGCTTGTGTTACCGTGTACTGAGCTTCGGCTCATTACTGTTGTTATTATTCTTTTCTGTAAGTGATATATTGAGGATGATGATGATGATGATAATGTTGGTGATGATGATGTTAATGATGATTTAATGAGGATGATGATGGTGTTCCTTATTGATGATGTTGATGATGATGGATGATGTTGATGATTCTTGACTCGGGTTTTGGGCACTTGTGATGATTCGGAGAGGATTTATGGATAAGTGAAGTGAGTAGGAGCGTGGATATAGTTTAGTTATTTTATTTCTTTTTATTTTGTATTAGTGAGAGCTGGATTTATGATTTAAACTTGTTATATTCTTTAAAGGGCATAGTGAAGCTCATGTTTTGTAATCAAACTTTTGCAAATCTTTGTTTAATCGAATAATTTTCCACTTGAGAGAGTGAAAGTTTTGAAATGTCTTTATTTCGAAATTGTTTTATAACATTTATTTCCGCTACTAAATCCAGTTATTTGAAAATTTAATTAAACGATTTCAAAACCTAAAATTGAGTAGTAATGTTCAACATAAACAAAATCTTTTTAAGGAAGCCTGAGTGTGTAATAATTTAGAGTATTATACGTGGTGGTAGTGTCTTAAGTTATTTAATTAGTTGGACAAATTAAATTTTTTAGGCATTACACTTTTAGTCATTAGAGACATTATGTTTTATAACTTTCATTAACGTGATCATCTTGACAAGTTTGAAATCAGGATATCACTTTTTTTTTTTTTTACATATATATTGAAAATTTACCATTTTACTTTTGCAGCATATTACCGAAAGTTTTGAAAAAAATTCTATCTTAAAATTTTATAGATAACAATTCAAATTCTTAATCAATTAATATATTCTCTATATTTAACTTTTTTAAAATGCGAAAAAATAAGGAGTGATTGTTATGATTTTTCTTAAAACATTTCTAAAAACCTTACATTATTTACTAAATGATTTTTTTATATTCAAGTTGTATAAATTTAAGTGATCACAGTTATCTTTTAGAATAATATATTTTGTTGCCTTCTCACAATTGATTCAATGTAGTAGGCTTACTTTTGATCAAGGCTTCGCAGATAGCCCCTATGGATCAACCCTTTGTATGGTCGTGTGCAATGCGATTCCAATATACAGTAGGGGGATGTAAAGGGCAACTTTTAAAAATCTTGACATGCTTCAAAACATATTTTGTGAGATTGTGAAAACATGTTACAGAGTTTGAGAGAAGTTGCTTGTATCACTTATATGTTACTCATTATACAAGTGAGGGAGTCATTGAACCCATGGAGGGACATTGATGTATAGAACTTCATCATATGATCTTTAGGATCCCCTGTTGTGTCGAACTCCTTTGCCGAAGGAACTTCCATTCCATGTGTACTATTTCACCTCGGATTGCCTGGATGAAAATTATGTACTCCTATGGAATCATGGGCAAAGCATTCTATTTGCATTCTTTCTCCTCAAAATTTTTTCTTTATGATGCCTCCCATCCAGTCATTGTTTAACTTTGTAGGGGATAATGTGCAGTTGGTTGAGTTTCCTGCACCTACAAGGTTTCTGCCTGTTAGGGCCTATTAAGAATTTAACTACGAGGATCTGCAAGCAGAATTTACTTCATTAACCTAATGGTTATTGGGCCCATCGGCATTAGATTTGTCTACCCCTCTAGAGGGCAAGTTTAAGCTCAAAAATTCGAGCTTGAAAATTTTTAACTTCATCATCATATCCGTAGCATATTCTCTCTAATTCCTCTAACCATTGTGGATCTACAAAATTAGAGGTACTAGGTTGTTTGTCTCCATGGAAGGTGTTAAGATTCTCATTATTAACACATCTCAAGTTTCTAGCTATTGTTACTAAAGTATTTGAATGAACTGGCTTTCATCGAGTTCCCATAGATGGCGCCAAAATGTTGGAGTCATAGTTTGTAGGTAGAGTGTCTTGTATTTAGGTCTTGAATTGTATAGGCTTACAAAAACAATGAATGTTCAGTAGGTGATAAGTGTCAAAAGACGCTTATTATTTGTATTGATTTGATGTTGTATTATATGAATTTTATGTGATTTATTAAAGGAAAAGATACTTATTTTGTAAGGACCCGACCTAATAAACCCCGAGATATAGTGTTCCGAGTCCCCAACCACATATAATATTTGCATATTATATGTAAGGTTGTCCTCAAACTAGCAGTTTATGAGAATTGTCTGATTATAACTACAAAACTTTATAAACAACTTTTAACAAAACAAGATTGCTTACAAGAGCAATCCACACACACACCACCACCATTACAAGGGTTTGTGTCATTACATGACACTACAAAACTTTACAACATATTCTTGTTACAAAAATATAACTAGGAGACTTCAAAGTTTTTTACAAGATAGGCTCATCTAACAAGCGATTAATACAAAGATATACACTTTTCAAGCAAAAGATTTCTTCTAAGCTTTCTTCTCAAAATCAAGGTCACCCGGGTCCTACTCGTCCCATTCATCTATAAACTTCTCAAAATCTGACCTCAAAATCTGACCCATAACCCAAATCATCATATGGTTCATCGTCAAGACCTACGAAGTAGCAACAGTGAGCCAAAAGCCCAGTACACAGTAACAAATACACGAGCGAAATGCCAAGCAAACTTATTATAATGCAATGCATCAATAATTGTCACGCCCCAAAGGGTACCCTAAACGTGGCAGTCCGCCGTACACAATATTAAAGCCTAAGAATAACCACATCGGTCACACGAAGGCTTCCATACTATGTACAAGGCGTCTAACACGTGAAGGAGACTCATCGGAGTAATGCATTTTATGTTGATACAACTTGAGAACAATGTGAAGGAAATTCAATCCACTATTCTTCAAAATACAACTCATTAACTTCAATTACAATTCATCAAAAGATTCTATTACATAAACTATTACAAGGCAACTAATAAAACTTAGCTAATAACTTCAAACATTCTTATGTCTTGCCGGAATCCTGAAATCATTATCGACTTCATCCATCTCAGTCCCCACTTAACATTCTTGAGATAACCTGTTCATTTAAACAACTATTGGGGTATAAGCTACACTAGCTTAGTGAGTGAAAACTTTCAGGATTACATTTATATCACATCATACAATCAAGTGATTAGTCAGACAAGTGATATGTCTCAAACTCGTGAATTCAACACACATATGACCTGCCGGAAATCATATGTGGATAGACTTGCGCCCTCCATCCCGGGTTAGCAGATTAACGAATCCTGCGGTACGACCGAGACCGTTTCAGCTTACGGACAACTATAAACTATAAAATCGTTTAAGGTACAACGATAAACCAACAAATGCTAATGCTTCATCCCCATCGTGTATGAATGAGTTCAATTTCATCTTCAATTTCGAATAATCAATTATACCAATTCTTTTAAGTGATCAGTCAATAATCGCAGACAATCAATTCTAATTCATCTATACAAGCAATAGTTAATCACTCGACTTCGATATTCTTACATTCCATTTCTCATATCAACAACAAGCATACATAGTTCCCATTCATCCCCATCATGCATATCCATTTTATCTTTACCAAATATCTAGTGCAACTATTATTACAATCACATACGATAAATAAAATCGGAAGAAATACTCACTCGGCCATTGGATCATCGGTCTTCTAGTACAAGTAATCTGGTGGTAGGGAATTGTCGATATCGGGGTCACCTAAAAAGGAAGAAATACTCTAATAAGTATTTCATCATTTAACTAATCCGAACTATCTTATACAAACTATCAAATTCGTAATTCTTGTCCTAGGCGGGAATTCCAACTTAAAACGGTCATAACTTGATTATTTTAACTCGAAATTTCGCAAATTATATATCGATTTCTATCTACTTCGAAAGATCTATCTATTTCTAATATTATTTTCAAGTTTTGAAAACTTTGAAGCTTCGAAAAGTTCTGATCAGATTAGGGCAGCAACAATTTCAATTTTCAAAAAATAGTTTTGTAAATGTTTGTAATGTTTCTACTACATAGATTAGCTATACATGCAATATGAATAATTTCCTAACATGAATGACATGAGATGAGTTTAATGTATGCATGATCTTGATGATTTTTGCTAAAAGGAAATTTTATAACTTTTTATCTTGCAAGACATAATAACAACTACTTATGAAAAATCTAGTTTTCTAACTTTGATCATTTCCATTTGTTTTGGATATTATTAGAAAATATAATTATTTTTGTTAAAATTGAGTCTTCATTATATCTATTACTTATGACTTTCATTTCTACATAAAAATTTCCATTTTGCACTTTGTAAACAATGTTTTCAAGTGGGGTTGATTCCAAAATCCGAATTTTACAAAAATTAGTTTTTGAGTGATTCCTTTAAGTGAAAAATCATTTGATACTTAAAAATTTAAGGCTCAACCATATATAACTACTAAGGACTTCATTCTTACACAAAAATTTGCATTTTACACTTTGCAAATATGTTTTCCAATATGATTTACTCAAAAATCCGAATTTTAGAAAATCTATTTTTGCATGATTCCTTTGGGAAAAATTTGTTTAATGCATTAAAATTTGAAGCTTTACTACATTTATTGTCTAAGGACTTCATTTAACACATAAAACTTGCAATTTGAGGTCAAATACTAAGTGGTTACTTATGCATCATCTCAAATTACGAATTTGACAATTAATCACTAACTCAAAATTTTTCATTTTAATTCCATTACTTGTTTAACACCTTACTCATGCCTAAACTCATTCTAACTTGTAAAAATCATTGCTTAATGATATCTATTACCTATATACTTCATTTTTCACATAAAACATAAGTTTTTGAGTTGATACATGGGTATTGGTCTTGGTCTTGGTTGGAATCCGAATTTACAAAATTCATTTTTGGTTATATCTTTTGATAAAAGCTATCTAAGCTTATGAAAATCCATTCCTTACATATCCTATCCTAAGAGCCTTTCATTTCTTAAATAAAAACTTCATTTTTGAGTTGGTAAACATGTTTTTAAAATAGGCCTTGGCCAAAATCCGAAAATAGAATTTTTATTTTGAAAATCACCTTTGATTCTTGTAAAAAGAAGTCTTGATGATATACATATATTAAGCCTTCATTTTCTTAAGTAAAAATTACATTTTGACACTTGGAAAGTGGTTTTTAAATAGGGGTCTTGCTAAAATACGAATTTCACAATTTTGTTTGAGTTTATAACTAAGATATATACTTAATATGAACATAGACATAAAACAAAGGCATGGCAATAAGCTATAAACATCATGGATCTAAACTTTACTTATCAAAATCTTTTATTTATGGTATCTATACCCTAAGCCCTTCATTTTAAATGAAAAATACACATTGTGAAGTTGAAAAACAACTTTTCTAAATATGGTTCCATTTTCATCCGAATTTTCAAAATTGATTTTTGTTGAAAATAAAATAAATCTTGAGTTTCCTACAATTTTCCTAACATCATCATGCTACCACAAGTTGCTTATGAACATAAAACAAAGATCTAATGCATTTATGAACCCAAAACACTAGATCTAGTCTTTTAAACTAGTTTTTAATGCATGAATCACTAAGATGAACATGTGGATGATAGATCTATGCATAAATCATAAGAAATAACAAAAATAACAACTTAAATAACAAGATCTATGGCATAAACAAAAATCAAGGCTACAAAAATTTAGATCTACAATATATATCAACTTTAAACAAGAAAATAATTGAAGCATAAGATAATAAAAGTAGAGAAAATGAGTGTTTCATTTTTGGCATCATCATCCTAAGCTTTTAAGCTTATGGAAGGTCATTTGATGCATGAAACCTTCATTACACTTTACCTATATCACCTATGGAGGCTTTGAGATGAAGATTTGCTTAGAAATCTGCAAGAAATATGGGTAGGAGCTAATGGAAGATGTGGGGGCAGCTTGGTTCTTGAAGAAACGAGAACAAGAAGAAGAAGAAAAGAGAGGAAAAATGAGAGAGAAAAGTTAAAGAATGAAAGAGGGAAAGTGAGTAAATGAAGGAGTGAGAGAAAATGAGTGTTTTAATTGAATAAAAGGAGAGGTAAATAAAACAAGGAAGCCAGTGTGTGTGTGTGTGTGCTGCACGTGAAATGTAGAGAGAGGAGAGAGAGGGTTTTGTTGAAATTTGACTCAAAATTGAATTGTATAATTAATGTGTAATGTAACTTTTTAAAGAAGGATTGAAATATAATTAATTATAGTCAAAATATGAGTAAATTAAAGGACAATGGCAGCCATGAATGAGTCAAAAATCTGCCATGAATTATGGGATAATGTGTAGAAAGATTGAAGTGAAAAGGAAGTGATATGTGTAAGGTGTACTTGAGATAGGGTTGTAAAGTACTTTATTAATAAAATAAAATAAAATTGGAAAATTATTCCAAATAATTGTAGAAGATTTTTCATAATTAAAATTAAATAATTATTTGAATTATTTTAGCATTTTAATAAATATGTTACCGGTACGGTCAAAATACGCGAATATGGGCTATAAATAATATTTTTATAACCCAAAAAATTCTAAAAAAATATTTTATGAGAATAAAAATATTCTTAAAATATTTTTCAATTATTAATTAATTTATTTTATTTTTAGTATCGGGTCTTAAACAGAATCTGATCCGGAAAGACCCGAAACGAATTAAATTTTAGAAAAACAAAATTTTCTATAACATATAAAATATTTATCTAAAAATATAAGGCTTTATAAAAATAATAAAATTTTGTAATGAAATAAAAATGAATAGTGCAAATGACTAATCAATTACCGGTAATAATAGAAATACGATAAAAAGGTTATAATTGTAACTTTTATAACCCGAAAAATTTCATAACTGATATATTTAGAAATCTTATGAAATTACGAGTCTAACAGTACTATTGGTATGTTTTTGATATCTCAAGCCCCGGGACACGTTTTCGAAGTCTCTATCCAAACGGGTTCAAAATAGGTCAAAAATTTACCAATCTGATATTTTTAAGCAAACTTATATTACTATGAGCTATTCTATATATTTAAACTACATCTTAGCCTCTAGGGCTAGGGGCGCTAGATTGCCGGACTTAAGCTATTGTATTTCGCTTAGGGTTTCTCGGTGATTTTCCGGTTTAGATCTTTGCCAATTTAGAAACTGATATTTATGTTTATACAACATATTTAATTTGAGAAATTTATTTTAAATTTTATTTTTGTAAATATTTAATATCTCTTAATGTTTTCGGAATTCTTGAATTGAGTTATATTTTTGAAAGTCGATTGTTATCTACTTTTTAATAATTTGTTTTTGGGCTTTATATTACCGTTTTTATAAGTCGGAGTTTAAATGGAATTTTTCGTACGTAGTGGTTTTGAATTTGAAGACTGTTGATTTCTTATTTTGTTTTAAAGGATTTTCATTTTCAAGATTAAGAAGTTTTCGAATTCATTCGTGATTTAAGACTAGTTGAGATTCGATTTTAATTTGGAGTGATTTTTAGGGTTTGTTTTCGAAGTTCATCTTGAAATTATTTATTGAAATTTTCTGGGGCTTACACAATTAAGTCATTATCTTGCTTAATTCTCATTTAACAAAACAACAGTGGGGTATTCAAACCCTAGGATCAAGTTCTGGGAGTTCAGGGTCCTGAGTAACAGCAACTGCTCAGGGGGTTAATATAAGCAGTCTGAATACCTATATCTATTTAATAAAAGTAATCTCATCCAGAATTTATAGTTGTTACTCAATTTTACTTAACTAAATCCATAACATCATTCAGTTTACACGTCCCCATAAATATTGAACTAAATCATATTACTTCATCTTAATGTAAGCAAATGTTATACAGATACTACACTCTCCATCGATTACCTGCTTAACCATAAAAGAATCGCTTTTGCATCGTAGCATACCATTGCATCATGGTAAAGTCACTGCATCATAACCAAGGTTAAAGCGCCTAACTACCGTGTCATTGCATCATGACAAGGTTGTCGCTCCACGAATCAAATTAAACGGTGTAATAGACAATCAATTCAATCAAATATTAAGCCAACTGAAATTTTAGTCAAGTTCACATTATATATTCATAGCATACAACAATCAAGCTACTGTGTACCTAAACTTAGTAGAGAATCATTAGTTTCACTCACAGGAAAATCAACTGAAGAACCCTTTACTGTAACAAGAAATTCAAAATAAAATCAACAATTGTACTTAAACTATACATACAATATATCTAATTCTAGTTCAGCAACCATGGAAATTTAATTATTTGTTAAATCTACAAATCCACCTCATTCATGCTTACTTATATCACTCAATCATCATTACATATCAAATATCATTAATCTATCTCATTTTAGTCCAAAAAGACCCATTTCCTAAGAAAACACACATTCAACAAACACAACAAGTTTTAAACTTTAATTAGAAAAACTATAGCAGCTAGAAATAAGTGAAATTTAAGCATTTATTCTTTTAAAATTTGTAAAAACTCAAAACATAAAAGTTGTAGATCTCTTTTTAAGCTTTCTATATCAACTCGAATCACCTTAATCGGAGATCAGATGAAAAATTTATGGATAAATTGCTAACAAGCTGCGAAATAAGGGAAATGTAAACAACCTAGTACATGGCCGTGCTTAGGGCCGTGTAGAGCACTAAAAAGTGACCCGAGAGCTTATTTTGATCAACACAAGCTCGTGCATGCCCGTGTATAAGGTAGTGCTGCTTTGGGAAAATTTTTTGACAACAATCTATGCATTTTCCATGTTTCCTTTACATAACATATCAACTTTTACATGTTCTAACACAAGTTAAACGTCATAAAAACTTCATATAACATATTTTACACTTCAAACAATATCAAAAGCACAAATTCCCCTCATCATATACATCAAACATCAAATCATTCTAACAAACCCTAACTTCACTATTCATCATCTTATTCATCACAATTCCAACTCCCATCAACCATAAATCTAACACAAATATCATCACTTCATCCTGAACACATTATCACACTCTTATACATGCACAATCACTTTAGGCTTTGTTTTACACTCCACATCACCTTAACCTATTCAAATAACACTTCACTCTGCTTCCCAACACTTCACACTACTTCCAAAACATATTTAGCAAGGTAAATAACATCAAAACACAACCTAAACTTCCATTAGCACATAAAACTACTTGAACTCATACATAGCCAAACTTACACTAACATGCATTTCATATTCAAGGCATAAAGAAAGAGCAACAAAAACCCATATACTTGCATGGACTTACATGGATGAGGCTTTATCTTGAAGAAAGCTTTTGGACTTTGGTTGCTTGTCTAGTGAAGGGTTTGGACTACTTTTCCTTAGAGAGAAGAAAGAAAAACAAAGTGCAAAGGAAGAAGGAGAAGTTGGGTTTTCGGATGGGGGGAAATGAGTTGCCCAAAAGTGAGTCTTTTGATCAAAATATAGATTCAAACTTATCCTAAACTTGACTTTTTGGGGTTGCTATGGATTGGGCTTGCTTTTTGCATGTTTTGGGGCTTATTTAAGCTTGAAAAGGGCTTAAAACATGGGTTAAAATAAGAGAAATTTTCTGGTATGTTTTTGGGCATTCAAAAGCTTTTTTGAAAATTCATGCCAAATTCATACATATTAATACATATAAAACACAAATATTAATTATACTTTACACACATTAATACATATAAAACAAAAGAATTAATTATTATCTCACATATACATAATTATTATATTCAACCTACACTAATAATCATATATAATTCACACTTTCATAAGCATACACATTTTATTACAATTCTATTTCTACACATTCATTTTCATATATCAAATTCATTTCAAACTTAATATTTAGAACTAATATTATATTTACATGGAAATTAAATTATCAAATAAGTAAAAGAAGATAAATGGGCTTAATGAAGACATTTATATGAATTAAAGGAGACTTTGTTGAAGAATTGGACAAATTAAAGATTTCAACATGCATGACTTTTTACATAAGTTGTGTAGAATACTAGTGTAGGAAGCAAATTTTGACCAAAATGTGTTTGTCAATTCATTGTTTAAAAAACATTTAAAGAACACGAAGTTGGAGTTTTTGAAAATTTATAAAACTAATAAGTTTATTCAACTTCGGTTGCAACTACCAATATCAAGCAAGCGCACCTATCGAAGTAGCATAGAAAATTGGCCAAAAAAAAAAGTAGCATAGAAAATATTATGTCGTATTTCAAGGGATCACTAGCATCTACCGTACTCACATTTCATCTATTATCTAGCCAAAAAAAATTTAGAAGAGCATGTTGAAAACAAAAGTTATACTAGGGGTAATGAATATACACAAGTTTTGAGGGCAAATCGTAAGATAAGCTTGTTAATGCAAGAAAAAGCCTTAGAGATTGCTTCACCAAGTCATTATCAAGTGATTTCTTAGCAAACTCATAGAATTGTTCACTGGTATATTTGCACTATCAGATTCTTGAATGTAAGTTAAAGCCTCTCTCAAGGTCGAAAACTTTAAATCTATACCAGACCATAGGAATCTCTTCACAAGTTATCAATGATAGATCCACATAAGTTTAAGAATCCTTTATTTTAAAACCAACCTAATGAATTTTAAAAACAAACGATAGAAAGTTTCACTATCCTTCTCTCAAGGTGATTATGAGTAACTCCATTAGTAGCCCAAATCTATTCAAAAGAATTATCTCTCAAACTATTTAGTTGAAATCAAATACAATCTAAAAGGCACACCACTCATTTAGACCCATGAAATTAAGTTTTAGCCACTAATTATAAATACCCAGTGATAATTGTTAAAACATCTTGAAACCACATGAATCAGGTCTTCGATTCACAAAATCCTAAGTTAAATGATCATTTCTCCATGGATGCAAACATTAGGCATAAATTCTTGAAGAAATAATATGGAATTTAAGATGAAATTACAAATTAAGCATAGGTCCTTGCAAAAACGAATGTCGAGTTTATAATGAATTTACCTAGAAAACTTCAATATTTCAAAAGTAAGAAGAAGCAATTCTTTTGCTCCATAATTCTCTCTCTACACTATGTTAGAAATTTGTTACAAATGATACATGTGATACTGATTATGATATCACGTCTTTGCATGTTTATTTATAAGATCAAACACAAAAATCATGACGACTTTATTCGTCGACATAGCAGATTCTTTATAACAGAATTTATCCTCATCTTCATGCGAGCAAATCTAAATTGTTAGCTCATAGGGTCACTTTTCATGGGTTAAGGTCAAGTGCTTGAGTGTTACTTGGATATTAGGGCTCGACCTAAGCTGTAACATTCTACTAAAAAGGCTCAAGTTTTTGTCTAGATTTAATCAAGGGGTAAATTGAGTTCATAAAGGGCTTAAGACTTGAGCTCGACCCAAACTGTGTTTTGCCTCTTGAAGTTGTGATTTTTATCCAATTTTGATCACGGGATGAACCCAAGACTTGACATTATGGTGCGACAGAAGTTGTATCATGAAGTTTAAGGCATGATCACAAAAGTCACGGGTCATGTCAAGGGCTTGATGTAGGGCACGACAGACCATTTTGCCTTACTATTTTGCCCTGATGGGTCTTTTGTAGGGCTCGACCAAATTCTGCTTTGCATAATTGTTGTTGTTCTACTCCAAATCTAATTAAAACATTTTGCGTCTTTTTCTTTTGGTTCTAAGAGCTGAAAAACAATATTTAAACAATAGAAAACACTAGATTCATAGGAATTTGTTAAAAAAGTATCAGCTTAAGCCTAAATTTCTATGAATAAAATAGAGTAAAATAGACTTATCAAACTACAACTTAGATTGTACATAACGAGCCACACAAGGTATGTTGAGCACTTGTGTAGAAGTGAAAAAGTAATTGGAAGCATATTAGAGACCTGCATGAGCTCCTTGCACAAGCCGTGCTCTAGGTCTTGAAACCTTATTTTGAAGAATTTTATAGCTTTCAATCCTACACGGCTTTAACCAATGGCCAAGCAAGATGGTAGTGCGTGGCTATTTTCATCATTGTTTATAAATTACCGCGTTTATTCGCTATTATTTATTCATATCTATTCTTATGAACTTTAGAGAGAAAAATAGACACTTTTGAGTGAGAAACACAAAAGCTTATCTAAGATCACAAGACATCGATTTGAAGTAGTTCTCATCATGTTTTCTTTCTATTTTTCTACAATCTATCTTTATATATCTCTAGCTATGGAAAAATAGATCTATGTATCTTAGATCTTGAGAAACCCTAACCTTAATGTAGAGACTTATGTCCAAAAAAAAAATGTAGAGACTTGATTATTTCATGTGATAATGACAAAGATGGTACCTAAACTTTCACAAAAAGAACAATTAGGTACCTAAAGTTTGGTTTTGAATAATTTCATACTTGAAAAAGTTTTTGTTGACTTTTTTCACACCAGAAGTTTAATTTTGACAATTTTTCTACCTCAACAAACTTTTTGTAAACTTTTTTTATACCTCATTTCACTTGCTTTATGTATGAAAAAAGTCAATAAAAACTTTATTCAATTACTAAATTGTTCAAAACTAAACTTACCCACTTGTTCCCTTTGCGAAAGTTGAGGTACCGTTTTCATCATTAACCCTTATATCATTAATGAAAGTTTATGTTTTTGAATCTATTCATGTGTTATTAATTTATTTGATATAATATGTGTATAGTATTATATCAATGCATAATTCTTGTAATTAGGTCAAAGGGCAAATGACTAGACAGATCTTGCATGAATAGGAAGTTTGTATGTGATTCTAGACACATATAGCACGAACTTTATGCATAAAAGTTGAATCTTTTTAGGGAATCATGAGCTTTAATGCAATTCTATATGTTCTAATGATGAAAGACATTTCCATAATCATACATAATTAGGAATCAATTTTCTTGAAAGAGTTATTGATTAAAAAGAATCCATGTAGTTTAAGAATTTGAATGAACCATTAATGAATATTTTATAAAGATTTTGGAAAATAGGGTTAGTGATGAAACAAGATTAAGGGTATGTTTTGTGATTGATATTTCTAGTAGCGTGACAATTACTTGTTAGGGTTTGTTAATCAATTAATTGTTAGGCTTTTATTACATCATTAGAACACATTAGCTAAATAGTAGAGATAGGGCAATTACTTGTAGTTGGAGGTCCTAATGGAATGATGCATGTGCTAATTTATACTATAATCGATAAGTATACTTACCTAAAGTTAATCGTAACGTAAGTATACGGTTTTAATCTGGTTTATTGCAATTGGTGTGACCATGTCAATAATCAAGTTAGTTTGGTAATAAAAGTAGTAAGTGTGTAAAATGACAAACTGTAGGCTAGATGTTACCAACTTGTCATCAATAGGTGCCTTAGGAGAGTATTTACAGCATGTTAGTGATTGATAGTTACTTAAAATAATTACCAAATCATGGGAGTAGTTATGTATCATGGAAGTTACCTGCTTAGTGGCCAGTAAGCCATTGTGTTGCTTCCTGAGATTCTAGGGTATGGTACATCGTGGGTGAAGTGAATTGGTTGGAATAGAGATTAATGACTGAGTGGACTGGATGTCCTATGAATTTGACTAGTTTTATTATGGACAATCGAATGAGATATGGAGGTGGATCGAGAGGTATGCCATGACCCCATGCCATAATTATGTTAAGCTAGGCTTAAGGTACCTTTGGTCCAAATTTGCCCATCAATAAACGTTGTGTGGCTGTTATCTTGCATAATAATCCTCAACTTGGATGCCATAATCTTAGTTGAAAACTTTGGAAATATGTTAATAGTATCAATTAAAATATGGTGTTTTCAAAAGCAATTGTAACTAAACTAAATTGCATTTAAAGCAATGTGATATATGGTTGAGTTTAGCCCTTAAATTGAATCGAACCCTGAAACTCTAGAAGTTTTACTAGATACTAGATTCTCTCTTTCTCACTCACACCACATTTATATTAAATTATCTTTGATTCATTTATAACCTACTTTTACTTGTTCGCAACCTACATTTACCTTTTTTCTTCTTAAAGATAAATTGCTTATATTTATGATTGTTGTTTTTGTTTCTACTTGTTTTTTCTTTTCTTTTTTTCTTTTTCATACAATGTTCATTGAATTCTTATTAGGAATCGATGAATTTAGGTAGTAAAGTCTAATGCTTTATATTAATTGCTATTGTATCTCTTGAATTATTCATAATTGACAATTTTTTCTTTTTTTTTTCATTTTTAGATATAAAATTTGTGATATATTTGACTATTTTGAAGAAGCATGATTTGAATTTTTTCTAATTTTGCGATAAAGATTATAGATGAGCGAGTACAATAGATAAGGTATGAAACATTACCATACTTATATACTTTGTAAGGTATAGAGTGTTAAATTTTGTACTTGCAATGTATCGTATAGTACATTTCACCCATTTCATACTTGTTCATTGTAAAACATATGCGTAAAGGTACCCTATGAAATCTCTAGTTTTTTTAATGAAATTTCTATATTTCTTTCTTTCTTTCTTAATCTTCAAGTTTATAGCCTTCGATATGATTTCACGTGATATGTAAAAATATTTTATTTTCATATATTCGGTATAAATAACATGTGGAAAGAAATTTTAAAAGTAATTGATTAGTATCACAAGTTCTATGATATATAGAAGTTGTTTATGAGTGAAAGTTGAAAAATATGACAAATACCTATGAAACTTGTTTGTTGTAGGTGTTAATCTGCCGATAGAAGGAGTAAGAGTACACCATAGTCTTGAAAACATAATATACTATTAGTAGTATATTAGGAGGTTATTCGACGATGTAAGCCCTCATTTTCTTAGCAACCTGAATTTGGTTTCAGAAATTGGAACCGAAAAACAAGACCCTAAAAGAACACCCTTGGACCAGTTGGACCTGGAAACCCTATGTCCGGCAATCATGAGAACAAAACCTCGGAACAATAGAAATGAGTTAACTTCAGAATATAGCCCTAAATAATTTATCAAAACATTAAATGTCAAAATTCGGAACAATTCATTCGTTTCAGACCCGATTAGGATCTGCTCTCGAAAACCGATCCTCGGGACTCGAAAATAGAAAAATAATATACAGGACTCGTTAGAACCGAAATTTAATAAGGAATCCAAAAATATAATTATAATAATTTTTGGTTTATAAAAATTACAATTATAGCCTTTATCGTATTTTCATTATTACCAGTAATTTAATTGTCTAATCAACTTTTTGATTTCTTTCACACTATTCACCAAGTACAACCACTCATACCCTATTCTTACATCCTTACAACCTATTCTTACAATTCACATCATTTTCCTTACATTTTCTTTTTCAATACAACTTTTACTACTTAAATTACTTATTTAAAATTGAATTTTCTTATACAAAACAAATTCAAACCTCTCTCTCTCTCTCTTCTTTACTTGAACCGGCGACCCTCCCTTGCTCCCTCTCCCAATTGTTTGATTTTTTTTTCCTTTAATTATTCACACAAAACCCTAATTTATTTTCCTATATAATATCTCTTTCACCTTTTACTTTTTCACTTTTTCTCATTTCTCATAAAAATCAACTTTTGGAAAGTCTTTTTCTCTCCCTCTCCTCCCTCCTTTGCCGTAAGCTTTCTTTCACATACACACGCATTTTTTTCTTCAAGTTTTCTTCTCCAAACACCAAATAGGTAATAGATCTTGACCCCACCACAATAAAAACATGTAATGGCAATATCATACATGTGTGGTTCTACCAAAAATCCTCATGAGCTTTATGCTAGGGATGTGGAAACACTAAAGCATGATATTCTTACTATCACAATATGTAGATCTTGTGATTAAAGTTGATTTACTGGTATTTTGCTATATTATCATTATATATTGCTCTTATGGAAATTTTGTGCATATATTTTTATTATTACTCTCATCTACATATTGTTTATGTTGCATTTGCATCCATTACATGAGTAGTATAGTAGATCTATTTGTTTATAGTACTTAAAATGCCATAGTTTCTTGTTTTACATATATAAAGGATTTGCAATATGATAATCTTAGTAAAGCTGTTGCCAAAACTCAAGATTTATTTTGTTTCTATCAAAAAGTGATTTTTGAAATTCGGATATTAAGGAATAATCATTTAGAAAACTTATTTTCAAACTCCAAAACCAAGGGCTTAGGTAATGGATATCATAAATGAGTGATTTTTATAAGTTGATCATAGTTTTACTAAGAGAAATTTTCAAAACAAGGAAAAATGTTATAAAAGACAAGTTGGAACTTGTCTCAACACCAACAAAAATTTTGAAATTCGAAACTAGGGTGAAATACCAAGAAAACACTTATTTTCCAACCCTAAAACAAGAGTTTTATTAAAGAAATGGAAATCTTAGGGTGTAGGTTTGATTATGACTTAATTTTAGAAAGATTAAATGAGTTTTTCATAAGAAATATCTCAAAAACAAGTTTCAAAATTCAGATCTAAAAATGACCCTCATTTAAATACCTATTTTCAAATGTCAAAATGAGGATTTTTAATAGAATGAAATAGAGAATAGATGTAATAAGGACTTGATTTTGATAAGAGTACATGCATTTTATCAAAGTATAAACCTAAAACAAAAGAAAGGTTTCCAAACTTGGATTAAACAATATTTTTTATTTCCTAAATTTGTGTAAAATTCGTCACTAAGCAAAACCCATATTTAAACATCTATTTTCCAACTTTTAAATGAAAAAATTTATTAAGATAATGAAGGTATTAGTATATAAGTCATCAAGGCTTTATCCTAGTAACATTATGGATGATTTTCAAAAAGATAAAACTAGTTTTCTCAAACAAGTGTTCTTGACATTGTTGCAAAGTAAAAGTTTTCCAAAAATTCTTTTTCCAAAAATCATTAAGGACATACATATAGATAGCTCATATCATGCTATTCATGATAATAACTTGTACATAATGTATACACATATAATATATTTGGTAGAAATAATACAAATTTCACAAAACAATTTTGAAAATGCATGTTTTAGCTACTGATCAGATTTGATCTGAGCATTCCAAGACCTAAACGTTTTCAAAACTTAAGGATAACATTATAAATTGATAGATCTTTTGAAGTAGATAGAAATTGATAGCTTATTTGCGAAATTCTGAGTTAAAATGACCAAGTTATGGCCATTTTAAGTTGGAATTTCCATCTACCACGAAAATTACTAACTCAAGAGTTTTTAATTTAATAAGTTGGAATTAGTTATGGTATGAAATACTCATTTGGGTATTTATTTCGTTTAAATGAGTTTGAATAGGGGGAAAATTCTTGTTTCAAGATTGCTACCATTAGAGACCGATGTCCATAGCCGAGTGAGTTCACTTTCCTAAATTTCATGCTTATGATTGTGCTTATAATGATAGTAGCATTAGAAATAAAAAGATAAATTGGAATGTGCATGTGAATTCTTTTTGGTTGAATTGATGATAAGAATATTGAAATGGGAATTGCTATAAGTATTTGTATGATTTAGTATAGAACTGGAGTGTCTGAAATATCTATGATCGCATATAATTTGCTTAAATAATATGTCATAATCTTACAACTAAATTGTCCATGCATATCATATGTAGAGTCATATTACATTTGTTATTATACCTTTGTGAGAAGAAAGCATAATAACTAAGCAATGACCGGGCCTGAAAACCTGAATGTTGGCATGAAATGGCCTGAATTAAAATGGAAGTGGTGTAGGCACTTGAATTAACTACATAAACAGTGGGTGGGTGGGCACCTGAATTAACTCCTATATAAATGAGAAAAAATTGAAATCTATGGTTGTATGGGCCTGAAACACCTAACCCTGAATGGAGGGCATAGATCCCTTTGACATAAAACTTCCGGAAAGTATTATGTATTGTATACTCACATGCTTTTGCATTGCATATGAATGTTAATATAACTTGCTTGCCCTATTGTTTGTTGAACTATTTAATTTGGAAGTGAAACTCACTAAGCTAGCATAGCTTATACCTCCATAGCTTCTTTTTGATGCAGTTTCCCTACATATAGCTTCGTTCCTGGATTTGGCTAAATCAGGTAATGCGAAGTTAGGAGTTTTTCCCTTAGAGGTTTATGATTAGCTTTATATATTCTTTTGTCGAGATGTTATTAAAAGCTAATATTTGGACTTTTGTTCGGCAGAGGAATGCCCCTTAGTATTTTTAACGAATCCTGAGATATATGTGGTTTATGTTTTTATGCTTATTCTATCAAGTTGAATTATCTATCTCTAACTGCATATGTATTCTATTAACACCTTGCATCTAACACAAGACTTTTGAATGACTATGGTAGTGATTCTTAAGTCTCATTTAGCATGCGGCGGACTGTTACGTTTATGGTACCTTTTGGGGCGTGACAGATGAGGTGACTCTGATAATTAAGTTAGCTTAGGTTTAAGAGAGTTGAAAGTAAGGTGAGCTTGGACTAAATTGGATAAGATTAGATGCTCATACCTTTGGGGGTTAAGGGTTCATTTGTAGATTTTAGTCATACCATAACTAATAGCCCACAAAGTCTTACTTCTCATAGGTTCAAGCTTATACAATTGTAGATGGTTTTGAACTTGCTGTGGCAGTTCTGCATCTAGGTAGAGGTGATCGAACTTGTACTTGTTTCCCATGGAGGTCAAAGTAGAGAGTGTTGTTGTGGGGCCGTGGGCTTCCAAGTGTGGAGTCATGATAAGAACTATAAGAAGCCGAGGTCCTCATGGGATCGAGGCCCTTGTGGGGCTCAAGATTGAGCTCAAGGTTCTTGTTGGGTCAAGACACTTATAGAGCTTTTGGGTGGGAGTACCCATTGGAGCTTTTCATGAGCTTACTAAACCATTAAGTCGATGTTTGACCTACAAGATTATAACCAAATATTGCCATATCAACACTGTTTATACTGTATTAAATAAATTGGAGAACTTCCAACAAAATCCAAAATTAAAAACTTTGCATCTACTTTTATATTAATTAGTCTTAGAAAATAAACAACATCTCTATAAAATTTTTGACTTCAAGTTTATACATACAACAATACTTCTTCTAAAATAAAAATTACAAGTTCTTCCAAAATAAAAAAGTATTTATATAATTTTTTTTTTCTAACAAGGTAATTTATGAGAAATAATCTTAAATAAAAATGGTTGAAAAAAATGGATTGTTATTATTTTTCTCCTTATATATTAACATTATTTGAGAAAAGGAAATAAATAATATTAATTTTAAAAAATTATGAAAATGCCACTGACATGAAAATAATCTTAGATTTAGGCATGTTAAACTCGTTTCTTAAAGAGACGAGTTTGGTTAAGTCTAAACCAAAAAAAATTAATAAGATATAAATAAACATAAAATAAAAAGTAGTGCAAAATTTCAAAAAAGTATATATTATTAAATGTTTATACTATATTTTCCATGTGAACAAAAGCTATTATTATCAATTCATAGCATTTAACGTTTTAAATAACAATACACCAAGCAAATATAATTAACAAATAATATCTATTTGCTTTATATAAAGCAAAAAAAAAAAACACTTGTAAATAATGTGAGATTTTTTTTCCTCTTTTGAACAATCCCCACTTAGTATCTTATTAGGATAATGATAGGCTAAGTGCATGCATTTTCAATTTTTTACAATTTAATATCTTATATTTAGATTTTTAGCACATTAGTGCTTGCACTTTTGAAGTGCGTGTATTTCAATGTCTTTGTTGAATAATATTGGATGGGTTTTCATTTTGATGACTGGATAATAACATGGCAAGTATTTGTACTTTTAGTTTTTGACAAGGTTTTGAAAGTTTAGTATCACACTTTTAGATTTTAGTAATTTTTGGCTGAGTGTTTGCTATTATCCTTTCATCAAAATGAATGTTTATCAAATATTAGTTAATAAAGACACCAAAATGTACATATTTTGAAAGTATGGACACGAATTTACCAAAATTTAAAGATGAGACACTAAATTGTCGGAAATTTAAACTACAAGCACTTGACCTACCTTTATCCCTAATTTATGGCTATATACTTTAGAAGGATTAGAGAGATTAGCCAAATAAAAACATACATAAGTAAGATTTAACGACTTTAATGTGCTCTTGGCTTTCTTATATGTCGATGTTCAATAATGTATTAACCACGTTGAGATAATTTATTGAAATTATTCACATAGTAAATGGATTAAATTATGTTTTACATACACGGTTGGTTTTCAGTAAGTTATATATCATTTGAGTTTACTTTTGCTTTGATGTCATTTTCATGTTATTGATGCTTATGTGGATTTATTTGAGTATAAACCTAGCATAGTACATAAATGCAAGACAAGAATAGATTGTGCTTGGAGACTCTTGCATCGATATGCATCTATAAATTTGTACGTGTATGTTGGCAATGACAATGGATTTGTGTTTGTAGGTCTCCTTGCAAATGAAAAGAGCAGGGTAAGACCCTTGTTCATCAAATTATGTACAGAAATCTTTCAACAGGCCTGATGTTCAGGAAGTGCTTCACACAAACATCACCAAAATCCCATATCCTTGAACCCATAGCACGTACTGATATTTATTTGCTTTACATAAATACATGAAAAAAAAAAGAAAAAAATATTAAATATTATACCCCAAGTGTATGATTATATTTTATTTTATTTTTTGTTGTTTTCTGATGCAGCGATAATCTTTAAACTTTATAGATGGTCTTTCCAAAGGATAAAGCATGAAAATGGAAGACTCTTTAATAATAATGTAAACCCCGGTATTCTCAATGGTTAAGAAACCCCGAAAGTTGGAAGCGAAACCTTAATCCGGTCCAGTTTGAGTCTAGTGAGTGAAGCCTAAGAACCCTAAATCCGGCTTTCCTTCGGTTTCATAATAAAAGAAACTTTATAAAGTAAATGAAGTTGAATTATTGTTTAAAAGTACATTTTAAACCTTTGAAAGTTTTAAATTCGGGAATTTTTCAATTCCGAGTTTTCCCGAGCTCAATTACGAAAAAGCGTGCCCCGGACCACAGATTCAGAAAATTGTTCCGGAATATTCATTAGAACCGTAAATTTATAAGGATTCCGAAAATATCAATTTTATAAATTTCCGAGCTATAAAAATTACAGTTATAGCTTTTCCCGTGTTTTCGGTACAACCGGTAAAGTAGATGTCTTGTCTACTATTCACAAGTACAACGTACATTACACACTACCCATACCCTATTCTTACATCCTTACAATTATTCATTTCAATTTTCTTTTCCAAGAAATTTTGTCTCTTAAATAATTATCACATTTATTACATTTAATTTACTAAATTACAAATATCAAATTTTTTTCAATTTTTGCAAAAGAGTAAAAACTCTCTTTTTTTTTCTTCTTGTGCCGTGAACCCTCCCTCTCCCCCTTCCTCTCACTTTTCCAACTTGTTTCTTCTCTTTTCCTCCTTCAAGACTCCTTTGGTATGTATATTTAAGCTTTGATCCTTCCTAATCTTGTAATGGCAAGATCATTCTTGTGTGTTTTCTCATTTAAATCCCAATGAGCATGAGCAAAGGACTTGAAAACACTACTACAAGAATCTTAAGCCATCACAAGAAGTGGATCTAGTCTTTGAATGAGTTTTGTTTGAAATATCAACTTGTTAATGCATGTAAAGTAGAGATCTTACATATATATTGTTGTTCATGCCATGAGATCCATGATTCATGCATCATATATAGTGGATCTAAAGTTTAGACATCCACATTTTCATGTACATGCATGATCATATGTTTATTTTGTTTTCCATGCATTGAGAATCATAAAAATATAGTCTTGATCATGTAAGGGTGTGTTAGATAGTGAATCTTCATATATAGAAAGCAAGAACATTGGAAAAGGAAAGGTTTTGTTGAATGAGCAATGTTGGAAATTCGGATGAAATGGAAACCCTACCTTAAAACCACCAAAATCATTTTTAAACTCATGTCTCATAAGAAAATTGAAGGGTATGTGTAATAGGTATATTGAAGGAATGATTTTCATGAGCTTGGATGAGTTTAGGCATGATAGGAATGTAAAACAAGTGGTGGAATTAAAATGAGAAATATTGATATGTTGATCATTGGTTAAATTCGTAACTTAGGTTCATGCCTACAAGAACACTTAGTATTTAAGTCTAAATTAGATGTTTTATAAGCTAAATGAAGTTCTTAGATAATATATATATTGGAGCTTCAAATTTTAGTTCATTAGACAAGTTTTTCCATAAGTAAGATGCAAGAAAATGGAATTCCAAAAATTCGGATTTTTACAAAAAGCTTGTTTAAAAACATGTTTATTAAATGAAAAGGGGGAATTTTTATGCATGAATGAAGGCTATGATTAATATAGAATTTGAGGACTTATTTTCATTTAGATAACAAGTGGATTACAAGATTACAAGTCAAGGAAACCCTAAGAAGTGTAAAGTGGAAGAATAGCTTTTTAGAAACAACCTTTATGGAACTTTCTAACACTTAGGAGTTCATAAGAGTCTATTATCACAAAATCATCATGATCATGCATATTTTGAGTCCATTACATGGCATTCATGTTAGTAATTCATTCCTATACCATTCATGCATGAATCATCAACTAGGAACAATTCTTATCAAAAGTAAAGCAAATTTTTCGGAATTGGGAGATGGCAGAGCAGAACTGATCCCACTGTTCCGTGACTTTACTATTTTCAAAACTTGAAAATAATTCTAGAAATAGATATATCTTTCGAAGTAGATAGAGATCGATATAAAATTTGCAAAATTCCGAGTTAAAATGACCAAGTTATGTCCGTTTTAAGTCGGAACTTCCGCAAATAGCGAGAAATCCGAATTCATCTAGTTTAGATGTATAGCTTGATTTAGTTACATAATGAGAGTCTCATTAGGATTATTCTTGCTTGGTAGGTGATCCCGAGTAGGACTACACTCTACCTTCCGACTACTACTACTAAAAAGATCGGCGTCCAATGGCCGAGTGAGTTTTACTTCCACTCTCAATTAATGAATGTGATTGTAATGTAGTGGCACCAGTGGTGTAGGCAAAGATAAAAAGAAAGTGTATATGCATGATGGGGTATATGGGAATTATATATGTTGTCTACTGCTGATATGTGAATTGGAACTTAAGGAATATCAAAACCGGGTGTTAAGCTATTGACTGATTAGCTAGTATCTTATGATGAATGTCTGCGAATACTTGTTGGTCACCTAAAGGAATTGAATTAATGAATATTCGACTTCAATCGTAAATTGAATCCATGCATATCACGATGGGGTTGGAGCATTCGCATTGGTTGGTTTTTCGTGATCCATAAAACAAATATGTTGGTTAATCGTGATCCATAAAACGAATATGCTGGTTAATCGTGATCCATAAAACGAATATGCTGGTTAATCGTGATCCATAAAACAAATTTGGTTGTTAATCGTGATCCATAAAACGAAATATTGTTAGTTGACCGTGAGCTTAAACGGCGTCGTACCGCAGGATTCGTTAGTCTGCTAACCCGGGATGGAGGGCGCAAGTCCATCCATATATGATTTTTGGTTGGTCATATGTTTGTTGATCACATTGTTTGATGCATACACTTGCTTGAATGATTGTATTTAATTGTGTTATGGTGTTATTACTCACTAAGCTAGTTAGCTTACACCCCCATAGTTTTTATCTATTGCAGCACGAGTTTATATAGCTTAGGCCGATGCAAGCCACAGCACAGGTACCGGAGATAGGAGTTTCCCATAGAAGTTTAATCCATTCTTTTTGTATGGACTTCCGTTGGAAACTAGGGACTCTGGATGACTGTAATGGACTTGTTATTATTTTGCGGGGGAATGCCCCTTAGAATTTGTAAACTATAATTATGCGTTTTAATTTATCATCTATGGCTAATGAATACCACATTAAACTGTTTAACTCCATTTGTTGAAGTATTCTATTATCGTAAAGGAACGCTTTACATCTACTTAAGACTCCCGCATGGCTCGGGTAGGGAACTCGAGAGTCTTACTTAGTATGTGGCGGGCTGTTACGTTTAGGATACCCTACGGGGCGTGACAAATAATGTATTGTTGTATGGTTTTTAGGATTTTATTCTTACACAATATTTTAAACTTTGTTAACCACTAAATAAGTAGACATGCTTTCTTAGAAAGAATAGAACAAGAAATCCCATATTTTGCTATTTTATATGAAGTAACTAAACATATTTTTTAATTATATTTATTTAATGTGTTGTTATTAGTGACACATTAAATGCTGTGAATAAATAATAATTATTAATTTAAATTCATATGGATAATAGTATAAATATTTAGTAATATTTAATTTTTTGAAATTTTATTTAAATCATATTTATTTATATCTTATTAATTTTTTTTTTTGTTTAGATTTGATTGCCAAATCTAGGATTATTTTCATCTTAGTAACATTTCCATAATTTCTAAAAATTATTATTTTTTACTTCATTTTCCTAAATATTACCTTATATTATTTAACACGTAGCTACATATAGACCTATACCCTCTCGGATTACTAGCTAACTTTTAATAAAAATTATAGATCATATGATATTACCATATATCTTCAATAATTCTTAACTTATATTTTATTTTTGTTTTCATTTAGGCATAATTCTAAAATATGATAACAACTTTTTTTGAAGAAATACACTTTACATCTGTGCCTGTTATTTAGTAAATAATTTATTTTCCTCTTCCCTTTAACAAAGTGTATATCTGATGATCTATTCTAGTCTATTAAATTGATACTTTTTTATTTGGACTTCATGCATTTTTTTTTTATCATAATTAACTATAGTAAAAGCAACCTATTGAATATATTTTTAGTCTTTATAAGAAAATATATTTTAAATTATTTATGTACAATTTTTTTAAATTATTTAGTTATATCTATATTTTGATCATTTAGTGAATATATTTTAGTCTTTTATATTACTATAGGTATTGTTTATATATAATACATGCAATATGCTATATGGCTTTTGTAACGCTCTAACTTAACGGCATTACAATCGCCGTGTCTTTCTCTTAAAAAGGACATGCCAAGGCTATAAAATACTAAACCACAAATATAATTATCTCCAAAATTTAACATAAAAGGTTACTTGAATTTATCATTACTAATTCGTCTCTTAGAAACATAAACTGATATTATCCAAAAGTACTTATATAAATCAAAAACATGACAACTTATCTTATAAACATCTTCAATAATAATCTAAACAAACTTTATATACTTTGTATGGTCTTTAAAGATTTTTTCTCCTATTTTCTTTATCCGGAATCTGTTAGTCATCGGTAGGAAGTCGAATCTACCAACGTCGTCCCCCATGATAACATAAAAGTCACATCCAAATAATTCTCAACCAACATCATCTTCACTGCACCTGAAAAATAAAGGATTGAGCGAAAACGCCTAGTACGCCATACACTCACACATACGGGTGAACAATATCAAGCAAACTCACATGCATCATATGCTTATGCAACATCCACATGTTTATTATTTTGATTAAAACAAGCAACACAATTAGGATTATTCATGCTAATCCTAAATCTGGAGTAAATCATGACCGATTCACAATCTTTATATAAAATAGTTATACATATATATGATGTTGGGTACTCCCCACACATTGTTGGTTCCACCTATGGACTGGAATGACTCTTAATTTACTGAAATCATTTCAAAGTGTAACTCTACTAGGGATAAGACACACATATGTTCCAGCATTAGTATCACATTTCTATCGTGGTCTTTACCAACTGCAACCAAACACAAATAACACACAATTTTTAAAAGCCAACAAGGGTTAGTTCAGTTTATATGCATGTCTAATCCTACAAGCACAAACAGCAAATAAGATTTGGTCGTCTTTGGATTCGCTTCCAAACTCTAATCCACCAATAAATCTTCTTAAAGGAATATAATCATAATCCCACAAATATTCCTGATCAACAACATATCTTAATCAATTCCAATTGCAACACATAATTAAACATTAATCCTTAATTTCATAACCTTACTCAAAGGATCTATAAACCTAATAATAGATCTACGAAAAGAGGTTAACATACATGTTTCATTTGTTTATAATTCAATGAAACCTTAAAACTCAGCTTGCTCCTCAATTTCTAATTTCTCCACAATTCTTTCAATACATATATAAAATCTTCAATTAACAATTCGATTTACAACAACAAATAAATTTCATTTAGCGATAAGGTTGGATGGATCCTTACTTACCTAGAACTTGCAAATCTTGATTTGAAACAAGAACCTAAATCAAACAATCTCCCAATCACAATCAATCTATTCCCAATTACTATAACTTCTAAATTATCATATTCTCATAATCGTCTAATCTTAAAAATCACAAAACATTAAGAAAGATCTTACCTTTTTCTTCGAATTGAAACCACACAAATCTTCAAATCCGACCTTAAGGTTTCTTCACTAGATCTTGAATCTCTTTCAAACATATGAAAAAAACCTTACGAGAAAGATAATCCTAAATAATTAATCAAAAAAGACTAGGGAGAAACCCACTTATGTAGGATTTTTGTTTAGGAAAAGGCAAGACAAAACTAAGTTAAATAGGTCTATTTATAGGACAATGTTAGCTTAGGAAAAATGCGACCCCATGATCTTTAAAGATTTTGTTGACTATCATTAATGCGAGGGTTGATAATAATATTCATTTATTAGAGTTCATTATATAATCCTCTTATAAATAATTAATATATATTATTACCCTTCTTTATCATTTATTTATTTCTATATTACAACTTTGGAACTAAATAGATAAAAACAAAAATTTTAAGCTCGTAATATATTATTGTTAAAAGACTAAATTTTCAACAGTTATTTTATATTTATACTTCAATCTTTCTCTCTCTCCTCTTTGCCTTTGGATTAAAAATCGTTTCTACTTCTTATTTTTTTTAGGTAAATGTACTATTTGATACCTAAACTTTGATCAAAAGATCAATTAGGTACTTAAACTTTTAATTTGTTTAATTTCTTACTTTAGATGAACTTTTTGTGCCATAAATACTACCTCATTCTTTTATTGTTTCTTGAAAAAAAATGACACTTGTCAGATAATGATTAAGTGAGGTAATGTCTAGGGCATCAAAAATTTATTTGGGGTATAAAATTAAATAAATTAAAAATTTAAATACTTAATTAATTTTTTGATCAAAGTTTGGATATTAAATGGAGCATTAACCTTTTTTTTTTTTTTTTTTAATGGTCTTATTATTATTATTTTTTATACTCGCATCCCCTCTAACAGTTTCTTTTTTCTTTTTTTACATACGCTAGTAATTATTTAATTAAAAGAATCAACGAAAAGAAATCCGAGAATCGCGTGTCGCTGGGCCTGTCGGTAATTAGTATTATTATATATAAATATATTTTTCTTGTTTTATTTTTTCCTATATCAGAAACTAGGGTTTCCACAAAAGCCTCGTCTTCAAAGTACATAAAAGCAAACTCTATAGGATTCTCTGCAATCAAACATTTTCTGAAACATAACGACAATGCCTCCACGAGCAGTAAAGAGGGGTGCGGCTGCATCAGGTCCAAAGCGGACCCCAAGATCGGCAAAAAAATCGCAGAACAACCAGCAAGCGGAAGTTCCCACGGCAGAGGAGTCCGTCAAGATGGAGGAATCGGTGAAGGAAGCAGCCGTCGTGGAAGAGAAGCTGGAAACAGAACCGCAACCGCAACCGCAACTGGATGAAAAACTGGAACCAGAGAAGCCAAAATTAGTCGAGGAAAAGACTGAACCGGAATCTGATCCGGAAGAGGATCCGGAAACAACTGCTGTTGCAGGGAACGGATCCGTTTCTGTTGCAAGTAGGTTTTCTTTTTCTTTTCTTTTATTTATTATTATTCGAAAGTACTGTTATTAGGTGTTTATATTATTATTGTAAAAGTTGACTTATAGGGATTTTGAGTAGTTTTTAACGATTTGATTAGGAGAAATCTGTATGCTTTTATGTATAATTTGCTGTCTTTGGTTTTAAGTCCATCTTTACACTGTGGGTGTGATATATCATGTGTGCTTTCATGAAGATTTGTGTGATGATTTCTTGAATTGGGTTGTTTTTAGTTTCTAGGTGTTGCACATATGCTTTGTAGGTGATAAGGTGTTTTGATTTGATTGTGGCTTCTGCCCCTCTTGTAATTATATGATTGTTTGGATTTCCTAGTTTAACTTATGGTTGTTAAAGTTGGTAATTTTTGTAATTATTTTGTGAGACTTGGAAAAAAAAAAGGCCCTTTGTATGCACTGTATGTTTGGATAACGAGGCTGGTTCATTTAAAGTTTCTTGACAGTGGCTTGTACTCAAAGTACCGAGGTTGGAACTGTACATAACCATTTTATTTTTGATACTATTTCTCATCCGGATATGAATAAAAAAGGATGAATTGTTAAACACTTAATTATCCTTAGTTACCCCTAAATAGTGTGTTAGGTCATCAGGAATATTACTCAGATGGAAAAGAGATATTTACTGTTAACTAATGGAGTAATGGGATCTCATAACATGACTGATAATGGGGAACTAAAATGCTTTGGATTATTGCATAGCAGAAGAGGAAGAGGTGAAAGAATCTGTTGATGAGTATGGGAAAGATGAACGACTGGATCTGGAGGATAATGAACCAGAGTATGAGCCAGAGGAGTATGATGATAAGGAGATGGAACAAGATGATGGTCGGGAGGATGGTGGCATCAAGGAGAGGAAGAACTGGAGGAGGAGCAAATGGTGGAAGAGGAAGATGGTGATGTGGCTGAAGAGGAGTTGGAGGATATTCATGAAGAGCTTGAAGGAGAAGAAGAACAACGTGCTGGGGATGAGCCAGAGCATCGTGGGGTGGGTGATGGAGATGAAGAGGAGCATCATGAAGTTGTGAAAGAGAGGCGTAAACGTAAAGAATTTGAAATATTTGTTGGAGGCTTGGACAAGGATGCTACTGAGGATGACCTTAGAAAAGCTTTTAGTCCGGCTGGTGAGGTTATTGAAGTAAGGCTCATGATGAATCCTCAAACTAAGAAGAATAAGGGATTTGCATTCTTGCGGTTTGCAACTGTTGAACAAGCCAAACGAGCTGTTACTGAAATGAAAAACCCAGTGGTATTTTTGATTTTTAGTTTTTATTCAATGGAAGTATGAGCCAGCCAATATCTATTCATGTCCCTAACCTATGTGAGTAAAATTTCAGATTAATGGAAAACAGTGCGGTGTGACTCCTAGCCAAGATAGTGATACCCTGTTTCTGGGTAACATATGTAAGACATGGACAAAGGAAGCTGTAAGTTCATTGGCTGGTTTTATCTTATGCCATCAAATGTCATTTGCTTATTATTGGTTCGAAGGGACCATATTTCTCACCTTTTATGTCACTAATTTATCCAGTTGAAGGAGAAGTTAAAACATTATGGTGTTGAGAACGTTGAGGACGTAACATTGGTTGAGGATAGTAACAATGAAGGGATGAATAGGGGTTTTGCCTTTCTGGAGTTTTCGTCCCGTTCTGATGCAATGGATGCTTTTAAGAGGCTTCAAAAAAGAGATGTTTCATTTGGAGTGGATCGACCTGCTAAGGTTTCTTTTGCAGATTCCTTCATTGATCCTGGAGATGAAATAATGGCCCAGGTAGTGTATCTGCTTCTATCTGTGACTGATGTGGAATTGTTGGCAATGGGATGTTTTTCCTCTGCTTATTTCATATCCATTGATGTGATCTTGTGAGAATGTTAGTAAGGTTGAGACTGGGTTGTGTAGTAGGGGAATGTACTTGTTGACAATTTTCTTCAAGCATGTGACTATTGTATTCTTTATCCCTATGTTTGCAACAAATCTATTGGATGAAGATTGGTTGTGTTTCTTTCTACATGAGTTTTTCTAGCAGGTATCTTAGCTAAGCCTCTTTTTTGGCTCATATGAAATTTTTTGGTTAAATACTCATAATTTTTTATTGCAGGTCAAAACTGTTTTTGTGGACGGATTGCCTCCTGCATGGGATGAAGACCGTGTGAGAGATACATTAAAGAAGTATGGTGAAATAGAAAAAGTGGAGCTTGCTCGGAATATGCCTTCTGCCAAGAGAAGGGATTTTGGCTTTGTTACATTTGATACTCATGAGGCAGCAGTTACATGCGCTAAAAGCATTAACAATGCTGAGTTAGGAGAAGGCGACAATAAGGTTTGATTTGTCTCTCTCTCTCACACACACACATATGTATGCATGTGCAGCATGAAGTCCCACACTCTACAGGGGGTTGACATATACCTCTGATTGTTTATAATATGGTTAAGTTATGGCCATTCTGCAGGCCAAAGTTAGAGCTAGATTGTCAAGACCATTGCAAAGGGGTAAAGGGAAGCGTGCTAGTCGTGGAGATATCCGTCCAGGACGTGGAACTGCACGTGGCCCGAGAGGTTTATGGGCTCGCCCAGCTCCACGCAGCTTCCCGGCACGTGGAACAAGGGGTGTTGGTGGTCGTGTACCTGTTGCTAGTGCGAGACGGCCTGTTCCAGTGAGAGAGAGACGTCCTGTTGTTTCCATGCCACCTCCCAGACCTAGGGTTTTGCCTCCACCATCTAGGTCATATGATAGGAGAGCACCACCTGGTATGTTTTCTGTTCTTTTGATGTGGCTGCACATTAAATTGAATGTATATTCATAAATGTTCTTTTCTTGTTACAGCAGTTCCACCATACCAAGAGTAGCTTGAAGAGGGAATATGGAAGGCGTGAAGAGCTTCCTCCTCCTAGAAGCAGAGTTCCTGCCGATTATGGCTCTAGGATTGTGCCTGAAAGGCGCCCTTCATATCGAGATGAGTACTCTTTGCGTGGGTCTGGATATTCTGAGCTACCCAGAAGTACATCTCGGCCTGTTGCTAGGAGAGAATATCCAGAGGAAAGTTATGTTCAGAGATTTGAAAGGCCTCCAAGTTATCGAGAAGGACGTGGCCGGGACTATGATTCTGTGTCTGGGTCAAAACGTCCTTACTCTGCACTGGTTGGTCATAATTTATCTTATTTGCATGTGTCCTTATGCAAATCGAAAGATTCAGCAGTTACTTATTATGGTTTTTTGGAGGTTTAAAGCATGTTGATAATTATCGTTAAAAGAAAAGCATGTGTTGATTGGCTGACCATTTTTTCCCTGCTTTATGCAATGGTAGGATGATGTTCCTCCACGTTATGCTGATCCGGGAGTGTCCATCAAGAGCTCGATTGGAATATGATCTTGGCGGCGGTGCTTCCCACTACAGTGATGCTTATGGAGACAGGTTTGCATATGCCTTTCCATGTTCACTTTCACCTGTTATGGATTTTCTTTTGCATTCTTGGTAATTTTTTTCATATGTAGACTTGGAAGGTCTAGTATGGGATATGGTGGGAGTAGGAGCTCCATATCCAGTCATGACTCCCATGGTCTTTACAGCAGTCGTCAAAGCAGGGATATGGAGGTGAGATGGGAGTTTTTGAGCTTTGCTTTGTCCATCAAGCATTTTCTTCTTGCCCTTGGTGCTAATGTTCTTTATTCAATCTTGATTAGGTTCCTATGGCAGCAGTGATGTTGCTGGCATGTACTTCAAGTTATGGGGGTGATTATGTGCCCGTGGAGGTGGATCTAATGTATTCCCATAACCATTTACATTTTTTGCAGAAGTTATAGTTTCATTTTATTTTTAGTTTTTCCCTTCTTGTGGATATGTATTCCCATAGGATTTCTTTGCTAAAAAATCTGGCTTATACTATATTGCAGGTTGGTGGTAGCTCCTACTCATCGATGTACTCAGTCGTGGTTCAGTGGTAATAGCTATATGGGCCCAAGTGGCTCTGGTTCATATTACTAAGGTATGTTTGCTTTTTATATTGTAAGATAACTCCAATTTGGTGGTTTGAAGAGGTATTTTTGTCCACCCATAGGGGTTACTGCTATTCGAAGATGCCACCATTTTATGTAGGAGGTGTCAATGATGGAATAGCAACGGTGTGTTACAAGTGAAATTTGTCTGTGGAACAGATAACTATCAGGATCTGGAGCTAGCCTGTGTGTGGCCAAATTTATGAGGAGGACATTTTCATCCTGTATAAGCTTATGCCATAAATGAATGTTCGAGCTTAAAGTTCTGAGATGCCCAAGAGAAATAATTTGTTGGCCATCAATGGAGTGCTGTTCGATGCTGTTAGGAATTTCAGCTTTAGAGACGAAAACAACAGTGTAGCTTGTGATTTGTATTATTCCATGTTTAACTTCTTTCTGAAAGAACTTGTTGGAAGGAGTGTTGAGGTGGTGATACACCCTTTTCTATGGACAAGTAATAATAAGAGTTTCAAGTACTTGCAAAATATACTTTTGAGTTCCTAGCTGTGACTTCTTGGTTAAAGTCTCAGTTACCATGAGAAATATTTTGGATCTATCACTGGAAAGGATACAAAAGACACAACCGCGTTGCATCCTTCACAAACCACGCATAATGATGGCCAGCCAAAAAATAAAAAAATAAAAATAAAAAGGTGCTACTAATTTTATGTCGACACAAGAGCTTTTGCTTTTGGAGTAAGTTAGGTGAAGAAAGTAACCCTTCCTACATATTTGTGTGTATGGAGCTGTATGGGATGCCTTAAACTTTGAGTGAATGTGGGTGTGCATATTCTGATGTCCAAGGCATTAAATTGGTAGAGTGCCAGTGCATTGTGGTTGCAAATACTCAGTAGCTTTTTGGTAATTGGTGGTAGGATGTTTAAAACTTGCTGCTGTTTTAGTTGAATAACCACTTACATGTGAAACTGCGAACTTTATAAATTCTGCGATTGAAGCATTGCAGATGGACTAACCCTGTAGGAAACAATGGGGGGAATCCTTGGATGTCCATGTCTTGTCTGTAGAATGGTCTTGGGCAATTGGACATAATTGTGATTACCAACTTGAACTCATCGAGAGCAGATTTCCCCTTTTTGGGGGATAGAGATCGTTTGTTTGGGTTAACCTGTACCCTTAAATACTTAGATGGTTGGGAGTGTGTTAATTAGGAATTAGGTCCACTTTTTGCTTGACTTCTGGTTGTTCCATGTTTTAAAAGTTGGAATTGTTTTGACAGCTAACTTTCTTATGGATTGGACCTATCTTCACTACCATACACATGATTCTAGGAGCTAAGTGATAAATGATATTTTGCAAGAATATACGATATCAAAGAATGTGTGATATCAAATGCCATAACCAGCTGTTGGCCCTGTGTGTATGATTTTCTGCAGAAGACTTTACAGCTGCACAAAGATGATGCAGACTGTTTTAATTGAGTATTTGTGACATTTGTACCTTCCGAAGGACTTGCATGCCGTTTGGATTTTTCTTTGGAATCGATATGTCTTTGTGACACATTCTCCATCTAATTTTTTATGCTACCTTGTTGGACTTGACTTCTGAAAATGGAGTAAATTGTTTTTCTTTCGAGATTTCAGTGAACATTCAATTGAACATTTTTGTATGACAGAGAATTAAAGTGTTGGAGAGAGCATGGGCCCTTGAAAAGAGTTTTTTTTTTTTTTGGGTTGTGTGGGGTTGTTTGGAATATATAAATCAGAACTTGGTTCAAGGCTCGTTGTGTCCAAATACTAAAATGTCTTCATCTTTTCTTATTTGCTACTGTCGAAGAGGATAACTGTTCCTCTTCGTTTTCCTTCATTTCATTGGAGAAATTTATGGGTTTGTGATTTTATTTTTGAACTAACAGTTCATCTGAGGGTGCCAGGGTTGAATCTTCATTCTAAGGTTTACCATGCAGAAAGCTGTCTGTTTTTTTAACTAGGTGTGTAAGTTCTGGGGAAATATGAAGGCTTTGCTTTGTGAGATATTATCTTATTTTTTAGTGGTTCTTGATGCCAATGGTTTTTTAGCATAAAGTGTGGTGGAAGGTGATAAAGAGTGGTCCACCACTGCTGTGATGGTAAAAAATTATGGAGAAAAACTGATAATGTTGAAAATGATTCTTTTCTTTTTTCTCCCAAAGGAAGTAACTGTTTCATTTTCATTTTCTGTCCACTTTTAGCTGCCAGGCTACTCTCTTCTCTTGTTTCCATATTTTGGATGCTGAAAGGCACTTGTAACTTAGTTTCTTGATATTTATTATGATGGTGCTGAGAATTTTAAAATTTTGATTATAACATATGCTGAGAAAAATGACCTTGATTCGTCAAAAACGGTGGTAATGAAACTAGTCCGACTAAACTGGTCTCTTAAATATATCCAGTAGAGATTCATTAATATCTTCCGGTGTTATATTCCAACCAGTGTGGACAGTGACTCATCTAGCAATGGGTATGCTGTTTTTCTGGTTGCTGTAATGTTGTTGACGGCCTTTATCAGCTCTTTGTCATGGGAGGACGCTGCCCCCGTCGTTTTCTTGCCTAACCCCCGCCCCACCCGCCCCCCCCCCCCTCCCCTCTTCCTCTCTTCCCCCCTTATTTTGAGATCATATCATGCTCTTTTAGATCTATTAGGTCTCCTGTGCTTTTCCTGCAAGGTGAATTGCTCGCATTTGTTAACACTTGCAACATGTGGCTGGTTGTCGCTGTGCAGTAGATTAACGGGAGGGCCTAGATGAGTAGTTGATTCTTCTAGCATGTAGTCTTCTCAAATCTTGGGTCGTGGACCTCTCCCTACAATGTTCTTGTACGTTTGCACCTGAGGGAACTTTTTTTACATTTTTCTCTTAAGTTTTGAAAGTTTAAATGGATCTCATGTTATTGTTTAGCCCGAGTATTTGCGTCAAAACCTACAATAAAGATGGTATGGTTACCTTGGAGCAGTGGGGATCTGCTTTGTCCATTAATTATTTAGGCAAATGCTACCGGGCCTGGGGATGGGTGTATCAAGTTGAGTGACTTTGCAGTTGTACCGGCGGTCGATCTTGAATCATTTTCTTGTTAGCATTCACAATACAGCGATATTGTGTTCTTAGTCCTAGTGAATTAAATATGCTAAAAGCACATGTTTTCCTTTTCATTTTTTTCTTCATTTTCATTTAAAGTGTGCGTGTTGCGTTGACCATTTCCTCCGTGGTGGGTAAATTTTTGGAGAGATGGAACCCAGTGAAAATAAGCTGATGCATAAAAGGAACCGGAAGTAGATTGATTTTTATTTTTTTTTGGATGTTTAGTTTACAGTTCACAAAGGAAATAAAATGTTCAATAAACTAATGGCCGTAATTTTTGTCTGGTTTCAAGTGGTAATTTGGTAATTTCGAACTTATTCCCCACTTGTTTCCTGTATTCTTTCCCAAGAAAAAGTGGATGGCTTAAGAGTGGAAAGTTTTTCATTTAATGGGACCTATTTGAATTTCCATTTTCATGTTAGATTACCGATGGCAATATTCTCTCCCCATATCTCTCTTTCTGTCTCTCTCTCTCTTTAATTCCTCTTGATTTGATCTGATTGGATATTTGTCGTATCATGGTGTTCATTTTAAGTTAACGTTATGAAAAGAGGAAAATATTAGTATAGAACTTTGTTTTCAAATTTAATTTAATATCTGAAATATAACTACTAAAATTGAATTTTTTCTTGTATTTGTACCTTTTTTTTTTTTTCTAATGCTATTTAGTCCGTTAACTGATATGGAAAAACGAGTCAATTGGTAAATGTATACATTTTGTCGGGCTAGGTAGGGTCAATACTTGCCTCGGATTGGGCGATTTGGATCTTAAATTTGTGGACTTGTAATCGCCCCATCAGGGGATAGGGTAGGTTTGCATCTATCGAGCCTTGGGATTGGTTAGTCTAGTTTTGACTCGTGATTTTTTTTTTTTTTTTCGGTCTTTAAATTCTTCTGAACCTGTCAAGTCCATGGGTTTGAGTAGTGGACTAGGCTAGGATCGTGAACTCATTGGGTCTAAGAACTAGGTTAGACAAGGCAGGTCAATAAGACAACCTAGCCTGGTCGGTTTGAGTTGGGTCTTAGTTTGGACGTAACCTAGGGAGATGTATAGTAGACATCTTCTTGGGCTGGGTCGGGTTAAAGACCCGCTTGGTCAAGGGGGCAGGGTGGGTTCATTCCGTGGACCCGCTAGATCTCAGTACTGGTTGATCCTGTTTTGACTAGCGAAAATGTTTTTTTTTCCCTTTAAATTATTTCGAACCTGGTTTGGACCTATCGAGTTGATGGATCTGAACAGTGGTTTTGGTCGAGACCTATGAACTTATTGAGTCTAGGAGTTGGGTTAGATTTGGCTTGCCAAGCTGAGTCAATAAGGTAACTTGGCATGGCCGGTTCGGGTCTTGTTTTCAACCTAGCCCTAGGAGAGATGTCTTGGTAAATGATGTGTTACAGAGGTGCATAAATCATTTTATCATTTTAAAAGATTGCATAATAGTGAAGATCATAAAAGAAATTGTCTTTAACTTAAATTGAATTTGGTTATTACTTAATTATTTAAGTTTCAAAAAATTATATTTATTGAAAAATAAATTAATGTACTTAAAAAATAGAGGTTTCTTCTTCCCCTTTCTTTTTCATCGTATGAGTAACAACCATAACAATATGACCTTGGGTTAAGTTATGAACCATCAGCAAAGTTTATAGATGTTGTTTCTATTTGTATGGGTTTTAAATATTCATAATCACAACCATCTCTTTTACCTCCTCTTTCTCTTTAGTAGCTAACCAACCAAATTTGAAGAACGATTGCTTATCTTTGCATAGATTTCAAACATGATTCGGAAAAAAAAAAAAAAAAGAATGAACAAAGAAAGACATACCCAAGCGTAATAATATACAAATGGCATTTCTTGTTGCCGTTAATTCAAATTATATATGAGAGGAAAAACAAATGAAACTCCAGAAACTTGAGACATTTTCTTTTTCCTCTTTTCACTTCACTTACAAAAGAACATAAAAAGGTTGAATCTTCTTTGTAGGAGTGGTCTTAAATTTGCTCAAATTGTATAAAGTTTGACTTCATTGTTCACAAAACTAAAATAAACTATGTTAAAATTAGACAATTTTTATTTGAAGTATAGTAAAAGACATGCAAACTTCTACGTAATAATTCATTAAAAAATGGTCAAATTCCACATGACTCCAACTTGATGGTGTCAATGGTGGAAATTTAGATATTTTTAGGTTAAGTTCTTCTAAAAAGTTGTCGAAGCCATTCCAGCAAGTGGTGCGAATTCTCTCTCCTCCAGCTCTTTACATCATCACGGAACTACAAGATCATGCCTTCTTTTTTTTTTTCCTCACAGCCACATCAAATGTTATAAGCTATTTGAGGTAAGCAAGCTTTGATGTTTATAGGTTTTGTTTATATTGTTGTAGTGATTTTTATATATTTTATTAATATATTTATAATTTGTTTTTCTTTGTATTTATACATTTAGGTTCATCTTCCTTTGCTAGCTGCTGGGAGGAAAAAGGAGGAGGAGATAGAAAGAGAGATTGTTGTGGTAGTAGTTATTATTAGCATGATAAAGAGATGGAAGATGTGGAGAGCATTTTGTTTTTTTTTTTTTTTTTTGGTGCATTAATTTATTCTCTATAAATGTATTTATTTGAAAATGATGTACATAAACAATAATTAAATTCATTTTGTGTCAAAGTTGATCTTTCTTAATGATTTCTATGATTATTCAGGATTTTAAATTGATTAATGTGCTTCTTTTTTACACATGTCCATCGGTTGGCTTGCTTTTCCATGTTAGTTAATGAAGTAAATGATGTTAGTAGATGTAGTAGAAATTGTCATGAAAATTTAATTAAGTTGTAATTTGATCATTTCAAAATTTAAAAGTTAATTTTTCCAGTAAAGTTTAATTACTAAATTTGATATTTTCTTTCCTACAATAAGAACCATATTCATTAGAAGAGCCACGAGTCATGCAAATGGAATATGAAATCTAAGTACTACTATATGTGATGGTATGTCATGAGTTTATTGATTTTTCAAAAGTGGTTAATGGAGCAAGCCAAACTATATTACATGGGTAACTTATAATTATAAAATTGTTTTAGTGCTATTCTAATGACTTTAACTTATAATTATAGAGTTGTTTTAGCGCCATCCTAAGTGACTTGGCTTGAGGTCTATTCTACACATGATTTAAGAGATCGATTCCTTGAGCTAGGAGAGTTAGTGCTCCTAAAGGTTCATAATGAGTTGGGGTAAGTTAGGCTTAAGCCTAATGGGGCAACCTTAACATGTAATGTGTTGAGCTAGGCATTGGGAGTTTGTATTCCATAATTGAACAACAACACTTGCCTCCTCTATTCCCTTTGTCCGAAAGTTGTTGAGAGGAGTAAGTCAAGTTGGTGGGCTATCTAGGCAAAGTTTGAGCTATTAATCGAAGCTTGATGATATAAGGCTATAACGTGTCTTTGGTGGTGAAATGCTAGAGAATGCTGATTGGTTTGCATAACAAACCCTGGTCCTATGATTAGGACGAATTCGGATCACCAAATCTTCATTCCTCCAAAATGACACTTAGTGTGTCGACCAAAGATGAAGGGTGCATGTAGATTGTGGACATTGATGCTTGAATGGTCAAGTTGAGCAATGATGGTGATTTTGTTAGATTTTATCATTAAATAGAAGTGACATATTTTGTTCCACACTGAAGTATGTTAAGGAAGTTACGCTTCTTTGATTTCTAACGAGAACAGATGCACAAGGCCACATGTCGTGAGATTGTTGGGGTTGTTCAACGTCATGTTCATACCAGCTGAAGTGTGATATTTTGTTAAATTGATGCTAACCATTGTATTAGGGTAGGAGTGTATTTGATGGTTGTTAGTAGATGATGATTACGCTCTTCAGTAATTGTTATGTTAATCCAAAAATCGCTTTTCATTTAAATTGTTCCTTCAATAAGCACTTTTCTACAGCACCATTTTTCTATTCTTTGTCTTTATCAACTAAAGACTTCTATTGATTTCTAGATATTCGTTTTTCAAGGTCTTTTTACATGATGGTAGGTGAGTGTTATGGTAGTTTGTCACACTTTTTCTCAAATCTAATTGATAGCGACACTTTTACGAGGGTTGCTCCCTAATCATTGATGACTTTGACCTTAATAGTATTGGAGAATGTCACGACCAGAGCATAGAAATACGGGATCTTTGTGGGTGATCACTTCAGATCACTACGGGACATTGAAGATGTTTACACAACCATTGAGGTGTTCTATGGGATATCTCTCTTGCTAGTAGGTTAAAGGGGAGACTCATGGGATGCTTTTATCATCCCTTTCTCGAGCACTAGCAGTTGTGAGCCTAATCATGCTAAGAGTGAAGTTATAGAAGAAGAATTGCTAATGCTTAGATGGTATTACTCTGAGAAGGCAGCAAGTGAGTGTATCATCACAATTCTTAAAGAGTACGATCGAGTGATGTTGACGTACGACCAAAGGTTCTGCGTCTAAATAAAGTGCTTGGAGTTTGAAATATGCTTTCCTTTGTTTGATTATAATGAAGAATGTTTGGAATATTTTTATTGGATCCTTAATCGCCTAATGTCGAATTCATGGTTATTATTTTACTTGGAGACTTTATGAACAAGTTTATGTTATAGGTCCACCCTTTAATTAGTTTAGCACTTCTTCAACATCAAGTGTGAGGAGAATTCTTGGGTAAGTATTTAACAAAACAAAGAAAAAATAATATCCATCGACTTGGAATCTTCTACGAAGCACATAAAGGGAATATATATTGTAGTTGTGCTTAATCAAGAACCTAAAATATTCACCCGTTGGGTCACAATGCTTAAATTGGTTGCTCTGAAAAGTTAGGTTAATAGACTATAGTAGGGTTGATAAGGTTTTTAGAATAACGACCTAAGTTTGATTTTGGTCCAAAGAATGCAACCAAACCCGTTAACTTTTGTGAAGAATGGGGCCTTCTTTGCATTCTTCAAGCTTACTTCAAGGAGAGAAATATTGATGTTATAGGTACATCCCGGTTATTACCATATAATCTAGTCGGGTTTAATGTAGGGTCAAATGATTAGCAAGTTGTGGTTTAAGGAGCAACCATTTGGAGCATGTTTAGTGTGGATCATGCTATAATTGAGCAGCTTTGTTACTATCACCTTTTCTTTGTTACACTTTATTTGTGGGTGAGGTCAATAAGAGGGAGGTTCGAGCTTTGAGAAGCTTCACATGGCTTGGCTGGGTAAAAGGTTGATTGAGTAGGTAGGCATGCAGGTTAAGGAGAGAGAGAGAGAGAGAGTTGATACTCAGAAGAGAGTAGCATTGACAATTGTTTAGGCCACAAATGTCGAGAGGCTTAAAAGCGAAAGATTTTTGAGGGTGTCGTGTGACAGGTCAAAGGGTACCCTAAATATGACAGTTCGCTACACTCAATATTGAAGCTTAAGTATGACTAACTTAGTCATCCCAAAAGCTTCAATATCGGGTGTAAGGAGTACCTTCACAATCATAGAGGACCAAATTTTGAAACAAGTTGTTTAAGAAGATATTCATAATAGTAATTAAGAAAAACATTTAAATATAAATATAAGGAGTCTTACAAATATCAAAGGGGCATTCCCCTATCAAAATATATAGTTCATCATAGTCTGATCAAAATAATTACACCGGAGTTTTACTTATAAGTGTAAGTCTACTTCTAGTCATTGACTTCATTCAAAAGCTCCTGAATCCAAAAGGGTAGTACCCATGAGAAGTAACCTCGGGGCTTCAACTATAAATATGGGTGCTAGAAAATGTATCTAAGAGGGGGTAAGCTTACTTGCTTAGTGAGAATTAAATAAAGTCCTCGAACAATCGATAATCAAGCAAATTATTTAAACAAGCATGTGAAATGTAATAAGCACGTGAGCATACAATACATACGATATTTCGAGAATTATATGTTGAATGGATTTACCCCTCCATTCGAGATTAGGTGTTTCGAGCCATATAGATCGCTTTTCGCAAATAAGGTTTTTATAGTTTTATGCAAGCCATTAGTAGCCACTAAAAATGTAGTTAATTCGGGTGTCTACCTACTGTTTTATTCGGATAATTATTCGCCGTTAAGTAGAGTTTTGGGCTCTATGGACCTCACTACTATGCCCTTGTCCCACCAAGTGTATAGTAGTGAATGCAATGTAACTCACTACGTGATATGCATGATTCAATTTAATTAAGTACTCATAGCAAAATCTTAGATGTTTTAATGGGTGATCATAGAAATTGTAGACATATCATTTCTATATTAAATCAAACATTTATTATAGACAATTCTTGCCTCGATATACTTAACATAATTTCAACTATATATGTAAGGCACATGCGCTTTCACATTTTTATTTTTTCCTAATTCTAATGCCATTAATCTACGAGCAAAAACATAAGTACGAAAATATAGGAAACAATCTCACTTGGTCTTGGTGCAAATAATTTTTAGTTGTACTAATCTTGAGGTATGGAAACTTGGGCTCTAACGTTACCTAAACAAGAAAATACCAAAATGAGTATTTTTTGGAAGTTCTACTTAAACTTGTAAATTCCATTTCACTAGGTTCGTCAAAATTCATATGAAATTCCAACTGAAAATGGTCATAACTTGATCATTTTAACTTAAATTCACATATAATTTCATTTTACTTAACCCAAAAGATCTAACTATTACTAAGGTTATTTTTATCATAAAAAAGTTATTTGGGTTCCAAAAAGATGCGGTACAAATCTGTCATGAAATTCTCACCCTTAAAACTTAATTTTTTTTCCAAACTTTTTATTAACCAAAAATCCAATATCAATCATATAGATATTTATATAATGAAAATCCTTTTTAATACATCTGCAGCTCATATTATACACATGATTCTAATGATGTTCTTAATCAATGATTTTTCATAAAACAACTTGTCTTAATAGTTTGAAAAAGTAAGCTTCACCAATTTATTTTAAGTTTTGGAAATAAAACTAAAAAATTTTTTAAGTATTAAGTGGTTGATATAATTATTTTCCTTGACTCTTAAAAGATTAATTTTAAGTTCAAAAATTTTAGTCCTTTCAAGTTATCTACCAATTTCATTCCTTAAATTAGACTATTACTTGGTGGTTGATTTAACTTAGGTTGAAACTGATTGATTTTTTGTACTTATTAAAATTTAATAGGTCTCATAAATAATTTTTAAGAAAAATTGTATAATAAAGAATTATCAACTTAAGTTTTAAAAGATAATTTTATTCTTGTAGTTTGAAAAGTAAGGATTACTTAGTTAAATTTTGAAAAAGCCCTTGCATAACATCATTCATTAAAAATCTATGATGAACTTGTCTAAATTCTTTGAAAAGCATTTTGTTGAAATAAAATTCTAAATTTTAATGAAACTTTTCCTAAGTGAGAAAATTACATCTTATATTGAGTTTAGCTATTTCTTTTACTTAAGAAAGAACTTTTTATTTTTATTAAGACAACAACAACATGATTCATGCATGCTCATGAGTTAATAATTAAGTAACATACAAAAATAATCAATATGAAAGATGAACAATATGGAAATGAGATAAGCACTAAATAAATATCAATATTGAAGTCTTCACTTGTATCAAGGCTTTCCACTAGACATGGGGTAAGTCCAAAAAGAAAATAAGAAAATTGTTTGATTTGATGAGGACAAGTCTAAGACTAGAAAGACTAGTCTTAATATAATAGCATGAAATAATAAATAAATAAAAGTTAGGTTAGTGAGCTTATATGCTCTAAGAAATATATATATATATATATATATACATAAATATATTTAGCAACATATAGAAGTTAGATTTAGAGCAATAATAACAATATAACAACAATAAAATAACATAATAACAAATGAGATTTTATGTATGAATAAGAACAAAACATGAATATAGTAATTTTTGCTTCCATAACACTTATAGGTTTAGGAAACACACATCATGGTCATTTTAAGTTACATGACATGGTAAAGAATATTGGTAAAAATTTACCTAATGTAGAAAAATGGTAGAAAAAAGAAGATTGTTGTGGTATAGCAATAATGGGAATATGGAGAGAATTGTAGAGAGAATATTTGAGAAGTGATTTTGAAAAAGTTTGGTTATGATGAATAAGTGTGTGAAAAAATGGAGGGAGAGGGATATTTATAGATAATAAGGAGGGAAATAAGTTATAATTAAATAAAATGAAAAAAAAAAAAAAAGGTATGAGTGTTGTGTGTGTAGTGGCCGACGTAAGAGAAAGTGGAGAAGGGTGGGATTATTATTTTGTAATTTTAATGAAAATAATAATGTGTAGGTATTATGTGAATAAAATTTTATGTGGAAGATAATTTGAAGAAATAGGTAAGAGAGTGTAAGAACAGATAGTGAGAAAAGTAAAATAGATGAATAGTATAGAATAGTGCCATGAACAGTAAACAAGAAAAATTAATACCGATAGTAAAAAATATCGTAAATAAGCAATATCTGATATTTTTAGTAATTGAAAAATTATAAAACTGATATTTTTGAAATCTTTATATTATTAAGAGTCTAATAGTGTTATTGGATTATTTTTATAGTTTGGTGCACCAAGGCACGGTTTTTGAAATTTGATTCCGTTCAAATCTGAAACGAACTAAATTTTGTCAAATATAATATTTTAAAGCTTTCCTATGATATTACAGACTATATTCTATGATTCACTTAATTTTATTGTTCAAGGATTAAGAGCGTGTGATTACTGGATCTAAATTCACTAGGGTTTGTTATAGGTTTGTTGACTTTAGAGTTTTCGATTGACTTTTGGTACTAGGATATCAATCTAGCCACACTTTGATTCATTCCACCTTCTACACAAATAGAACTGGGTAAATTTGATAGGATAATCCTCAACCAATGCTGCGAACCCTAGGAATATCGATCCCAAGATTCAACAGTCAATTCAAACCTTGAGCTGTCGCTTGAAATAAAACACAAACCTTAGTAAAATTAAATAGATGCCACAATCAAAAGAGGATAAAATTTTGATTGATAAGTCTAATTAAACAAGAACTGTCATGCCACAAAGAATACCTTAAACGTAACAGTTCGCCGCATGCTAAATGAGACTTAGGAATCACTACCACAGTCATTCAAAAGTCTTGTATTATATGCAAGGCGTTCCCTTACGACAATAGAATACATATGCAGTTGGGGATAGATTGTAAACCCCTGTTTTCTAAGCCCTAAACCTTAAGCCGGAAAGTCTACCGAAGACCTTAAGTCAACCGATCTTGAGTAAAACCCTACAGTTTAGATCCTGCAAACCCGAGTTCGTAAATCGAGGAGTCGAAAAATAATTAAAGTGTTTAGAATAGTCTGTAATAATATTTGAATTATTAAAAATATCAGATTGGTTCATTTTCGGCTTATTTCGAACCCGTTTGGATACTGCTTTGGAAAGCGTGTCCGAGGCTCGGAAAATTAAAAATATATCTTTAATATTTTTAGACTCGTATTTTTATAAGGATTTCAAAAATATCAAGTTTAGAATTTTTCGGATTTTAAAAATATCAGTTATAGCTCATATAGGCTTATTTTACTCGTACCGGTAACTAAATTGTTAAATTTCTAAAAATAATTTAATTGATTATTTTATTTAAATCATAAAAATTCTGCTACTTAAATTAAAATATTTTTCTTAATTTATTTATATATTTTCTTATTCAAAAAGCTACTTTATCAACCCATACCTTAAGTACACATCATTATCATTACTACACATTATTATGTCTTCTTTTGCTTTTTCTTACACTTCCATTTCCCAAAATTGCAGCTGCCCATTCCCCATAAAATTAGCCACTTTTCATTATTTTTAATTATTTATTTGATATTTTAAAGTCTATTTTAAGTTAGAAATGGATGCAACTTGTTACACTTTCAAAAATACAAATTGGAATCAAACCACACACACTCCCCCACACTCAAAATCACGACCAGCCCCTCCCCTTGTTGCAGCTGCTGTTTTAATTTTTTTAAAATTATTTAGCACACTTTAAACACTATGTAAACATCTCATTCCTTCCCTCTTTCATATTTGTAAACCCTACATTTTTCCTCTCTCTTTTTCCCTCTCTTTTCCTCTTCTTCCTTGCCTTTCTTCTTGAAAACAAGCTGTCCCCATTTTTCTTTCTTGCTTCCACATATATTTCTTGCAATATTTGAGGTAATCTTTCCCTTTTTGCTCTTATAAGATGTTCTAGGATGATACCATGGATGTTTCATGCATCAAAGGATTCCACAAGCTTAAAAGGCTATGGATGATGATGCCAAGAAGTGAAACACTCCTCTAGATGATGATCTCTTTTGTTCTTAGTATTTTTGTTATATGGAAGGCTTGTTTATCTTCTTGTTTTTGTGATAGCTTGTAGATCTAGAGTTTTATCAAGCTTTAGTTATGTTTATGTGTAGATCTAGAAGTTTAAGGCCTACTACTAAGTTTTTCTTATGCTTTCATGGTTATATATTGAGTAGATCTTAGATTCAAGTTGGAATGAAAAAGAAAAATTCGTAACTTGTCAATGCCCTATTTTAAAAACCCTCTTTCAAGTCTTAAAATGGAAGCTTTTGTTAAGAAAATGAAGGTTTGATGGATGTATATCATCAAGGCTTCATCTTACAAGAATCAAAGTTGATTTTCAAAAACAAAAATTGTATTTTCGGATCAAGACAAAGATCCAAAATAAAAACATGTTTTCCAACTCACAAATGAGGATTTTATTCAAGAAATGAAGGGTTCTTGAGATATAATATGTAATGGGTTGTTTTTCATGAGTTTTGATAAATTTTCCAAGAGATATGTCCAAAATAAATTTATGAAAATTCGGATCAAGACCAAGACCTATTTTTGAAACCCATCATTCAACTTTAAAATGAGATTTAGACAAAAATATAAGAGGCTCTTGAATAGATATCTTAAGGAATGAATTTTCATAAGTTTAAATGAGTTTTCCTAAAAGGTATTGCTTAAATCAATGTTTTGTAAAAGACAAAATTTAGGTCTTGTTTTCATTGTAATTTCAAAGTGGAAATTCGTAATTTGGGAAGGCCAATTTTGAAAACCTCTTTTTGATCTCAAAACAAGTATTTTATTGAAAATGGAATGCTTTGATAATATATAATATAGGAAAAATTATTTTCATTGAACTAAGTAAGTTTTAGCAAAGGAATTACTCAAAACAAACAATGAGTTTCAACTTGTAAATTTCGGTTTTATGAAAATGGATTCTTAGAAGTTTCATTTGAACTTTGTGTTTGGTATTAGATAAGTGTAATCTCTTAATTTTGTTTTGAGAATCTCCTTGCAAGCTTAGGACTAAAATAAATTGGTCTAAGTAGTTAAATAGAGTAGATATGGAAATTTTTCACAAAGGCTCAAAATCTGGAATTTTCGTAACCCTACTGTACAGTAGTTTCCGACCCTAAATGACCTTAAATGTTTGAATTAACTTTAGAAATATAGCTCTTTCGAAGTAGGTATAAATCGGTATATTATAAGCTAAATTCCGAGTTAAAATGAGTTAGATATGACCTTTTTAAGTTAAGGATTCAACCTAGACGGAAATTGACGAACTTAGTAAATAAAATTGTTAAGTTTAATAGAACTTCATAAGAGATACTCATTGAGGGTATTCTTTGTACCTAGGTGAATTGGAGGACGGGTTACCACTTCCCGAGGACTATTACGACTAGTGGATTTTCACTACATGGACAAGTGAGTTCATTTCTCAATTAATTATGCTCTTGGATGTGCTTGTAGTAGTAGTGGCATTAGACTTAGGAAAAGATAAAATTGTGATTGAATGGTGATCTAAACTTGCATGAATGAACGATAAGTATATCGAGGCAAGCTTTGTTGCAATAATCTTGTATGAGCTAGTATAGATTTGGAATGTCTGAAATTTATGGTCACTTTTAAATTATCTAATTATATACATGATTATATGAATAATTGTACATGCATATCACGTAGTGAGTCACATATCATTGTCGAGTATGCTTTGGTGGGACAAAGGTGTATTGGGAGGCAGCGGGTCTTTAATGAAGGGGATAGGGTTGCATGACTTATGGACCACCCCATTCGAATAATGAAACTATGGTTGCATGACTTATGGACCAACATTAAAAATTGTGGTTGCATGTCTTATGGACCACCCCACTTAAGATTGGGACTATGGTTGCATGTCTTATGGACCAACTTTGGAATTGTAGTTGCATGTCTTATGAACTACCCCAAACCCCGAATGGAGGGCGTAAATTCATTCACTTATGACTACCGGAAAGTCATATGCTTGTTGCTCATATGCTTGTGCATTCATATGGTTGCTTAATTAAACTTGCTTGTATAGATATTTTAGCTTGGTCGGGCATGTTACTTGAAGAAAATGAATCTCACTAAGCATTAGCTTATACCCCAACAGTTTTTGTTGCAGTTCCTATTTTTGGATGTTCCGAGAGGACATTTGTGCAGGTTTATCACATGGAATTAAAGAGCTTTTGAGGAAGTCGGGACCTAGTGTAGGCGTGGACTTCTAGGAAAATCTCTTTAATGTAGATTCAGATATATTGTAAATGGAGCTAAACGATGTAGACTCCTATTATTTTGGCGGGGGTATGCCCCCTTGGCTTTTGTAAAGTTAACTGTTTATCTTGTTGATTTATTCTTAATGCTATGTATGCTTTCTTAAGACTACTCGAATCAAAGTGTGATCCTAAAAGTTGTGAAAGTACACCTTACACTCGATATGTAAACTTATGGGATGACTAAGGTGGTCATACTTAAGTTTAAGTATTGCGTGTGGTGGACTGTCGCGTTTAGGGTACCCTTTGGGGCGTGACAGTTTAAGTTCAATTTGATAGAATAAGCATAAAAACAGAAACCCCAGATATTCCAGGATCATTACAGAATTCTAAGGAGTAATCCCCCGCTAAATAAAAAGTCAAGATATTAGTTTTTAATAACAACCAGAGCATTTAAGGTTTCCTATGAAAGTCTATACAAAGCTAATTATAACTTCTAAGGGAAAACTCTTAGCTTCATATTACCTGATTTGGCCAAGTCCGGGGACGCAACCATATATACGGGAACTGCATTAAAAAGAAGCTATGAGGGTTTAAGCTATGCTAGCTTAGTGAGTTTTACTTCCAAAATTTAATACTCCATCAAACCATAGGGCAAGCAACTTATATTAGACAATCATATGAAATGCACAAGCACGTGAGCATACAATACACAAGACTTTTCGGAAGTCCTCTGTTGAATGGATTTACATCCTCCATTCGGGGTTAGGTGTTTCAGGCCCATACGACCATAGATTTCAATTTTTCCTCATTCATTAGTGGTTGTTTCAGGTGCCCACCCACTCATTAATTATGTAGTTGATTCAAGTGCCTACTCCACTTCCATTTTAATTCAGGCGACCCCGTACCACTATCTGAGTTTTCAGGCCCACCCGTTGCCTAGCTATTATGCCTTTGTCCCACAAAAGTATAATAACAAATGTAATGTGACTCACATATGTTATGCATGGGCAATTTAGTTGTATGGTCATGGCATACTATTTAACTGAATTATAGGCTATCATAGAAGTTTCAGACACTTCAATTCTATACTAAATCATACATATATTTATAACAATTCCCATTTCAATATTCTTATCATCGATTCAACCAAGCAAAATTCACATGCACATTCCAATCTTATCTTGACCTAGTTCTAATGCCACTATCATTACATGCACAATCATAAGCATGGAATTTAGGGAAAGTGAACTCACTCGGCCATGGACATCGGTCTGTAATAGTAGTACTTCGGAAATAAGAATTTCCCCGATTCAAAGTCACCTAAACGAAAAAAATACCCAAATGATCATTTCAAACCATAACTAATTCCAATCTATTAAATAAAAACTCTTAAGTTCGTAATTTTCATGGTAGATGCAAATCCCAACTTAAAACGGCTATAACTTAGTCATTTTAATTCGGAATTTCACAAATAAGCTATCGATTTCTATCTACTTCGAAATATCTATCTATTTATGATATTATTCTTAAATTTTGAAAACTTTTAGGTCTTGGAAGTCTCGGATCAGATCTGATCAGTAGCTAAAAATCGCATTTTCGAAATTGTTTTGTGAAATTTGCATTGTTTGACCAAGTATATTATATGTGCATGCAATATCTATAAGTTATTATCATGAATGACATGATATGAGCTAGCTATATGCATATCCTTGATGATTTTTGGTTAAAAAGAATTTTTGGAAAACTTTTACTTTACAACAACTTCAAGAACAGTTGGTTGAGAAAAACTAGCTTTATTTATTTGAAAATCATCCATATTTTTACTAAGATAAGGTCTTGATGACTATATACCTAATACCTTCATTATCCTAATAAAATTGTTCATTTAAAAGTTAGAAAATAGATGTTTAAATAAGGGTTTTGCCTAGTTACGAATTTTACAAAATTGTAAGGAAATGAATATATTGTTTGATCTATGTCTTGAAACCTTTCCTTTGTTTTAGGATTATACTTTGATAAAATCCATTTAATCTTATCAAAATCAAGTATTTATTACATTTATTCCCTAAGGCTCCTATTTTTCTATTAAAATCCTCATTTTGGCATTTGGAAATAGGTGTTTACGTGGGGGTAATTTATAGATCCGAATTTTGAAACTTGTGTTTGAGATTATTTCTTGTGTAAAACTCATTCAATCTTTCTAAAATTAAGTCCTAATTAAATCTACTCCCTAATGTGTAAACCCCGGGAATCTCAATAGTTAAGAAAACCCCGGAGTTGAAAAGCGAAACCCTAATCCGGTTCAGTTTAAGTCTAGTGAGAGGAGTTTAGGAACCCTAAATTTGGCTTTCCTTTGGTTTCATAATAAAAGAAGTTTTATAAAGTAAATGAATATGAATTATCCTTCTAAAGTATATTTTAGACCTTCGAAAGTTTTAAATTCAGGAATTTTTCAATTCCGGGCCTTCCCGAGCTCAATTACGGAAAAGCGTGCCCCGGATCACGAACTCAGAAAAATGTTCCGGAATATTCATTAGAACTGTAATTTTATAAGATTCCAAAAATATCAATTTATAATTTTGCAGGCTATAAAAATTACAGTTATAGCTTTTCCCGTGTTTTCGTTACAACTGGTAAAGTAATGTCTTGTCTACTATTCACAAGTACAACCTACACTACACACTACCCATACCCTATTCTTACATCCTTACAACTACTCATTTCAATTTTCTTTTCCAATGAATTTTGTCTCTTAAATAATTATTACATTTATTACATTTTAATTACTTAAATTACAAATATCAAAATTTCAACACACACAAACCCATGGCCGCGCCCCACCACACCCCCCCCCCCCCCCCCCCCCCCCCCCCCCAGCTTTTCCCTCTCAATTTAATTTATTTTTACTTAATTTATTCAAATAAAACCCTAATCCATTAATATATAAGCTTCTTTTTCTCTCTCTCTCCTCATTTTTACTCTTACCAAAAAATTTACAAGGTTGAAAATCCTCTCCCTCTATTCTTCAAGCTTGCTGTGATCCATACCAAGCACACACACACTCATAACTTTATTTTTCTCTTCTTTTCATCTCCAAATCTCCATTAAAGTGTTGATTTCAAGCTTTATTCCTCCCAAATCTTGTAATGGCAAGATCATTCTTGTGTGTTTTCTACCATTAATCCCAATGAGCATGAGCAAAGGACATGAAAACACTACTACAAGAATCTCAAGCCATCACAAGAAGTAAATCTAGTATTTGAAAGAGTTTTGTTTGAAATTTCATCTTGTTTATGCATGTAAAGTAGGAACCTTGCATAAATATTTATGTTCATGCCATGGAACTCATGATTCATGCATCATATTTAGTTGATCTAATGTTAGACATGTATAACTTCATCTACCATTATGTCCATATGTTTATTTGGATTCTCATGCATTGATGATCATACAAATGTAGCCTTGCATATGTATAGATGTGTTAGATAGTAATCTCCATGTATAGAAGGCAAGAAGATTGAAAAAGAAAATGTTTTATTAGAAATGATTTATTGGAAATTCGGATGATTTAGAACCCTACCTTAAAAACCACCAAAACCATCTTTAAACTCATATTTCACATGAAAAATGAAGGGTATGTGCAATAGGTATCTTGAAGGAATAATTTTCATAAGTTTAGATGAGTTTAGGCATGAGGAAAATGTAAACAAGTAGTAAAGTTAGAATGAAAAATATGGATATGTGGATGAATAGTCAAATTCGTATTTTTGGGTGATGCCCACATAAACACTTAGTATCTAAGCTTAGATGGCATGTTTTTATGCTAAATGAAGTCTTTAGATAATAGATACATTGGAGCTTCAAATTTTAATGCATGAAACAAGTTTTCTCATAAGGAAAATGCAAGAAAATGAAATTTCAAAAATTCGGATTTTTACAAGAAGCTTGTTTAAAAACATGTTTACCAAATGAAAAATGTGGATTTTTATGCATGAATGAAGGCCATGATTAATATAGACTTTAAGAATTCATTTTTATTTAGATAACAAGTGAATTTCAAGAATAAAATCAAGAAACCCTAGGGAATGTAAAGTTGAGAGGAATAGCTTTTTAGAAATGACCTTTATGGAATTTTATAGCAATTAGGAGTTCAAAAGAGTTCATCATCGAAAATCATCAAGACCATGCATATATTGAGTTCATTACATGACATTCATGTTAGGAATTCATTCATATACCATTCATACACGAATCATCAATTAAGAACATTTTTATCAAAAGCGAAACACTTTTTCGGAATCGGGAAAGTGACAGAACAATCTGATCCTACTGTTCTGTGGCTTTACTGTTTTCAAAACTTGAAAATAATACTAAAAATAGATAGTCTTTCGAAGTAGATAGAGATCGATATAAAATTTGCGAAATTCCGAATTCATCTAGTTTGGATGCATAGCTTGGATTAACTAAATGATGAGAATCTCATTAGGATTATTCTTATGTGGTAGGTGATCCCGAGCAAGACGACACCCTACCTCCTGACATTACTACTAAAAAGACTGGCGTTGTAAGCCCCGGAAAATTTCAGTAAATAAGTCCAAAATGAACTTCGAAATAAACCCTAAAAATCACTCCAAATTAAAACCGAACTTTGAATGATCCTGAAATATAAACGAAAGTAAGAATTCATTAGACTTGAGAAAATCTAAAAATAAAATAAGGACTATAAAAATCCTTAAGTCCAAAAACCATTACGTAATAAACTGCTTACCTAATCTACTATAATTTATAAAATCGGGATGAAAATAAAACACAGTGATAATTTGCTAAAACAATTAATCTATAACTGACAATTTAAAGATCAGGAGATCACCAAAGGCCAATTCCATAACCAGGCTTTGGCACGATTAAGAAAACTTTATCTGCCAATAATAAAAATATAGACTTTGGAATTCCCCAAACACCAGACTAATAATCCTAAGAGACGGAAATCACAATAAAGCCCTAACGATCAAATCAAACCCCCAAGAATCATAGAACGAGTTAGAAATTAAAATCTCGTAATCTTAAGAAGAAGAATTCAAGAACAAAATAACAAATTAGATAACCTTAAAGTTAACCAATTGTTCATAAAACCTTAAATTGAATCAAAAATAAATTCGAAAACAAAACACTAGGAAATCCTTTTTTTCAAAACAAATTATAAAAATCAAGATTTCCCAAACATTCCAAAAATCGATATTTGACTCAAATTCAAGAAAATCATATCCGGTAACCATTACCGATATAACTACGGATATAATAATTCAATTCAAGATTTCCAAAAGCAATAAGAGATATTAAAGACTTATAAAAATAAAATTTAAAATAAATTTCTCAAACTAAATACGTTGTATAAACAAAAATCTCAGTTTCCAATTTGGCAAAGGCCTAAACCAGAAAATCACCCGGAAACCCTAACCAATACAATAGTTAAGTCCGGCAATCTAGCACCCATAACCCTAGAGGCCGAGGTGTGTAGTTTAAGTGTATTTAAATAAGTTGAATAGCTCGTAGTAATATAAGTTCGTATATAAAATTATCAGATTGGTAAATTTTTGATCTATCTCGAACCCGTTCGGATACAGACTTTGAAAAGCGTGTCCCGGGACTCGAGATATAAAAAATATACCATTAGTACCGTTAGACTCGTAATTCCATGAGATTTCTAAATATATCAGTTATATAATTTTTTTCGGGTTATAAAAGTTACAGTTATAACCTTTTTAACCGTATTTTCATTTCTACCGGTAATTGATTAGTCTTTTGCACTATTCATTTTATCTCATTACACAATTTATTATTATTATTATTATTTTTTTTTATACCCTGGGTTTCCTAGTAATCAAGTAAACTTCGAAAACCAGAAAATTTAACCCTAAACCGGTTTAGTTCAAACTTTGTGAGAAAGACCGAGATACCCTAATTTCGGCTTTTCCATGATTTCTAAATAAGAAACTTTTATAAGAAAATTTAAAATTGAATATAGTTCCTAATTATTTTTCAAACCAAGAAAATATCAGATTTTTGGAAAATTTCAATCTCGGGTCATCCCGAGACCCATTATAGAAAAGCGTGCCCCGGAACTAGAATTTCAAAAATTTCTTTATGAATACTCATTTGAATCGAAATAAAATAAGGATTTCAAAAATATATTTTTCATAATTTTCCGGCTTATGAAAAATACAGTTATAGCCTTTTTATTCGTATTTCATTACTACCGGAAATTAAATTGTCTTGTCAACTATTCACTACTATTCAAAAAGTACCACCTATACTACCTAGTCTACCTATTAGCCTACTCTATAAATTCAACCCTTACCATCACTCAATCAATCACCTTTCTAAATGACTTTTGTCTCTTAAAAATCAAGACAATTATGACAAATGGTACACAATTCAAATCAAAGCCAAATCAAAAGAAGAAAATCAAACTTTTTCCTTCCCCCCATGCATGGATTGACGTGAATTTGGCCTCCCCCCCCCCCCCTCCCCCCCCCCCCCCCCCCTTCCATGCTCCATTTGAATTTTCTTTTACTTCTTTAACCTAATTTCAAATGCTATATAAGCTATCTTTTCTCTCTCTCTCCTCATTCTTTCACTTTTCCATTTTCACAAAGTGAAAAAGCTCTCAAAACACTCTCTTTTTCTCTCCTCTCCACTCCCTCTTTTCCCTCTTGGCCGAAAATATTGAAGCCCCCCACACACACACACAACTCTTCATTTACTCTTTACATCTCCTTTCTACTTCAAGTAAGTAAGCCTTTTACCCTTTCCATCTTTAGATCTTTGTTATGGCTAAGTAATTCTTGGATATTTCAGCCAAGTGTCCCCATGATCTCTTAGTAGGGACAATGAAATATCAAAACAAGAATACCGAACCATTACAAAATAGATCTAACCTTTAAAGGAGCTTTCATGACAAAAGCTTTATGTTTATCCATCAAAAAGTATTTTGAACTAAAGATCTTTTGTAAAAATATAGTTTTTATATTTTCAAAACCTATTTAAGCACTTGATATAGTAGATCTATCATTTTACTACTCTTATTCATGTAGACATTTAAGATCTCATCTTCATTTTGAGTTTATGTGCATTCATAGTTTTTAATGTTTTGTCCTTAGTAAATAACCTTCCTAGTATGTAGATCTATGGTTAGATAAGTTAATAAAGTCAAAAAGGAAAACGCTTTTCAAAATATGAACTTGTGTAAATTCGGATGACTTTAGAAACCTAGGTTAGAAAAACACTTTTATCAACTTCTAAACATGTATTTTACAAGAGAAATGAAGCCTATGGGTAATAGATAATGTTTGGTAGTATTTTTCATGAGTCTAAATGAGACTTTTCTAAAGAAAATGTTGGAAACAAGAATGAAGTCCAATAGAAGTTTTGAACTAAAAGTCATATAGATGAAATTCGTAATAATGGATGTAGGGTTAGAAAACACTATTTTTCCAACTTCAAAAATGATATTTTCTTGAACAAATGAAGTCCTTAGGATATAGGTATAATAGATACTTAAAGTTTCAAGTATAAAATATATTTTTCCTAAAGGAATCAACTTGAAAATGGACTTTTGTAAATTCGGATTTTTGGAAACCCCATAGTAAAAGAACCCCTTAAAAGTTTACAAATGTGGATTTTTATTAAGAAATAAAGGCCTTAGTATAAACTAATATAAGGGTCAAAATTTCTTTAAACAAAGTAGATTTTTTCTAAAAGAAAATCCTTGTAATATGTAGTTGTGGTCAAGTGTAGTGAATTCACTTACTAAACTTTGGTATGAAATGGTTTTCTAAAAAAGTTTATTTTCAAATTCTTTAAAACTAAAAAGTTATAAGAACATAGACTCATAAGTTCATATCATGACATTCATGATAGGGAAAATCATTACCATTGCATTTAGTTTCATTTTACACTAGGAATCTCAAGTGCATTCATGAAAACCGCATTTCGGAATTTATATTACCGCTGTACAGATTTGATCCCTCGTTTCCGAGGCTTAGATATTTTCAAAACTTGATTTAAACTTCGTATTAGAAAGCTCTTCCGAAGAAGATAGAAATTGTAAGCCCTGGAAAATTTCAGTAAATAATTCTACGATGAACTTCGAAAATAAACCCTAAAAATCACTCCAAATTAAAACCGAACTTCGGACGAGTCCTAATATATAAAACGAAAGTAAGAATTCATTAGTCTTGACAAAATCTAAAAATACAACAAGGACTACAAAAGTCCTTAAGTCCAAAAACCATTACGTAAGATAAACTGCTTACCTAATCTGTAATTCATAAAAATCGGGATAAAAATAAAACACAGTGATAATTTGCTAAAAAGCAAGTTAATCCATAACATAACAATTTGAAGGATCAGGAGATCACCAAAGGCCAATTCCATAACTAGCTTTGGCACGATTAAGAAAACTTCATCTGCCAATAATAAATATAGACTTTGGAAATTCCCCAAACGACCAGACTAATAATCCTAAGAGACGGAAATCACAATAAGCCCTAACGATCAAATCAAACTCTCAAGAATCATAGAACGAGTTAGAAATTGAAATCTCGTAATCTTAAGAAGGAAGAATTTAAGAAACGAAATAACAAATTTAATAATCCTTAAGTTAACCAATTGTTCATAAAAACCTTAAATCGAAGCAAAATAAATTCGAAAACAAAACACTATGAAGATCCTTTTTCAAAGCAAATTATAAGAATCATATTTCCTCCAAAATCATTCCAAAAATCGATATTTGACTCAAACTCAAGAAAATCATATCTGGTAACCATTACCGATAAACTCCGGATATAATAATTCAATTTCAAGATTTCCGAAAGCAATAAGAGATATTGAATGCTTATAAAAAATAAAATTTAAAATAAATTTCTCAAACTAAATACGTTGTATAAATAGAAAATCTCAGTTTCCAAATTGGCAAAGGTCTAAACTGGAAAATCATCCGAAAACCCTAACCGGAATACAATAGTGTAAGTCCGGCAATCTAGCGTCCTTAACCCTAGAGGCCAAGGTGTAGTTTAAATAAGTAGAATAGCTAGTCGTAATATAAGTTTGTTCACAAATATCAGATTGGTAAATTTTTGACCTATCTCGAACCCGTTCGGGTACAGACTTCGAAAAGCGTGTCCTGGGGCTCGAGATATCAAAAAATACCATTAGTACCGTTAGACTCGTAATTCCACGAGATTTCTAAATATATCAGTTATATAATTTTTCGGGTTATAAAAGTTACAGTTATAACCTTTTTATCGTATTTTCATTTCTACGTAATTGATTAGTCTTTTGCACTATTCATTTTATTTCATTACATAATTTCATTATATTATTATTATATATACCCTGGGTTTCCTAGTAATCAAGTAAACTTCGAAACCAGAAAATGAAACCCACAAACCGGTTTAGTTCAAGCTTTGTGAGAAAGACTTAGAAACCCAAATTCCGGCTTTTCCACGGTTTCCAAATAAGAAACTTTTATAAGAAAATTAATTTTGAATATAGTTCTCGATTATATTTCAAACCAAGAAAAGATCAGATTTTGAGAAATTTCAACTCCGGTCATCCCGAGACCCATTATGGAAAAGCGTGCCCCGAACTAGAATTTCAAAAATTTCCTTATGAATACTCATTTGAACCGAAATAAAATAAGGATTCAAAAATATATTTTTCACAATTTTCCGGTTTATGAAAAATACAGTTATAGCCTTTTTATTCGTATTTTCATTACTACCGGAAATTAAATTGTCTTGTCAACTATTCTTTACTATTCATAAAAGTACCACCTACACTACCTATTAGCCACCCTACAAATCTAACCCTTACCATCACTCAAATCACTCACTTTTCTCTACACATTTTGTCCTTTAACTTCTCTTACACTCTTAACAATTTCACATCAAGTTAAATCAATCAAACATAAAGTAAAAATCAAACTTTTTCTTCCCCCCCCCTCATGAAGAGTGACCGACGAAATTGCGCCCCCCCCCCCCCCCCCCCCCCCCCCCTCCATGCTTCAATTTGAAAATTTCTTCTTCTTTTAACCTAAACCCACTTTATATTTAAGCCATATTTTCTCTCTCTTTCTTCATTCACTCATTTTCCAAACTTCACAAAGTGGAAAAGCTCTCAAAGTCCTCTCATTTTTCCCCTCTTGGCCGAAACATTACAAGCCCCCCTCCCACACACACACACAACTCCCATTTCTTCTTTTCATCCTCTATTTTCTTCAAGTAAGTAAAGTTCCATCCTTTCCACTCATAAAACTTTGTTATGGCTAAGTGATTTTTGGATATTTCAACTCCATGTCCCCATGATCTTTTAGTAGGGACAATGAGATATCAAAACAAAAAATCCCGAACCATTACAAAGTGGATCTAAACTTTTAAAGAAGCTTTCAACCAAAGCTTATGTTCCTTCAACAAAAAGCGTTTTAAACAAAGATCTTTTATAAAAATATAGTTTTTATGTTTTTCAAAACTCATTTTAAAACATTTGATAAAGTAGATCCATCATATTACTACTCATGATCATGTAGGCATTTAAGGTTTCATTTCTATTTGTGTTATGTGCATTAATAGTCTTTAATGCTTTTGTCTTTAGTGAATCACCTTCCTAGTATGTAGATCTATGGTTAGATAAGTTAATAAAGTCAAAAAAGAAAACACTTTTCAAATATGAACTTGTATAAATTCGGATCACTTTAGAACCTAGGTTAAAAACACTTTATCAACTTCTAAACATGTATTTTACAAGAGAAAGGAAGCCTATGGGTAATAGATAATGTTTGGTAGTATTTTTCATGAGTCTAAATGAGATTTTTCTAAAGAAAATGTTGGAAACAAGAAATGAAGTCCATAGGAGTTTTGAGTTAAAAGTCATGTAGACAAAAATTCGTAATAATGGATGTAGGGTTAGAAAACACTATTTTTCCAACTTCAAAAATGGTATTTTCTTAAATAAATGAAGTCCTTAGGGTATGAGTATAATAAATACTTAAAGTTTTGAGTATAAAATGTATTTTTCTCAAAGGAATCAACTTGAAAGTGGAAGATTCTAAATTCGGATTTTTGGAAACCCCATAGTAAAAGACCACTTAAAAGTTTACAAATGTGGATTTATTAAAAATAAAGGCCTTAGGATATAACTAATATAAGGGTCAAAATTCCTTTAAACAAAGTAGATTTTTTTCTAAAGAAAATCCTTGTAATATGTAGTTGTGGTCAAGTGTAGTGAATTCATCTTACTAAACATTGTATAAAAATGGTTTTCTAAAAAAGTTTATTTTAAAATTCTTTAAAATTTAAAAAGTTTAAAACATAGACTCATTAAAGTTCACATCATGACATTCATGATAGGAAAATCATTACCATTGCATTTAGTATCATTTCATACTTAGGAATCTTAAGTGCATTCATGAAAACCGCATTTTCGGAATTTATATTACCGCTGTACAGATCTGATCCCTCGTTTCCGAGGCTTAGATATTTTCAAAACTTGATTTAATCTTCGTATTTAGAAAGCTCCTCCGAAGTAGATAGAAATCGATATAAAATTTGCGAGATTCCGAGTTAAAATGACCAAGTTATGGCCGTTTTAAGTTGGAATTCTCGCTTAGGACGCGAATTACGAATTTGATAAGTTCGTATGAAGTCGTTGGATTAGTTTGAGTTGAAATACTGATTAGAGTATTTCTTCCTTTTTAGGTTATCCCGAGTTCGACGATTCCCTACCACCGGATTATTATTACTAGAAGACCGGTGATCCAATGGTCGTGTGAGTTTTTCTTCCCGATTCATTTATTGTATGTGCTTATAAAGTAGTGCAGTAGAATGTAGGACAAATGAATGGAATATGAATAATGGGGAATGATGGGAAATTATATGTTGATGATGATGTGAGAACTCAAATTAAGAATATCGAAACCGGGTGTTAAACTTTGGTTGTGTAGTTAGCTATGATGGATTGTCTGAAAAATTGTTTGATCGCCTAAGTAAAATGGCTTAATCAAATACTTGGACTAATGTTGAATTGACATGTGCATATCACAAGGGGATGGAGCATTAGCATTTGTAGGTTAGTCGTGAACCATAAACGACATCGAATAATCGTAGGTTAGTCGTGAACCATAAACGACATCGAATAATCGTAGGTTAGTCGTGAACCATAAACGACATCGAATAATCGTAGGTTAGTCGTGAACCATAAACGACATCGAATAATCGTAGGTTAGCCGTGATCCATAAACGGGATATTGTTAGTACCGCAGGATTCGTTAATCTGCTAACCCGGGATGGAGGGCGCAATTCCATCCACATATGATTTCCGGATGGTCATATGTATGTTGAACTCATGTGTTTGATGCATACACTTGCTTGATTAATAATTGATTGATTGCTGTGACATAAATGTTTTTGTGGAAGATTACATCAACTAAGTAGTGTAGCTTTATCCAATAGTTTTAAATGAGCAGGTTATTCCATGAATGCTAAGTGGGGGACTGAGATGGTTGAAGCCGAGAATGATTTCGGGATCCGGCAAGGCATAAGAATGCGTGAAGTTTTTGGCTAAGCTTTACGTTTGTTGTAATAGTTTGTAGTAGTGAAGTCTTGATAGGAATGTAGTTGAAGTTTGATGAAAACTGTATTTTGAAGTATTGTGTTTTGTATTTGGAGTATAGTGGATTGTATTTCCTTTACATTGTTACTCAATGTATCATAAAATGTATCATTCCGATTTGTCTCCTTTATGTGTTAGACGCCTTGTACATAGTATGGAAGCCCTCGCGTGACTGAGGTGTCATTCTTAGGCTTTAATATTGTGTACGGCGGACTGCCACGTTTAGGGTACCCTTCGGGGCGTGACAGAAATCGATATAAAATTTGCGAGATTCCGAGTTAAAATGACCAAGTTATGGCCGTTTTAAGTTGGAATTCCCGCTTAGGATGCGGATTACGAATTTGATAAGTTCGTATGAAGTCGTTGGATTAGTTTGAGTTGAAATACTGATTAGAGTATTTCTTCCTTTTTAGGTTATCCCGAGTTCGACGATTCCCTACCACCGGATTATTATTACTAGAAGACCGGTGATCCAATGGCTGAGTGAGTTTTCTCCTTGTTTTGTTACCTTGATTGTGCTTGTAATTAGTCGCATTAGAATTTTAGGAACAAGATAAAAATCGATGTGAATGGGGATGGGATATATGATGAGACTGTGATGAATGTATGCCAAGGAATACTAAAGCATATCGAAACCACGATTTGATTGGATAACTGCATGTTCATATTATTTATGTGTATGATATTGCCTGGTCACTCTAAAGAATGTATAAATATTTTGACCTAAGCAAAAAGTAATTGATCATGCATCGCATCAGACATATTGCATTTGGTAGCGTGCTACTCCTACGCAGGTCGATCGGTATGGTCCGAGGACTCGTTTAAGTACGGAGACCCGGTGCCAGAGCTCATTCTCGGGTACTAAGGCGCATGTGGATGCATCCTTGTATGAGCCTAGCCGAGTCGAGTGCTAAGAGCCAGGGCTTGGGGACTAGCAGCGGTCGTGTAGACTCAATACCATTCCTAACCCAAGATACGGAGGGCGTAAATCCGTTCTGTGTGTGGGTTCCGGTTACCCATGCATAATTGCTTGCTCACGTGTTTGTTCATGCATAGCATATGATTGATTAATAACTTGTTTGTTATGGTACGGAATTAAGGGAATTCTCACTAAGCTAGTGTAGCTTATACCCCAATAGTTGTTTAAATGAGCAGGTTATTCCAAGAATGCTAAGTGGGGACCAAGATGGTTGAAGTCGAGAATGACTTCGGGATTCCGGCAAGATATAAGAATGCTTGAAGTTTTTGGCTAAGCTTTACGATTTGCTTGTAATAGTTTTATGTAGTGAAGTCTTGGGATGAATGTAATTGAAGTTTGATGAACTGTATTTTGAAGTATAGTGTTTTGTATTTGGAGTATAGTGGATTGTATTTCCTTTACATTGTTACTCAATTGTATCAACATAAAATGTATCATTCCGATTTGTCTCCTTTATGTGTTAGACGCCTTGTACATAGTATGGAAGCCTTCGCGTGACTGAGGTGGTCATTCTTAGGCTTTAATATTGTGTACGGCGGACTGCCACGTTTAGGGTACCCTTCGGGGCGTGACAGTTTAGTTGGTATCAGAGCGACAAGGTTTTGGGAATTAGGTGGGAAGACTTTAGAGATAGATGTTAAGATATGATCTTAGAAATGAATAGATAAGTGTTAGATGACCCTTAGGTAAAGAAGAACTAGATTTAGCTCAATGACCTTTAAGGTATGACTTTCGATCATTAAGGATTTGAATTCTATCTTGGAGACTTTTGAAGATATAGAAACATGAGAAGGAAGATGAAAATATTGATGGGATGATCGAATCTTCTAGCAACTAAAATATAGGAGTAAGTGACCTTACACGACTCTTAGTTCAAGCCAAATAGGAGAGATCGTAAGTTACCCCTTCGACCTATAAGATAACTAGGTGGGTAGGATTAATTGCGATTTCACCGTTTTTCTAAATAAACAAGTCTAAAGAAAATAAAAAGTTGTAATTCTTTTTCTAAAATAAGCACTTGCGTGTAGTATAATTAGGTTAACGACCGTCTCGTCCTGTTTCTAGGAGACTACCTGAGGAGAACGTGCAACCGTCGACTACCTTCCCGATGAACAACAAGTGAGAGACACTCCACCACCACAAGATCCAATGCAACAAGTCATAGACCTTCTAGGGTGTTTGGTGGATACACAAAAGCTCCTCTTACAACAAGTGCTTATTAGGAATGTGCCGGTTCAGGTGGAAGGACCCCACCAAGTGACAATGCAAGGAATTGAGACTCCTTCTGTTATGGCTAGTCCAAGCTCCAAAGTCAGAAGGTATAAGACAACTAGCCTAACAGTTAAGAATGAACCTTTTAAGAGGCGTAAGATCAATTGTTGGAAGTGCAAGGAAAGTCATTATCAAACAGTGTCCACAACTAAGCACAAGTGTTACTTCTGTGGAGATCCCGAGCATAAGGTTGTGGACTGTCCAGGAAAGAAAACCCTAAAGTGCTTCATCTGCAAACAGCCGGGACACCAGGCGAGTAGATGCCCCCACAAGAATTAACAGCTGGACAGCTGCCCTTGCTTGGAAGAAGTCAGTCTCCTAGAAATATCAATAGATCTCTCGTGTTGAGCGTTAGGAGCAAATAACTTTTTGAGTAAAGAGAACAAAGATGTTTTGAAAATGTAAACCGATTTTGTGCTTTATCATCTAGTTCATGAATTAGTTCCAATGCATGTTTTTGCATCCTTTCTTTGAACTTTTGTAATGAAAGATTTACATCTTCTCTTGATTTCATGCATTTCTTTTGAATATTATGAATTTTGTTATCGATTTTGATTTCAGTAGAATTTCAATATTTCTTACATATGTTTTTATTTCCGCATTTCCGTGTTCTGTATTTCCGATAAGTTTCTTTAAGCTTCTTTTACCGCCTTAAGACGTAATAAAAGATTTAGAATTTTCACCTGAGCTTAATAAAATTGTAGGAGATATACCCAACCACAACAAGAACCCGTCATGACTCCTTTAGGACCCGAGAACCAAGCGATACCCGAACCACCTAACCAAGGGGAAATGCCTCAATAGAGATTGAACGGCTTACTAGTCAGACAGGAGGCTACATGCAACAGACTCAAGTCAGTTCAACGTCTACACCTGTGAGATATGAGCAAGAAACGACGCAAGATGAACCCCCATCACCTCAATACCACCAAAGCCTCTTACCATGCTTCATAAAGTGTAACGAGTATTTCGACGGAGTTTTTGGAAAACCAGATGAGGCAGAGGATTGGTTGGCACACATTGAGAGGTCCCTTAATGTTTTGAAGTACCACACCATCTGAGAGTCAATTATGGAACCTTTATGCTCCGCTTACATGCCCGAGTATGGTGGGACTCTAAGGAAAGAGAGTTGACGCCTCCAGTTACATGGGAGATGTTTAAATATGAGTTTTTGAAAAATATTTCCCATGAGCTTAAGAGTCCAGTACAGTTCAGATTTTCTCAATATCTCACAAGGAGATCGTAGTGTGGAACAGTACGAAACCGAGTTAGTAGATTACTGCAATATGCTCCAGAATCATATAAGCAAAGTGAGGAACTCAAAAGAGAAGTGTTTCTGAATGGTTTAAAAGAAGACCTTCGGACTCGATTGGAAGAATTGGATATCAGGAGTTATCAAGGATTGCTAGAAAGAGCACGGATAATAGAAAATGCTCAAGGAGAGGCAAGAAAGAAGTAATAAGGAAATGGAGTTCTATGTTCAATGACCCCGAGTCAAAATGTCAACACTTCCCTTGGATGATGACCCAAACAAGGAAGAAGATAATTTGGATAAGATACAATGTTGGAGATGTAAGAGAGAGCATTACCCTATTCAGTGTCCACAACTTCAATTCAAGTGCTACCTCTGTGGGGACCCCAGTCACAAGGTTGAGAAGTGTCCCAAAAGACGACCAACGCATGCTCTCTTTGCACAAAAGCGGGACATTTAGCTAAAACATGCCCTGAACGGGATAATCTGCATGTTGCTTCGCTGGATCTACCTAGGAAGAAGAGGAAGAGATATAACAGGAATAAAAGCAACAAAGGAAAAAGGAATCGAGGTTCTTCAAGGACATCTACATCCGGAAATCAGTCCACAACCCTCACACATATGGAGTATGAAGAAGCTAGTGATGAGAGCTGGAGTCCTTTGCCATGGAAGGAAGCGAGGATCAAAGATGCAACTCGATACCAGGTTAGCGCTATACCCTTAGAATACCGCATATTCTTTCCTGCCAATAGAATCAAAGAGATAGGTTGTTAGAAATACCTTCGGATTACATGGCTAGACTAAAAATAGGAAAGCCCGAGACCATTAAAAGTTAGAATGAGCCAATGATGGAAACTAAAACAAAAACTCGATTAATTTAACGAATTCCAAAAATCCTCATAACTTCTTGTAAATAAAGAACTTTGAAAGATCGAAATCTACGATGATCGTTACATAAAAGTTAAAATTTCAAAAATCAAATCTCAATTACCAAACTCCGTAAGATCTTCACAAGTAATAAGTATACAATAAAGCAATGAGATTCTTGATTTCAACCCCATCAAGATGATCACGATGATAAGAGTTTAAAACAACGATGACTTTAATTATTTAAAAGAATATTGATCAAAGCACAATATTGTATATACAGCTACATAAGAATGGAGAAGCGAATCCACAACCTTCGTTGGTCAAAGTAATCGAGTCATGAAAGGTCGTGTTGTCATGAGTCGTCTATGTCGGTGAGTCGAGTCATTTGTGGTCTGAGTCAAGTCCGTGTCGTTTTCCAAAAGAGTCGTGTAAGTGAAGGTTGGAATCGCTAAGCCAAATCTTATTAATTTGTATGTGCTATATTTGTAAAATATTATCATGCAAAATTTAGAAATGATACAAATCAAAGCATAAACCGTGCTAGAAATATAACTCGAATTCACAATCTTTCTCGATAAACGATATACACGTAACAAGTTTTGCGGACAAAACTTTCTTTAAGGTGGGGAGGATGTAAGCCCCGGAAAATTTCAGTAAATAATTCCAAATGAACTTCGAAAATAAACCCTAAAAATCACTCCAAATTAAAACCGAACTTTGAACGAGTCCTGAAATATAAACGAAAGTAAGAATTCATTAGTCTTGAGAAAATCTAAAATAAAATAAGGACAATAAAAATCCTTAAGTCAAAAACCATTACGTAAGATAAACTGCTTACCTATCTATAATCTAATATAAAATCGGGATGAAATAAAACACAGTGATAATTTGCTAAAAAGCAAGTTAATCTATAACGTGACAATTTAAAGGATCAGGAGATCACCAAAGGCCAATTCCATAACTAGGCTTTGGCACGATTAAGAAAACTTTATCTGCCAATAATAAAAATATAGACTTTGGAAGTTCCCCAAACGACCAGACTAATAATCCTAAGAGACGGAAATCACAATAAAGCCCTAACGATCAAATCAAACCCCCAAGAATCATAGAACGAGTTAGAAATTAAAATCTCATAATCTTAAGAAGGAAGAATTCAAGAAACAAAATAACAAATTAGATAATCCTTAAAGTTAACCAATTGTTCATAAAACCTTAAATTGAATCAAAAATAAATTCGAAAACAAAACACTAGGAAGATCCTTTTTTTCAAAACAAATTATAAAAATCAAGATTTCCCAAAATCATTCCAAAAATCGATATTTGACTCAAACTCAAGAAAATCATATCCGGTAACCATTACCGATATAACTACCGGATATAATAATTCAATTCAAGATTTCCAAAAGCAATAAGAGATATTAAAGACTTATAAAAATAAAATTTAAAATAAATTTCTCAAACTAAATACGTTGTATAAACAGAAAATCTCAGTTTCCAATTTGGCAAAGGCCTAAACCAGAAAATCACCCGGAAACCCTAACCAGAATACAATAGCTTAAGTCCGGCAATCTAGTGCCCATAACCCTAGAGGCCGAGGTGTAGTTTAAATAAGTGGAATAGCTCGTAGTAATATAAGTTTGTATAAAATTATTAGATTGGTAAATTTTTGATCTATCTCGAACCCGTTCGGATACAGACTTTGAAAAGCGTGTCCCGGGACTCAAGATATAAAAAATATACCATTAGTACCGTTAGACTCGTAATTCCACGAGATTTCTAAATATATCAGTTATATAATTTTTTTCGGGTTATAAAAGTTACAGTTATAACCTTTTTACCGTATTTTCATTTCTACCGGTCATTGATTAGTCTTTTGCACTATTCATTTTATCTCATTACACAATTTTATTATTATTATTTTTTTTTTTTTATACCCTGGGTTTCCTAGTAATCAAGTAAACTTCGAAAACCAGAAAATTTAACCCTAAACCGGTTTAGTTCAAACTTTGTGAGAAAGACCGAGATACCCTAATTTCGGCTTTTCCATGATTTCTAAATAAGAAACTTTTATAAGAAAATTTAAAATTGAATATAGTTCCTAATTATTTTTCAAACCAAGAAAATATCAGATTTTTGGAAAATTTCAATTTCGGGTCATCCCGAGACCCATTATAGAAAAGCGTGCCCCGGAACTAGAATTTCAAAAATTTCTTTATGAATACTCATTTGAATCGAAATAAAATAAGGATTTCAAAAATATATTTTTCATAATTTTCCGGCTTATGAAAAATACAGTTATAGCCTTTTTATTCGTATTTCATTACTACGGAAATTAAATTGTCTTGTCAACTATTCACTACTATTCAAAAAGTACCACCTATACTACCTAGTCTACCTATTAGCCTACTATAAATTCAACCCTTACCATCACTCAATCAATCACCTTTCTAAATGACTTTTTGTCTCTTAAAAATCAAGACAATTATGACAAATGGTACACAATTCAAATCAAAGCCAAATCAAAAGAAGAAAATCAAACTTTTTCCTTCCCCCCATGCATGGATTGACGTGAATTTGGCCCCCCCCCCTTCCATGCTCCATTTGAATTTTCTTTTACTTCTTTAACCTAATTTCAAATGCTATATAAGCTATCTTTTCTCTCTCTCTCTCCTCATTCTTTCACTTTTCCATTTTCACAAAGTGAAAAAGCTCTCAAAACACTCTCTTTTCTCTCTCTCCACTCCCTCTTTTCCCTCTTGGCCAAAATATTGAAGCCCCCCACACACACACAACTCTTCATTTACTCTTTACATCTCCTTTCTACTTCAAGTAAGTAAGCCTTTTACCCTTTCCATCTTTAGATCTTTGTTATGGCTAAGTAATTCTTGGATATTTCAACCAAGTGTCCCCATGATCTCTTAGTAGGGACAATGAAATATCAAAACAAGAATACCGAACCATTACAAAATAGATCTAACCTTTAAAGGAGCTTTCATGACAAAAGCTTTATGTTTATCCATCAAAAAGTATTTTGAACTAAAGATTTTGTAAAAATATAGTTTTTATGTTTTCAAAACTATTTAAGCACTTGATATAGTAGATCTATCATTTTACTACTCTTATCATGTAGACATTTAAGATCTCATCTTCATTTTGTTTATGTGCATTAATAGTTTTAATGCTTTTGTCTTTAGTAAATAACCTTCCTAGTATGTAGATCTATGGTTAGATAAGTTAATAAAGTCAAAAAGGAAAACACTTTTCAAAATATGAACTTGTGTAAATTCGGATGACTTTGAAACCTAGGTAAAAACACTTTTATCAACTTCTAAACATGTATTTTACAAGAGAAATGAAGCCTATGGGTAATAGATAATGTTTGGTAGTATTTTTCATGAGTCTAAATGAGATTTTTCTAAAGAAAATGTTGGAAACAAGAAATGAAGTCCAATAGAAGTTTTGAACTAAAAGTCATATAGATGAAATTCGTAATAATGGATGTAGGGTTAGAAAACACTATTTTTCCAACTTCAAAAATGATATTTTCTTAAATGAAGTCCTTAGGATATAGGTATAAATACTTAAAGTTTCAAGTATAAAATATATTTTCCTAAAGGAATCAACTTGAAAATGGACTTTTGTAAATTCGGATTTTTGGAAACCCCATAGTAAAAGACCCACTTAAAAGTTTATAAATGTGAATTTTATTAAAGAAATAAAGGCCTTAGGATATAACTAATATAAGGGTCAAAATTTCTTTAAACAAAGTGGAGTTTTTCTAAAGAAAATCCTTGTAATAGTAGTGTGGTCAAGTGTAGTAAATTCACTTACTAAACTTTGGTATGAAATGGTTTCTAAGAAAAGTTTATTTTCAAATTCTTTAAACTAAAAAGTTATAAGAACATAGACTCATTAGAGTTCATATCATGACATTCATGATAGGGAAAATCATTACCATTGCATTTAGTTTCATTTTACACTTAGGAATCTCAAGTGCATTCATGAAAACCGCATTTTGGAATTTATTACCGCTGTACAGATCTGATCCCTCGTTTCCGAGGCTTAGATATTTTCAAAACTTGATTTAAACTTCGTATTTAGAAAGCTCTTCCGAAGTAGATAGAAATCGATATAAAATTTGCGAGATTCCGAGTTAAAATGACCAAGTTATGGCCGTTTTAAGTTGGAATTCCCGCTTAGGACGCGAATTACGAATTTGATAAGTTCGTATGAAGTCGTTGGATTAGTTTGAGTTGAAATACTGATTAGAGTATTTCTTCCTTTTTAGGTTATCCCGAGTTCGACGATTCCCTACCACCGGATTATTATTACTAGAAGACCGGTGATCCAATGGCTGAGTGAGTTTTCTCCTTGTTTTGTTACCTTGATTGTGCTTGTAATTAGTCGCATTAGAATTTTAGGAACAAGATAAAAATCGATGTGAATGGGGATGGGATATATGATGAGACTGTGATGAATGTATGCCAAGGAATACTAAAGCATATCGAAACCACGATTTGATTGGATAACTGCACGGTTCATATTATTTATGTGTATGATATTGCCTGGTCACTCTAAAGAATGTATAAATATTTGACCTAAGCAAAAAGTAAATTGATCATGCATCGCATCAGACATATTGCATTTGGTAGCGTGCTACTCCTACGCAGGTCGATCGGTATGGTCCGAGGACTCGTTTAAGTACGAGACCCGGTGCCAGAGCTCATTCTCGGGTACTAAGGCGCATGTGGATGCATCCCTGTATGAGCCTAGCCGAGTCGAGTGCTAAGAGCCAGGGCTTGGGGACTAGCAGCGGTCGTGTAGACTCAATACCATTCCTAACCCAAGATACGGAGGGCGTAAATCCATCTATGTGTGGGTTCCGGTTACCCATGCATAATTGCTTGCTCACGTGTTTGTTCATGCATAGCATATGATTGATTAATAACTTGTTTGTTATGGTACGGAATTAAGGGAATTCTCACTAAGCTAGTGTAGCTTATACCCCAATAGTTGTTTAAATGAGCAGGTTATTCCAAGAATGCTAAGTGGGGACCAAGATGGTTGAAGTCGAGAATGACTTCGGGATTCCGGCAAGATATAAGAATGCTTGAAGTTTTTGGCTAAGCTTTACGATTCGCTTTGTAATAGTTTATGTAGTGAAGTCTTGGGATGAATGTAATTGAAGTTTGATGAACTGTATTTTGAAGTATAGTGTTTTGTATTTGGAGTATAGTGGATTGTATTTCCTTTACATTGTTACTCAATTGTATCAACATAAAATGTATCATTCCGATTTGTCTCCTTTATGTGTTAGACGCCTTGTACATAGTATGGAAGCCTTCGCGTGACTGAGGTGGTCATTCTTAGGCTTTAATATTGTGTACGGCGGACTGCCACGTTTAGGGTACCCTTCGGGGCGTGACAGGCGTCCCATGGCCGAGTGAGTACTACTTCCACTCTCAATTAATGATTGTGATTGTAATGTAGTGGCACTAGTGGTGTAGGCAAAGATAAAAATGGATATGTATGATGGGGTATATGGGAGTTATATATTTGTCTGCTGTTGATGTGTGAAATGGAACTTAAGGAATATCGAAACCGGGTGTTAAGCTATTGATTGATTAGCTAGTATTTTATATTGAATGTCTGCGAATAATAGTTGGCCACCTAAAAGAATTGAATTAATGTATATTTGACTTCAATTGTAATTGGATTCGTTCATATCACGATGGGGATGGAGCATTAGCATTGGTTGGTTTTTCGTGATCCATAAAACAAATATGTTGGTTAATCGTGATTTATAAAACGAAATTGTTGGTTAATCGTGATCCATAAAACGAATTATTGTTCAGTTGACTGTGAGCTTAAACGGCGTCGTACCGCCGGATTCGTTAATCTGCTAACCCGGGATGGAGGGTGTAAGTCCATCCACATATGATTTCCGGCTGGTCATATGTTTGTTGAACTCATTTGTCTGATGCATACATTTGCATGAATAATCACTTGTTTGAATGAATTGTACTTAATTGTGATATGGAAGTTCTTACTCACTAAGCTAGTTAGCTTACGCCCCCATAGCTTTTATTTGTTGTAGCACGAGTTTATCTGGCTTAGGCCGAGGCGAGCCACAGCTCAGGTACCGGAGATAGGAGTTTCCCATAGAAGTTTACTTCGCTTTTGTTTAGACTTCCGTTGGAAACTAAAGGACTCTAGATGACTGTAATGGACTTGATATTATTTTGTGGAGGAATGCCCCTTAGATTTTGTAATATATATTTATGTGTTTTGGCTTATTATCTATGGCTAATGAATGCCACATTAAACTACTTAACTCCATTGGTTGAGTATTCTATTGTCGTAAAGGGACGCTTTACATCTATACAAGACTCCCGAAGGGCTCGTGTCACGCCCCGAGGGTACCCTAGTAGTAGTAAACAAGTTATACTTGAATACTATTACTAAATTACCTTCAGAGAATGACAGGTTTTCAAAACAACAGGATATTTTTAGTTGCTTGATAAGAAATAACAAATATATGAGAGAAATGACTTAGTGAATAAACATTACATTACTATTACAAACCATATAATTCCTTTGTAGTACACAACTAAACCATCTAATCTAATAGTACATAACCATCAACTAAAATAGAATTGCAGACTTCTAGTTTCAAAGCTCTTACCGAAGCCATATTCCTGGATGTAACTAACCAGGGTCGTAAAGTGAACCTGAAAAGACTGTAGGAGTATGAGCGAAACCACAGCTTAGTGAATAACCAGACATACCATACATCACACAAGTCATTAACAATTCGTATGCAATGCAAGCACTCAACCATATGCACAGATACAAGTTCGGATGATCTAGAATCCAAACAGAAAAAAGATTTACGCCTTCTTTTTAATGGGTTGAAGAACCAAATCTTAATGACCCACCTGCCTAGGAGAGACTAAGTACACATGAGCATCAGCAATTTCTCATTTTAAGTCATCACTCTTAATATAGTTGATTAAACTGACCATCTCCTGCAACTTCCTTAGAAACTCCCTAAGTATTAATCATTTCAAAGCGATTCTACGGGCGACGTTCTTTGGTGCCTTTTAGTTCCTCATAGGACTGCCAGACCAAAGAGAACCTTGGAAGACTTACACATTAGATCAACTAAGCGAAAACAGAGATCCGAAATATTAATACGTAGCAGGCTGTCACAACCATATATGCAATAATGCAATTTGTGCAATGCATGTTCATATTATTTAGTTAAGTCAATAAGTCTTAATCAATTTCAAAGTGACCATACATTACACACAATCAGCATTATACTACTGCACAATATCAATCATTGCATTATCGCTTTTATAAAGATATTTTAAAAATCATACACTCAAATCAAGTCATACTTTCAGCAAACATTCATTTGATTATCTTGCATTATATATTTGACTATTTACAATCACAAGCAGTACAATATGACTGAATTACTCACCTGCTCATACTGACTCAGTCGTAGTAATCCGCTGGTAGATCCTCTAATGAGTCAAAGTCACCTATTTAGGACAAAGTATTCATTAATATAATCTAGCTAAATTCCTATATGTGCTTTGTGTCTTAGATTCGATATTTTGGTAATTATTGTTACTTAGTGTAGTCGTGTTTCTCTTATTTTATCTCGCATAATTGTTTGGTTATTTTTAGAAGTCACATTACTCAAGAAATTGATTTATTTCAATTTCCATTCTTATCTATTTTATCTATTTATAACAAATATTTTAACTATTTATAATTTTCATTAACACTAAATATTTTTCTTAGTTCTAGGGTTTTAAAAGTTATTAGATGTTAATTCTAAATAGACTTAAATACTTGTATTATAGTCATTATCTAATACATATTTGTATAACATACATATATATATATGCTTAGTAGATGTATTATATGTATATTATATAAATAATTTCGGTTTAGGTCAGAAAAAGCTTTCGTTGGAGAAACTTTGGCTGTACGCCGGATCAAGGCCACCAGCCTTCATCCTGAGGTGCCGATGTAGAATTGATTTTGTAAGTTATTTCATTTCAAATGCACCGACGTTGAAAGCTGTCGGCTTTCAACATACGCCGGCTCTACGCCATCGGCGTAGATCTCCAGGAAGCCGGCTTACATTCATCCTTTACGTGAAGAATTATTTTACGTAGCCTCTGATCAGTGTAAGCCGCCTATACGCTACCGGCCTATCCATCTAAGCCGCCGGCGTTCAGCGTTTACACTGCCGGCCTTGAGGCAGTGTTTTACTGTTCATCATCTTCTTCCTCGGTTCAATTCTTTTTCTTTGATTTTCACACGTTAAAAACTTACTCAAACTATTTCTAAGTGTTTATATATCAAATATAAGGATATAAAATAACTTTCAACACGTTTTAAAACATAAATATATAGATCTCGATTCTTAGAACATAAAGCTAGGGTTTTGGATTATTACCTCGTTGGAGCTCGTTTGATGTAATCCGAAGCTTGTATTGGTGTTTATTAAGTTCCTAGGATGATTTTAAGTCAGTTACAATTCATATATTTGAATGAAAAACCTTTGGAACGTATCAACTTACCTTTGAACTCGTTTTTGAGGGTTTTTAACTTTGTTCTTCCTTTGATCCAAATTCAATTGTTTTGTTCGATTTGTTTTTTGTTTTTGGTTGGTTTTGATTGTTATTTGGGAGTATTTTCGGACTGGAAGAGTTGAGGAATTATGGAGTTTGTTTTGTGCCTTCATTAATGCATTTGTTTACATATATATAGAAGAAATAGAGAAGGTGAAGCTGCGGCTGTTTCTCCTTCGTTTTTCCTCCGAATTTGATGTCTCTTGCTGTTGTTTTCATTGCATTTATTGTTGTATTGAGTTGTCATTTGGTGATTGGTCCTTGGGTTGCTTGGTTTGACAATTGGTTGCATTATTGTTGGATTTTCGGCTGCTCTTTTCTCCTCCGAATCCTCCACCGAAAACAGCAGCAGCCAAAACATATATATATATATATATACATATTAGTTTATTTAGTTAATTAAGGTTTGAGTTAATTAAACGAGTTATACGGGTATAGATTGGCTAATATTTGGAAGTTTTTATACAAAAATATGTTTATAAAGTTATACAAAACTCTTAATTTTTCAAATAATACAAATTTAGGTTATATATATACGTAGTTAATTATTCGTATAATTTTATCTCCCGCGATTTGGATTTCTTAAGCTCATTAGGTCAATTTTTGTTTCAGGCTCCGATAGCTTAAGAAAACTCTGTTTAGAACAATAGCGTGATTCGATTATTTTTTTGGAGTTTAGATTTTGAGTTATTCATCAGTTTATATTTTCGTTGTGTATTTAAAATCTTAACGGTTCATCTTTGAGTTATTGTTTTCTGTTTAGGAGCATAAATAATCATTTATGCAGTATTGGACTTAATACAGAAATCAAACTATATATTTATCTCTAGTTTTGATTCCGAACATGAAATCCTATTATTAGTTTTTAATTTTAACTAGAAATCTTGAATTTAGGATTTAAGTCTAAATATAAACTCATTACTACTCGTTATTCTAATCTCGAATCATTATCGGGATAAAAAACAATCATTTAATCTCTATATTCATGTTTTCTATTTAAATCTATTTATATATTAGGTTTCGGATCTAAATCTTAGATTATATCTTGAATTAGTTATTCAAAATACAAATCTCGTTTTTGGTATTAACTAGGGTTAGAGAATTTCTTTATTCGGTTACTAAATTCTTCATCTATCCAAAATCTAAATATTAATCTATTATTAGACTTCAATTAGGATCTAAATCTATTATCTAGTTTATACATGCTATTATAAGGTCTTGTACTAATGTGAAAAATTCCCGGGGTTTACAGCTCGGATAGGGATTCGAGAGTCTTATATAGTATGTGGCGGGCTGTTACGTTTAGGATACCCTATGGGGCGTGACATAATGCTTCCATTTCTTTAATAAAACTCTTGTTTTAGGGTTAGAAAATAGGTGTTTGCTTGGCATTTCATCCCAATTACCAATTTCAAGTTTTTGTTGGGGTTGAAACAAGTTTTAACTTAACTTTTATAACCTTTTTCTTGTTTTGGAAATTTCTCTTAGTAAAACTAAGCTCATCTTACAAAAATCATTCATTTATTATACCCATCCCCCAAGCCCTTCATTTTATATGTAATATCTTCATTTTGGAGTTGGAAAATAGGTTTTCTAAATGGTTATTTCTCAAGATCCGTATTTCAAAAATCATTTTTTTTGGTAGAAACAAAATAGATCTTGAGCTTTGGAAACACCTTCATTAAGACTATCATATGGCAAATCTTTTATGTATATAAGACAAATATCTATGGCATTTATGTACTCTAAACAAATAGATCTATTATATTACTCATGTCATGGATGCTAATGCAACATAAACAATATGTAGATGAGTTTGATGAAAGAGTATACGTACAAAATATCTATAAGAACAACATTTAGCAATAATATAGCAAAATAATAGTAAGACAACTTAAATATCAAGATCTACAACATTATGATGGTAATGATCTTATGCTTAAGTGTTTCCACATCTCTAGCATAAGGCTCATGGGGATTTTAGTGGGACCACACAAATATGATCTTGCCATTACATGTTTTATTGTGGTAGGATGTAGATCTATTATCTATTAAATGTGTAGAGTAAGAAAAACTTGAAGAAAAAGAAGAGTGTGTGTGTGTGTGTGTATGAGAGGGAGGGAGTCACGGCAATAGAGAGAAGTGAGGGAGAGAAAACTTTTTCCAAAAGTTTGATTTTGTGAGAAATGAGAGAAAGTGAAAAATGAAAGACAAAAAGGAGAATTTATAGAAAATGGATTAGGGTTTTGTGGGATTAATAAATTGAAGAAAAATAAAACAATTCGAGGGCACATGGGAGGAGGGTCACACCGGTTTTAAAGAGGGGAGAGAGAGGAGATGTGTTGATTTATTTTGTGTAATAAAATTCAAATTTAATAAGTAATTTAACTAGTAAAAGTTGTATTGAAAAAGAAAATGTAAGGAAAATGATGTAAGAATAGGTTGTAAGAATAGGTTGTAAGAATGTAAGAATAGGGTATGGATTGTTGTACTTGGTGAATAGTGTGATAGAAATAAAAAAGTAGATTAGACAATTAAATTATCGGTAGTAATGAAAATACGATAAAAGGCTATAACTGTAATTTTTATAAACAAAAAAATTATTATGATTAGATTTTTTAATTCCTTATAAAATTTTGGTTCTAAAGAGTCCTATATGATATTTTTCTACTTCCGAGTCCGGGGATCAGTTTTCGAGAAAAGATTCCAATCAGGTTCTAAACGAATGAATTTCTCGGGAATCTGATCGTTTTATATTATATAGGGCTATATTCTAGAGCTAACTCATTTTTATTGTTCCGGGGTTTCGTTCTCGGGATTGTTGGACTTAGGGTTTCCAGGTCCAAACCAGCCCTAGGGTATCTTATTAGGGTTCTGGTTTCTGGTTTCGATTTCCGAATCCGAGTTCAGGTTGCTAAGAGAATGAGGGTTTACAACCTACCCCCCTTAAACTGATTTTTGTCCTCAAAACTGAAACTCATGTACCCCTTTCTTGAAACCACTCGGAGTAGTTTCTCCGAATTTCCTCTTTAACCTCCTAGGTTGCCTCCTCAAACGCGTGGTTCCTCTATAATACTTTCACTTACCGGATTTCTTTATTACGTAACCTTTGCATTTTCTTATCTAAGGTTTGCATTGGATGTTCCCTATAGGTGAGGTTTTCTGTTAACTGGATGGGTCCCACTTCCATGATTCTTTCTGGGTCTGGTTCATATTTTCTTAGTACCAAGACATGGAACACATGATGTGTTCTTGATGGATTCGGGTGCATGGCCAATTGATATGCCATATCTCCAACTCTTTTCCCTACCTTCAGCTCCTTTCATCTTCTGTTGTATGATTCTTACTTTATCAGCCACCTCTTGTACTAAGTCTGGTCCAATAGCAAGCTTCTCTATGTCATCCTAAAACAGAGGTAACCCACAACGTTGTCTAGATAAGGCTTCATAGTGGGTGACATCTGAATGGTCGAGTGGTAGCTGTTATTATAAGCAAACTCTGTAAGCCCTGGAAAATTTCAATAAATAATTCTAAAGATGAACCTTGGAGATAAAACCCTAAAAGTCACTCCGAATTAAAACCGAACTTCTATAAATCCCAAATTTTGAACGAATCCGAAAATTTCTAAATCATGAGAAAAATAAGAAGCCTCAGAAATAAAATGGCAACTTATATATACTTCCATTCTGAGAACCTCTCCGTACGACAAATTCTATATTTAACTCCAACTTATAGATTCGGATAAAATAGTGCCCTAAGACAGATCTCTAAGAAGTAAATAGTGATTAACCACAGGGAATAAAACTCAACCCAAAGAATTCTGAGAACATTGTGAGATGCTAAATTCTTATAAGAATCGACCTTAAAGTAAATATCACCAATCAGATACGTCATGAAGGTATAAAATATCCGTTTCCAATCTTGTGAAGGTGTGAGCCGAAAGGTCAACCGAAAAACCTAAGTCCCTGAATCTCTCAAGAAACTATGTAGTGTGGGTCTGACAATTCCGTGTTCCTAAACCAAGGAGTCAAAATATGAGAAAAAGGTGTAATTGGTTCGTATTAGGCCTAAGATGCTCGAAAGGGTGAGACCAACGGGGTTTCGACCTATTCTAATCCTGCCAGGTACCGACTTCTAAAAGCGCGCCCTGGGAGTTGGGAATGTTAGTGAATATGTTATTAATGCCGTTAGATTCATATTTCTATGAGGATCTTTAATTATTAGTTCTTCAAATTTTCAACTAGACGTATACGATTTTGCAAATTTAATTGTATTTCATTACTACCGGAATTTAGTGAGTTTTCCAGTACAATATACTATTATTCATTACCCAATTATTATTATTATTATTATTATAAGGTATACCCTAATTCTCCCGTAATCGGACAAACTTCGGAAATCGGAGAACGAAACCCTATATCGGTCTGGTTCCAGCTTAGTGAGAGGAGCCTAAAAACCCTAGATCCGGCTTTCCTTCGATTTCATAATAAAAATAAAAGAAGTTTTATAAAGTAAATGAACATGAATTATTGTTCTAAAGCATATTTTAAACCTTTGAAAGTTTCAAATTCGGGAATTTTTCAATTCCGGACCTTTTCGAGCTCAATTACGGAAAAGCGTGCCCTGGGACCACGAACTCAGAAAAATATTCTGGAATATTCATTAGAACCGTAATTTTATAAGGATTCCAAAAATCAATTTTATAATTTTCCGGGCTATAAAAATTACTGTTATAGCCTTTTCTCGTGTTTTATTTATAACCGGTAAAGTAGATGTCTTGTCTACTATTCACAAGTACAACCTACACTACATACTACCCATACCCTATTCTTACATCCTTACAAATACTCAATTATATTTTATTTTCCAAGAAATTTTTGTCTCCTATTAAATTATCACTTTTATTACATTTTATTACACAAAATTCAAATTTGTCAAATTTCAACACACACAACCCCCACCCCACCCCCCAATGGCCGGCGGAACTTCCCTCCATACATGCCCAATTTGATTTAATTTATCTCTTTTATTACTTCAAACAAACCCTAAATTCACTAATATAAATATTCCTTAACTTTCTCTCTCCTTCATTTTCATTCTTCATTTTCCGAAAAGTCACAAAACACTCCCTCCTCTCTCCCCCATGTTGCCGTGAGCCCCTCCCCATCCCACATACACACAACAAGCTCTTTTCTTCTTCATTTCTTCATCAAAGCCTTCTTTAGGTGATGATTTTTAAGTTTATTACTCCTAAATCTTGTAATGGCAAGACTTTTCTTGTGTGTTTTCTACCTTAAACCCCATGAGCAAATGCTAGGGATGAGAAAACACTAATACAAGAATCTCAAGCCATCACAAGAAGTGGATCTAAAGTTTAAATGAGTTTTTGTTGAAGATAGTGTTGTGTTCATGCATGTAAAGTAGGGATCATGCATAGATATTCATGTTCATGCCATGAAATCCATGAATCATGCATGATATTTAGTAGATCTAGTGTTTAGACATTCACATCTTCATCTACATTCATGTTCATGTGTTTATTTTGATTTTCATGCATTGATGATCATGAAAGTGTAGCCTTGCCTATGTATAGATATGTTAAATGATAGATCTACATGTATAGAAGACTAGAAACTTGAAAAAGAATTATTTGTTAGAAAAGCTTAGTTGAAAATTCGGATGACTTTGAAACCCTATTTTAAAAGCCACCAAAACCACTTCAAAACTTATATTTTTCATGAAAAATGAAGGGTATGTGTAATAGGTGTCTTGAAGGAATGATTTTCACAAGTCTAAATGAGTTTAGGCATGAGTAAAATGTAGAACAAGTAGTAGTTAAAATGAAAAATATTGAGATAGTGAGTTATAGTTAAATTCGTATTTTTGGATAGTGCCTACATAAACACCTAGTATCTAAGTTTAGATGGCATGTTTTATGAGTCAAATGGAGTCCTTAGACAATGGATATAATGAAGCTTCAATTTTTGATGCATTAAACAAGTTTTCTCATAAAGTAAATGCAAGGAAATGGAATTTACAAAATTCGGATTTTATATAGCTTATTCAAAAACATATTTACTCAATGAAAAATGTGGATTTTTATGCATCAATGAAGGTCATGATTAATATGGATGATGAGAACTCATTTTTATTTAGATGGTAAGTAAATTCTAAGGATAAAATCATAAAAACACTAGGAATGTAAAGTTGGGAAGAATGTCTTTTCATAGGTGATTATCATAAATTCTTACTAAATAGAAGTTCATAAGAGCTCATCATCAAGATCATCAAAACCATGCATATATTGAGCTCATTACATGACATTCATTAGGAATTCATTCATATACCATCTATACATGAATCATCAACTAGGAACGTTTTTATCAAATGCGAAACGATTTTTTCGGAATTGAAAAAGTGGCAGAACAGAACTGATCCCACTGTTCCGTGACCTTAATGTTTTCAAAACTTGAAAATAATATTAGAAATAGATAGATCTTTCGAAGTAGATAGAGATCGATATAAAATTTGAAATTCCGAGTTAAAATGACCAAGTTATGGCCGTTTTAAGTTGGAACTTTCCGCAAATAGCGAGAATTCCGATTTTGTGTAGTTTAGATACCTAGCTTGAATTAGTTTAGTGATGAATTCTTATTAGGCTATTCTTATTTGGTAGGTGATCCCGAGCATGACGATACCGTATCACCCGACCACCGTTATTAAGAGACCGGCGTACCATGGCCGAGTGAGTTTCTCTTCCGATTTCAATTATTGCTTGTGATTGTAATGATAGCCGCACTAGTTGCTAGGTAAAGATAAAAAGAATGATTATGTATGATGGGGTTAGTTGGGAATTATGATTGTCTGTTGATATGCGAAATTGAACTTAAGAATATCGAAACCGGGTGATAAGTTATTGTGTGTAGAGATGAGTTAGAATTGATTGTCTGCGAGCATTGCTTGGCCACCTAAAAGAATTGGATTAATCTATTATTGGGCCTCAATTATAATTGAACTCATTCATATCACCAGGGGATGGAGCATTAGCATTTGTTGGTTTTTCATGATCCATAAAACGAATATATATTGGTTAATCGTGATCCATAAAACGAATATATGTTGGTTAATCGTGATCCATAAAACGAAATATTGTTCAGTTTACCGTGAGCTTAAACGGCGTCGTACTGCAGGATTCGTAAATCTGCTAACCCGGGATGGAGGGCACAAGTCCATCCACATATGATTTCCGGCTGGTCATATGTTTGTTGAACTCACTCGTTTGATGCACTTCACTTGGTTGATTAATTACTTGCTTGAATGTTTGTATTAATTGTGATTCGTAAGTTTTCACTCACTAAGCTAGTGTAGCTTATACCCCAATAGTTTCCTGTTGCAGTATGAATACCTTTGGTTATCTCCGAGGACCCGTGGACATCAGGTATAGCTCTTAGAGGTTGAGGAGCTTTCGTTAAGGCCGGGTCTTAAAAGTAGAAATGAACTTCTAATCCTGTTTCCAGGAACAGTGTCCGAAGGATAATACAAGGAATTTTGTGAGCTTGAGAATTCTTAGTATTGTATCGGGGGTATGCCCCTAGTTCATGTAATAGAATAATTCTCTGTAAGTCGTTCATGATTTACGTTCTTGCTGCTATGTATGTCTCCTTAAGCTACTACGAAGCAAAGTATGGTCTATAAATGTTGAGAGCGAGCCTTACACCCGACGTTCAAACTCATGGGAAAGACTAAGGTTGTCTTACTTGAGTTTAAATGTTGAGTGTGGCGGACTGTCATGTGTAGGGCACACTTTGGGGCGTGACAAACTCAATTAGCGGTACATAATTATCTTAGCTACCCTTGAATTCCAAAACACATACCCTCAACATGTCTTCTAGGGTTTGGATTGTCCGCTCAGACTATCCATCGGTTTGAGGGTGATAGGCAGTACTAAAATGTTTCTTTATACCCAAACTCTTTTGTAGACTTGTCCAGAACTTATGAACCTTGGGTCTCAATCTTATATATTTCCCACGGGTACACCTTGTAGCCACTGTCAAACCTCAAAGGGTACCCTAAACGCGACAGTCTGTCACACTCGATATCTAAACTCAAGTATGACAACCTTAGTCACTCCATGGGTTTAAACACCGGGTGCAAGGCTCACATTCAACATATAGGGAATCATACTTTGAATCGAGATAACATAAGAAGACATACATAGTGATAAGAAAATAAATCATAACAATTATAACCAGATAAATCTATTACATGATCTAAGGGGCATACCCCCATTAAAATATTAAGAGTCCTTAGGTCTACAAAAGTCTCTTACATCAAATATTATATATATAGATTAAGGAGATTCAACTAGAAGTCTATGCCTACATCTAAGTCTCAACTTCTTCAAAAAGCTCCTTAAGGTCTAAAAGCTGTACCTGAGGAAAGTGGCTTCTCCGAGATAGCCACAAATATTCAAACTGCAATAAGAAACTATAGGGGTATAAGCTTATGAGCTTAGTGAGTTTCATTTCCAAAATTAAATACTTAACAAACAATATATATATCAAGCAAGTTATATTAGCAACCATATGAAATGCAAAGCATGTGAGCATACAATACATAAGACCTTTTGGAAATCTTATGTTGAATGGATTTATGCCCTGCATTCGGGGTTAGGTGTTTCAGGCCCATACGACCATAGATTTCAATTTTTCTCATTTATATTGTGGTTGATACAGGTGCCCACCCACCCACATTTTCAATTCTGGCCCTTACGCCAACATTCGAGTTTACGGTTCCCTCGTTGCCCAGCTATTATGCCCTCTTCCTACAAAGGTATAATAACCTATGAAATGTGACTCACATATGATATGCATGGTCAATTTGATTATAAGATCATGGAATATTAATTTACAATTTATGAGAAATCATAGATATTGCAGACACTTCAATTCTATACTAAATCATACAAGTATTTACAACAAGCTCATTTCGATATTCTTATAATCGATTCACCCATGTAGAACTCACATACACACAATTAAATTTTTATCCTGCCCTAATTCTAATGCCACTAACGTTACAACCATAATCACAAGCATATAATTCAAAGATAGTGAGCTCACTTGCCATGGCATGAAAATCTACTTAATCGTAATAGTCCTCGGGAAGGTTTGTTCCGTCTCCCAAGTCTCCTAATCAAAAGAAATAACTCTAATGAGTATTTCTATGAAGTTTGAATGAACTTATAAAATCTATTCTAACAAGTTCGTCAAAATTCGTCTAAGAGGAAATTCCAACTTAAAATGGCCATAACTTGGTCATTTTAACTCGAAATTTCACATATTATATACCGATTTCTACCTATTTAACGAGAGCTATCTATTTCTAGAGTTATTTCCAACAAACAAGGTTGTTTGATCCATGAACAGTAGGGTACAGAATACTATACGAATTTCCCATTCCACAATTCAACTCCTAATTTCAAAACATGCATCATACTAAAGCTTTGATAGATACTTAGCCATCATTATATCTTGTAAGACTATATTATATACATATATAACTCAATATCATGCATGGTTCATGGGTGTGGGTAAAGCTATGTCCCCATGTACTTAGATAATGCTTGATAGGATGTATAAACAATATTTTCCTAACTTTGTTTTTACTAAGTGCATTATGTGTACATGCAAAACTGATAAGTTATTGTCGCACCCCAGAGGGCTATCCTAAACGTAACAGTCCGCCACATGCCATATAAGACTCTCGAATTACAATCCAAGTCTTTCGGGAGTCTTCTATAGATGTAAGGCATCCCTTTAAGATAATAGAATACTCTATTCAATGGAGTTAAGAAGTTTAATGCTGCATTCGATAGCATTAGATAATAAATCAAAACGCATACATAAAAGTTACAAAGTCTAAGGAGAATTCCCCTGCAAAAGAATATTAAAGGTCCATTATAGTCATCCAGAGTCTTTTGGTTTCCTGTGGAAGTCTAAACAAAACCGAATACAACTTCTATAGGAAACTCCTAGCTCCTGTACCTGAGCTGTAGCCTGCCTTGGCTTAAGCCAAATAAACTCGTGCTACAACAAATAAAAACTATAGGGGCGTAAGCTACACTAGCTCAGTGAGTGAAAACTTCCATATCGCAATTAAAACATAACAATCAAGCAAGTGATTAATCAGTCAAATGGTATGCATCAAACACGTGAATTCAACAAGCATATGACCAGCCGGAAATTATATGTGGATGGACTTGCGCCCTCCATCTCGGGTTAGTAGATTAACGAATCCTGCGGTACGATGCCATTTAGGCTCACGGTCAACCAACTCATATATTCGTTTTATGGATCACGATTAACCAACTCATATTCGTTTTATGGATTACGATTAACCAACTCATATTCGTTTTATGGATCACGAAAAACCAACAAATGCTAATGCTCCATCCCCATCGTGTTATGAATGAGTTCAATTTTATCTTCAATATCGAATAATCAATTATACCAGTTCTTTTAGGTGATCAAGCAATATCCGTAGATAATCAGTCGTAACTCATATATATAAGCAATGATTTATCACTCGGCTTCGATATTCTTTAAGTTCAACTTTTCATAACAACAACAGACATTATAATTCCCTGTCAACCCCATCATGCATATTCATTTCATCTTTGCTAAGTAACTAGTGCAGCTATGTAAAGACCCGACCCTCTAAATCCCGAGATTTTGAGTACCGAGTCCCCAACCACATATAACGTTTACACATTATATGTAAGGTTATCCTAAAACTAATAATTTATGAAAATTGTTTGATCAAAACTACTAAAACTTTATAAAGAACTTTTAATAAAACAAGATTGCTAATAAAAGCAATCTATAAATATATTTACATCATATATACACTGTTTAGTGTCAATACAAGACATTACAAAATTACAAGTTTTCTTAAAGCAAAAGAATCCTAAGGAATCTTAAGGTCATTACAAATTAGGCTTATCTATCAAGCCTTCTATACATAACTTTTCCTTTAGCAAAAATTCTTCCAAAAGTCCAGGGTGTTCGAGTCCTATTCGTCCCACTCATCCATGAATCTCTTAAAGTTGGACTCGTAACCTAAATCATCATAAAACTCGTCTCTAGTACCTGCAAAGCAGCAAAAATGAGCCAAAGGCCCAGTACACAATAAAAAATGCAAGAACAAGTTATCAAGCCAACGTAAATCCATTGAAATGCATCAGCATACAAGTGATTATCTTTATTAAATTTTCTTTCGCAAAACAACAGGGGGATATTCAAACCCCGGAATCACGCTTTGGGAATTTAGCTATCCTGAGTTACAGTAGCTGCTTAGGGGGTTGATATAAGCAGTCCGAATACTTATATCTCCTATATCTATCTCTTGAAGATAATAGCTTCATTTAAGGTTCAAAAGCCGTTGCCCGACTCTACTTAAACTCAGTCCATAACATGAGCCTAGTTCACAAGTTCCCATAAACTTTGAACTAAATCATGGTATTTCCCCCTAAGTTTAAGCAAACGTTACTCAGATACTATTCCCCCTATCGACTACCTACTTAACCAAAAAGAATCGCTATTGCATCATAGCGTACCATTGCATCAAGGTAAAGTCATTGCATCATGACTTGGTTAAGCGCCTAACTAACATGTCATTGCATCATGACAGGTTTGCTGCTCCTCGGACCAGATTAAACAGCGTAATAGACATCCAATTCATTTAAATATTAAGCCGAATCAATTTAAGTCAATTTAGGAATGCTTAATCCTAGCAAACATCAAACAAGCTATTACGTACCTGAACCCGATAGTATATCACTATAGTCTCTCGGTGATGAACTAACTGAAGAACCCTTAACTGAAATATGAATATCAAAATAATAAATAAATAAATATAGATTTCACATTCACAAGTATATATACATTTCACAATCCTAGATCAATTATGCAAGGAAATTCATTAAGCTTTGCATAGATTTTTAATATTAAATTCATGCATAAAACATGTTTATCTAGCTCATATATTCAATAGGCATTAGTATATGAAGTAGAGATTGAAAATTGAAGAAGTTTGGATTTGAAAAACTCAGGGGATATACTGCCTTCCAACGCTTGCAAAATTTAATTGAGCGCCGGCAACGTAGGTAGTTTACGCCGGCGGCGTTTCACTCTGGCGGTTAAATATTTGGTTATGCTCCACTTCAACACCGCCCCATACGCTGGTGGCTTAAACTCTCAAATTGCCGGCATACGTTTTGAAGAATAAACACTGGCAAAATTTCTTGTAAAAGCCGACGGTGTTCAAAAGCGACGTTAAAAGATTTACTTCTGTTTTGATCCAACGCTGCCTCTATGCCGGCGGCGTTGAATTTTTAGATGCCGGCGTACGTTCAAAACAGACCTATTCGATAGAACACATTTCCCCTGTTTTCCATTTGAAATTTTCTAACCTATAGCACATTTAAATCTTCTTCAACTTCATTTTTAATTTCATATACTCACTCCTATTTACTCTACTCAATCCTAGCAACTCAAAACATTAAATCCACACATTTAATCACTTCAAATCCATTCCCACTCATCCTCAACTTAACTACTCAAACTATTTTTATTTCTTCCCAACACTCTATATTACTACTACAACACATAAACAAACTCACACACTAACAAAACACAATCTAAGCTAATTTCAAAGCATGAACAAGCAATTTAGATAGCATTAAACTCATCCTATCCGAGATTTCACATAGCCACTACAAGAAATGAAAACAAAACAAAAGTTATACTTAAATCAACTCACATGTATATGCCTTGTCTTGGAGAGAATTTTGATCTCAAAGCTTGATGTTGTCTTGGGTTTAGGCTTGAAATTTGAAGTGAAGGAAGAAGAGAAAAGAAAGAAAGAAAAAGGAAAATTCGTATAAAAGAAAGGGCTGCCCAAAAGGAGGTCTAATTAAGCTAATTTGGGTCTTAAACTTATCTCAAAATTGACTTTTAAGGCATATATAACTTTAGTTTGCATTTGAGTTAATTTAAGTCTCATTTGTGGTTCATTTAGGCATAGTTATTAACTTAACTAAGGGAAATTTCTATCAACTAATCTTAATCAAAACCAAAGTTAATTTTATAGATCTAAACTTAACTTAACTTAACATATTAAAAGACACAATTACTAATTATACTACACACACATTAATATATATAAAACAAGGATATTAATTTCATTACATATGCAAAATAAAACATGAAATGTTCAATTTACACTAACTTAAACACATTTAGACTATTACCAAACACAACTATCATAAATCATCATGCTCATTTAATTCAATAATTAAGATAAATAAGCATATACATGGAATTTAAATGGAATTTAAATTTGGATCATTTCAAGCTATCAATACAATCACAAGTAATAATTGAAATTGGAAGTGATACTCACTTGGCCATGGTACGCCGGTCTTTTAGTAGTAATAATCGGGTGGTAGGGATTCGTCGGTCTCGAGATCACCTACCAAAGAAGAATATCCTAATGAGTACTTCATCACTTAACTAGTCCAAACTATGTATCAAAACTAAACAAAATCGTGATTCTCCCTATTTGCGGAAATTCCAACTTAAAACGGCCATAACTTGGTCATTTTAACTCGGAATTTCGTAAATTTTATATCTATTTCTATCTACTTAGAAAGACCTATCTATTTCTAATATTATTTACAAGTTTTGAAAACATTTAGGTCACAGAACAGAGGGATCAGATCTGATCAGTAGCCTTTTCCATTTCCGAAAAATTGTTTTGCACTTGTTTAAAATGTATCTAGTTGATGATTCAAGTATACATAAAATATAAATGAGTTCCTAACATGAATGACATGCGATGAGTCCAATGTATGCATGATCTTGATGATTTTTGGTAAAGGAAACTTTGAGAACTCCTAAATCTTACAAGACTTTGACAATAACTACTTCTTGAAAATCCAATTTTCTAACTTTGACATCTCGCTAGTGTTTTGGATTCCATTATTAGAAATTCCTAGTTATCTTAATTAAAAATGAGTCTTCATCATCCATACTATCCAAGACCTTCATTTCTACATAAAATTTTACATTTTTCACTTTGCAAATATGTTTTTAAGTAGGCTTTTCTCAAAAATCCGAATTTTAGAAAATCCACTTCTTGAATGATTCCTTTGAGAAAACTTGTGTAATGCATTAAAATTTAAGGCTTTACTATATCCCCTACCTAAGCACTTCATTTAACACATAAAACATTCATTTTGAGCTTGAATAATAGGAGTTTACATAGGCATCATCCAAAATTACGAATTTTACAAGTTGAATACTAACTCAAAATTTTCCATCTTGATTCCACTTTTTGTTTTACATATTACTCTCATCCAAACCCATTTCAACTTATAAAAATCATTACTTAATGATACCTATTACTTATACCCTCTATTTTTCATATAAAATATGAGTTTCAAAGTTGTTACAAGGGTTTTTAAAATAGGTGTTAGAAGTCATACGACTTTCCTTTTGGACATTTCTAACAATAACCTTTTCTTTTCAAGTTCCTTGTCTTATCTACATAAAGATCTACCAACTATCACATTTATATATACAAGACCCATTCTTTATGAGCATTAATGCATGAAAACACAAAATATTTATATGAACATGAATGTCAAGTATAATATGAGTGTCTAAGTACTAGATCTACTACTTATAGTGCATGAAAGAGAGTTTAAAAGTATGAACATATATTTTTCATGCAAGATCTCTACTTTTACATGCATGAACATGATAATATTTCAACAAAAGCTCATCAAACACAAGATCTACTCTTGTGATGGCTTGATATTCATGTATTAGCATTTTCTTATCCCTAGCACTTGCTCATGGGGATTTAAAGTGAAAACACACATGAATAATCTTGCCATTACAATATTAAGTAGTAATAAGGCTAAAAATCATCACCTAAGGAAGGATTTGATGAAGAAATGAGCTTATTGTGTGTGTGTGTGTTGGGGGGGGGGGGTGAGCTCACGGCAAGGATGAGAGAAAAGAGAGAGTTTTTTCTTTGTTAAAATTTTTGAAGGAGTAGAAATGAAGAGAGAGAATGTAAATGAGTATGTATATTAAGTAATTTAGGGTTTGTTGTATAATAAAGGAGAAATAAAATAATTTGAGGGGGAAAATTTGGGGGGGGGGGGGGGGGGATGGTTGTGCCGGCCATCAAATGGAAGAGAGAGAGAGTGAGTTAATTTTATTTGAATTTGTAATTTGTGTAATAAAATGTATTAAATGTAATAATTTAGTAAGAAACAAAATTTCTTGGAAAAGAAAATATAATGAGTAGTTGTAAGGATGTAAGACTAGGGCATGGGTAGTGTGTAATGTAGGTTGTACTTGTGAATAGTGGTAAATAGTAGACAAGACATCTACTTTACCGGTAGTAAAGAAAATACGGGAAAAAGGCTATAACTGTAATTTTTATAGCCCGGAAAATTATAAAACTTATATTTTTGAAATCCTTATGAAATTTTGGTTCTAAAGAATATTATGGAATATTTTTCTGAGTTTCTAGTCCTAGGTCTCGTTTTTCCGTAATGGGCTCGGGAAGGCCCGAAATAGAAAATTTTTCGAAATTAAAACTTCCTATGGTTGGAAATATACTTTAAAACAATATCTCACATTAATTTATTTCATAAAATTTCTTTTGATATGAAATCGAAGGAAAACCGGATCTAGGGTTTTTAAGTTTCTCTCACAAGGCTAGAACTAATCCGGTTTAGGGTTTTGCTTTTCGGTTTCCTAAGATTACTTGACTACTCGGAAAACCGGGGTTTACAACCTTCCCACCTTAAACAGAGTTTTGTCCTGAAAACTAAACTGACGTACCTTGTCCATCAAATAACTCGGGATACTTCCTTCGGATTTCCTCTTCAGCTTCCCAAGTTGCTTTTTCGAAGGCATGATTCTTCCACAACACTTTAACATAGTGAATATCCTTATTCCGTAGCCTTTCGGTTTTCTTATCCAATATCTTTATGGGATGTTCTTCATATGTCAGATTTTCCTTCAACTGAACAGGCTCCAATTCTAAAATCCTTTCCTGGTCAGGTACATACCTTCTTAACACTGACACATGAAACACGTTGTGAATCCCGGACAAGTTTGGTGGTAAAGCTAGCTGGTACGCTAGATCTCCGTTCTTTCCAAAATTTTGAAGGGTCCAATATACCTCGGGCTCAACTTCCCTTGTGTACGCATTCTTCTAATACTCTTAATTGGACTTATCTTCAGGTACACATGGTCACTTACTTTGAACTTGAGTTCCCTTCTTTTCAAATCTGCCCAGCTCTTTTGCTTGTCTTGAGCCTCTTTCATTTTTCGTTGGATTACCCTTACCTTATCGGCTGCTTCTTGTACCAATTTTGGCCCGATAACCATCTTTTCCACTTCATTCCAAAACAGAGGGGATCTACATCGCCGTCCATATAAGGTTTCATAAGGTGGCATCTGAATAGTTGAGTGGTAGTTGTTATTGTAAGCAAACTCGATAAGAGGTATATGATTATCCTAGCTTTCCTTGAATTTCAATACACAGGTTCTTAACATGTCTTCTAGAGTTTGGATTGTTCGCTCAGACTGTCCATCAGTCTGAGGGTGATATGCTGTACTGAAGTGCAGTTTGGTACCTAAACTCTTTTGCAAACTCGTCCAAAACTTGGACACAAATCTTGGGTCTCTATCCGAAATAATCCCTGCTGGTATGCCATGTAGCTGCACAATTTCCCGAATGTAGATCCTAACCAGCTTATCCATTGAATAAGTCATGTTTATGGGTAGGAAGTGCGCTGACTTGGTTAACCGGTCCACTATTACCCATACAGCATCACAACCCGATGAATTCTTCGGAAAACCACACACAAAATCCATGGATATCTGATCCCACTTCCATTCGGGAATGGGTAAAGGCTTTAATAATCCCCCTGGTCTTTGGTGCTCTACTTTCACTTGTTGGCAAACCGGACACTTCAGCACAAAATTTGCTACATCTCTCTTCATACCATTCCACCAATAGTGGCTTTTCAAATCTTGGTACATCTTGGTACCTCCAGGATGCATGGTGTAACCGGAGTTGTGAGCTTCACTCATTATCTCCTTTCTTAATTCTTCGTCTTCCGGCACACACAACCTTCCCTTCATTCTGATTACATCCTCTTCGTCTACTGCAAAGTCCAGGTATTTTCCTACTTGGGTTTCCTTTTTAATCCTTTGTATTACCTCATCGTACTTTCCATCAGGGTTGGTTCCAATACCAGATTAGCTATCTTAAGCTCGGCACTTTAGTCTATGAACTCAATCCTTAACTTTTCAAAATCTCTAATTAGATCTCTTTGGCTTGTGATTAAGGCAGCTACTTCCCTATAATTTTTTCGACTTAGGGCATTGCAACTACATTAACTTTCCCTGGACAGTAGTTTATTCCCAAATCATAATCTTTTATTAGTTCCAACCATCTCCTCTGTCTCATGTTTAATTCCTTTTGTGTGAACAGTACTTAAGGCTCTTATGATCCGTGTATATCTCACATCTCTGCCCATCTAGATAGTGTCTCCAAAGTTTCAAGACAAAGACAATTGCGACCAAATCCAGATCATGTGTGGGGTAGTTTTGCTCGTGGGGTCTTAACTGTTGAGAGGCATAGGCAATAACTTTCCCTTCTTGTATTAATACATATCCAAGGCCATTCCTTGAAGCGTTACTATGTACTGTATAAGACTTTTCTGGGTCCGGTAGAACCAAAATCGGTGCTGATACCAACCGTTGCTTTAACTCCTGAAAACTCTGTTCCCTTTTATCCGTCCAAAGGAATTTCTCATTCTTTTGGGTCAACTGAGTTAGTGGCTTGGCTATCTTCGAAAAATCTTTCACAAACTTGCGATAGTAGCCAGCCAATCTCAAGAAACTTCTCACTTCAGTAACCATTTGTGGCTGTTTCCACTCTACTACAGCCTTAATCTTTTCGGGGTCAACTGATATCCCTTCTCCAGTTACCACATGCCCAAGAAAAGATATTCTATCCAACCAAAAATCACATTTGGACAGTTTGGAATACAACTTATTTTCTCTCAAGGTTTGCAACACCAACCAAAGATGTTCTTCATGTTGTTCCTTAGTTTTAGAATATATTAGGATATCATCTATGAAGACAATTACGAACTTATCCAAAAGTGGCTTGTAGACCCTGTTCATAAGATCCATAAATGCAGCTGGTGCATTGGTCAGTCCAAACGACATCACCGGAAACTTAATTTCCATAACGAGTACGAAAAGCCGTCTTTGGTACATCCTCAGGCTTTATTCTTAACTGATGGTACCCGAACGTAGATCAATGTGTGAGAACATGCATGCTCCTTGCAGTTGGTTAAACAAATCATCGATTCTTGGCAAAGGATATCGATTCTTGATGTTCACCTTATTTAACTCACGGTAATCGATACACAACATCATTGATCCATCCTTTTACTTTACGAACAGGACAGGTGCGCCCCATGGCACACACTTGGTCTTATGAATTTTTGATCCAAGAGATCTTGTAATTGAGTCTTTAGCTCTTTTAACTCGGCTGGTGCCATCCAGTATGGTGCTTTGGATATCGGTTCAGTATTTGGAGCCAAAACAATCTCAAAATCAATTTTCCTCTTTGGTGGTAACCCAGGTAAAATCTCTGGAAACACATCCAAATACTCGTTTACCACAGGTATGTCCTTTTCCTCCCGAGTTTCCTCTTCACCCAAGATACCTTTGATAGGTACAATCTCTTCATCCTCCATCATCAGTTCGAAAGAGTTTAATCCAAACTTTCTTGGTACTAGGGTTTCTCCTACGAACTCCACTTCTCCTCCCGACTAATCATAGAAACACAACATCCTCTTTTGGCAATCCACTACGGCTTTTACCTTACTTAACCAGTTCATGCCAAGGATAACTTCGTATTTGTTCATCTCTAATATTATTAAATCACTTTTCGAGTGGTGTCCTTGAATTTCCAATGAGCAATCCTTTATTACTTCTTGAGTCGACACAACACTTCCGGTAGGTGTCTTAATTCTTAGGCTAACAGTAGTTGTGGCTTTAGTTAATCCAAGTTGGTTAGCCAAACTAGTGGTGATGAACGAGTGTGTCGCTCCTGTGTCAAACAAAACATAAGCCTCCATTTTATTCATCCGTATGTGTCCTGTGGTCAACAAACATCCATCACTACTCAACCCTAAAACACTCTCATAGCTACCTATTTGGGATTTTAATTTCCAGCTTTCCCATAAATAGGTTTCAATTTATGATAGAAAACGATTAAATAAATAACTTTCAAATTAAGAGAGTCTTGCTACTAACTTGTCACCAGGCCGCCATCCACGCCGTCACTTTGGTCCATGGCCACCAATTCCACCTCCTCATCCTCATCTTTCTCGACCATCCACTGGCCTTCGAAGTTATAAAGTCTCATTCCATGCATCACCAAAGCTGCATGGCTCCCACTTTTACTACATGATCTCATAGGGTTGGTATTGCTCGAAGTCCTAAATGGTTGAGCGGCCACACTTCTCCGTTGTGAGCATTCTGAGGCCAAGTGCCCCTTCTCTTTGCAGATGAAACAAGTCACGACCATCTTCTTTGGGCATGTATAAAACATATGGCCAGACTAGCCACAGTAGTAACACTTGTTTCTCAACAGTGGGCATTGCCTAGGGACATGAGTCCCCTTGCATTTCCAGCAAGTGACATTAACCTTTAACTGAGTCGGCCTTCCACTAGTATCATCCTTGAATCCATGGTACGGTTTGTACCTCTTCCCTTTAAATCCTGAGCTCAAGGCATCGAACGGCCTTCTCCCGAATACTCTTTTATCGGGTTCCTGATATTTCCTTTTCCTGGCTCCTTCAATCACTCGAGCCTTTTCTACCAACTCGGGGTAGGTTCTCACTCCGAATTCTTCTAGCTTGATCCGTAACTCCTCATCCAAACCTCCCAAAAATACCTGTTTCTTTAATTCCTCACTATCCCTGAAGGATTCAGGGGCATACTGCAGCAAGTGAGTAAACTCGGTTTCATATTGTTCTACAGTCCTTCCCTTTTGCTTAACATGGAGAAAGTCCGCACTATACTTCACTCTAACTAGAGGGAAAATAATTTTCCAAGAATTCCCGGTGGAAGGATTCCCATGTAACCGGGAGAGCCAAGCTTCTTCTTTTAGAGTTTGTAAGCCTTGGAAAATTTCAGTAAATAATTCCAGAGTAAACATTTAAAATAAACCTTGAAAATGACTCCCAATTAAAACGGTACTTCAACTAACCTGAAATCTAAAACAGATCCAGAAATTCTTAATCTGAAACAAAGAAAAAATCCTCGAAAGTAACATAAGAACCTAATAGTCCCCAAATCCAAAGCCACTACGTGTAACAACTCTATGCTTCACCCTGACTTGTAAAATCGGGTAATATAGAACCTAAAAACAATTTATTAAATAGTAAGTAACGATAAACTTTCAGGTATAAAACCTGATTCAAGAAATTCGAAGACGTTAAGAGATATAAAATACTTACTAAAATAAAATAATGAATAAATACTCTTAAACTAAATACTTTTCATAAATATAAAACATCAGCTTCCAAGTTGGCAGCGATCTAAACCAGAAAGTCATCCGGAAAACCGAAGCTAACAATTCCCGAGAAACCTTAGTAGATTTAACCCGGCAATCCCGTAATCCTACACTAAGGAGTCCGAATATGAGCAAATAGTGTATTTTAGGTCGCAATAATACTAGAACGCTTTAAAATGTAAGGGTAGCGAGTTTTCTATCTATTTCAAACCCGATCGGATATAGACTTTGAAAAGCGTGCCCCAGGATTCGAAACATTAGATATATGATAGTAGTACCATTAGGCTCGTAAATTTATAAGAATTCCAAGTACCTAAGTTGTTCTAATTTCAGATTGCTTGTAAACCCGGTTTTTCTAATAACCAAGTAAATTCTGTAAATCGGAAACCAAAACCTTAAATAGGGTTAGTGCAAGCAACCTAGGAACCCTAGGTTCAGCTTTTCTTCAATTTCTATATATAAGAACCTCTATAGAAAATTTAATGTGATTTATTATTTTAAAGCATATTTTAAACCATAGAAAGTTTTTATTTCAGAAAAATTTCTATTTTGGACCTTCCCGAGCTCCATTACGGAAAAGCGAGCCCCAAGACTAGAAACTCAAAAAAATATTCCGGAAAGCTCCTTAGAACCGAAATTTTATAAGGATTTCAAAAATATAAATTTATAATTTTTCAGGCTATAAAAATTACAGTTATAGCCTTTTTCCCGTATTTTCTTTACTACCGGTAAAGTAGATGTCTTATCTACTATTTACCACTATTCACAAGTACAACCTACACTACATACTACTTATGCCCTAGTCTTACATCCTTACAACTACTCATTATATTTTCTTTTCTAAGAAAATTTGTTTCTTACTAAATTATTACATTTATTTCATTTTATTACACAATTCACAAATTCAAATACAATTAAATCACTCTTTCTCTTCCTTACAAGATGGCCGGCACATGACCCCCTTCTTTTGCCTCCAAATTGATTTATTTTATCTCTTTTATTACTTAAAACAAACCTAATTCACTTAATATAAATAATCCTTAACTTTCTCTCTCCTTCATTTTCATTCCATTTGCTAAAAAAATCACAAAACTCTCTCTTCTTTTCCCTCTCCTTGTCGTGAACCCCAACCCCCCTCACACACACACACACACAAAAGTTTCATTCCTTCTTCATTTCTTCATCCAATCTTTCTTTAGGTGATGATTTCAAGCCTTATTACTACTTAATCTTGTAATGGTAAGAATATTCTTATGTGTTTTCACTTTAAATCCCCATGAGCAAATGCTAGGGATAAGAAAACACTAATACATGAATATCAAGCCATCACAAGAGTAGATCTTGTGTTTGATGAGCTATTGTTGAAATATTATCATGTTCATGCATGTAAAAGTAGAGATCTTGCACAGAAAATATGTGTTCATGCCTTTAAACTCATTTTCATGCACTATAAGTAGTAGATCTAGCATTTAGGCACTCATATTTTTCTTGACATTCATGTTCATACGGATATTTTGTGTTTTCATGCATTAATGCTCATAAAGGCTTAGTCTTGTATATATAAATGTGATAGTTGGTAGATCTTTATAAAGATAAGACAAGGAACTTGAAAAGAAAAAGTTTTTGTTAGAAATGTTCAAAAGAAAATTCGTATGATTTTCAAGACCTATTTTAAAAACCCTTAAAACCACTTTGAAACTCATATTTTATATGAAAAATGAAGGGTATAAGTAATAGGTATCATTAAGTAATGATTTTTATAAGTTAAAATGAGTTTGGATATGAGTAATGTGTAAAACAAGTAGTGGAATTAAGATGGAAAATTTTGAGTTAGTGTTCAAATTGTAAAATTCGTAACTTTGGATGATGCCTATGTAAACACCTAGTATTCAAGCTCAAAATGACTGTTTTATGTGTTAAATGAAGTCCCTAGGTAATGGATATAGCAAAGCTTTAAATTTTGATGCATTACACAAGTTTTCTCAAAGGAAACATGCAAGAAATGGATTTTTCCAAAATTCGGACTTTTGTGAAAAGCCTATTTAAAAACATACTTGCAAAGTGAAAAATGTAAGTTTTTATATGGAAATGAGGGTCTTGGATAATATAGATGATGAAGAATCATTTTATTTAGATAACAAGGAGATTCTAAGAATGAAATCCCGAAACACAAATGAAATGCCAAATTTGGAAAATTGGATTTTCAAGAAGTAGTTATCGTTAGAGTCTTGTAAGATTTAGGAGTTCTCAATTTTTTTTTCATTGTCAAAAATCATCAAGATCATGCATATATTGGAATCATCACATGTCATTCATGTTAGGAACTTATTCATATTTTATATACACATGAATCATCAACTAGATACATTTTGATCAAGTGCAAAACAATTTTTCGGAAATAGAAAAGTTTACAGATCAGATCTGATCCCTCTATTTTGTGACCTAAATGTTTTCAAAACTTGAAAATAATATTAGAAATAGATAGATCTTTCGAAGTAGATAGAGATCAATATAAAATTTGCGAAATTCCGAGTTAAAATGACCAAGTTATGGCCGTTTTAAGTTGGAACTTCCGCAAATAGCGAGAATCACTATTTTGTTTAGTTTTGATACATAGTTTGGACTAGTTAAGTGATGAAGTTCTCATTAGGGTATTCTTATTTGGTAGGTGACCCCGAGAACGATGAATCTCTACCACCCAATTATTACTACTAAGATACCGGGGTACCATGGCCGAGTGAGTATTACTTCCAATTTCAATCATTGCTTGTGATTGTAGTGATAGATGCACTAGTTGCTAAGCAAAAGCAAAAATGAATATGCATGATGGGGTTATTTGGGAATTGTATTTGTCTGCTGTTGATATGTGGAATTGAATTTAAAGAATATCGAAGCCGGGTGATAAATCATTGTTTGTATAGCAGAGTAGAAATGATTGTCTGCAAGTATTGCTTGGTCACTTAAAAGAATTGGTTTAATTGATTATTAGACATTAAAGATAAACTTGAACTCATTCATATCACGATGGGGATGGACATTAGCATTTGTTCGTTTTTCGTGATCCATAAAACGAATATGTTGGTTAATCGTGATCCATAAAACGAATATATGAGTTGGTTGACCGTGAGCCTAAACGGCGTCGTTATAAGCCCCGGAAAATTTCAGTAAATAATTCCAAGATGAACTTCAAAAATAAATCCTAAAAATCACTCCAATTAAAACCGAATTTTGACAAGACCTAAACACGAATGAATCCAAAAATTTCTTAGTCATGAGAAAATAAAATCCTTAAAAATAAAATAAGAACTCAGTGGTCTTAAAATTCAAATCATGACATACGAAAAATTCCATATTTAATTCCGACTTATAAAATTGGGTAATATAAAGCCCAAAAACAAATTAATAAAAAGTAAATAACGATTAACTTTCGAAAATGAAACCCAATTCAAGAATTCCGAAAACGTTAAAAGATATTAAATACTTACAAAAATGAAATGTAAAATAAATTTCTCAAATTAAATATGTTATATAAACATAAAATATCAGTTTCCAAATTGGCAAGAATCTAAATGGGAAAATCACTTGAAAACCCTAAGTGGAATACAATAGTTTAAGTCCGGCAATCTAGCGCCCCTAACTCTAGAGGCCGAGATATAGTTTAAATATGTAGAATAGCTCGTATTAATATAAGTTTGTTTAAAAATATCAGATTGGTATATTCTTGACCTATTTCGAACCCGTTCGGATACATACTTCAAAAAGCATGTCCGTGGCTCAAGATATCAAAAATATACTAATAGTGCTGTTAGACTCGTAATTTCATAAGATTTCTAAATATATCAGTTACATGATTTTTCGGGTTATAAAAGTTACAGTTATAACCTTTTTATCGTATTTTCATTACTACCGGTAATTGATTAGTCTTTTGCACTATTCAATTTTATTTCATTACACAATTTTATTATTCTTAAAAAGCCTTATATTATTAGATAAATATTTTATATATTATAGAAAATTTTGTTTTTCTAAAATTTAGTTAGTTCGGGCTTTTATGGGATCAGATTCTGTTTAAGACCCGATACTAAAAATAAAATATTAATTTAATATTTGGAAAATAATTTAAAAATATTTTTATTTTCATAAAATAATTTTTTAGAATTTTTCGAGTTATAAAAATATCATTTATAACCAATATTTGTGTATTTTGATCATACCGGTAACATATTTGTTAAAATACTAAAATAATTCAAATAATTATTTAATTTTAATTATGAAAAATCTGCTACAAATATTTGGAATAAATTTTATAATTTTATTTTATTTTATTAAGAAAGTACTTTTACAACCCATACTTTCAAGTGCACCTTACACATATCACCTCCTTTTCACTTCAATCTTTTTACACTTTATTATATTGCTTCATGGCAGATTTTTCTTTCTTTTGGCTTCCATTGTCCTTTGATTTCTCCTATTTTGACTAAAATAAATAAATTCTACTCCTTCTTAAAGAAGCTACACATACACATTTATTACGCAATTTAATTTCAAGTCAAATTTTCAACAAATTTCTCTCTCTCACTTCTCTTTTCACGTGACAGCCCCCCCAATTTCTTCTTGTTATATTTTTATTTCTCCTTCAATTCATTGAAACACATTTAATACACTCATTTTCTCTCTCTCCTTCATTTACTCACTTTCCCTCTTTCATTCCTTAGCCTTTTCTCTCTCATTTTCCTCTCTTTCTTTCTTCTTTTTGTTCTTGTTTCTTCAAGGAACAAGCTGCCCCCATTCCATTCTTGAGCCTCCCACACATATTTTTAAAGATTTCTAAGCAAATCTTCTTCCCAAAGCTCCATAGGTGATATAGGTAAAGTATAATGGAAGTTTCATGCATCAAATGACCTTCCATAAGCTTAAAAGCTTAGGATGATGATGCAAAAATGAAACACTCCTCTTCTCATATTATTATCTTGTTCATATTATTTTCTTGTTTAAAGTTGTATATTTTGTAGATCTAACTTTTTGTGCTTTGATTTTCGTTTATGCCATAGATCTTGTTATTTAAGTTGTTATTTTTGTTATTTCTTATGATTTATACATAGACCATCATTCACATAACTATTATAGTGATTCATGCATTTATAATTAGATCTAGTTGTTTTTAGGTTCATACATGCATTAGATTTGTTTTATGTTTATAACAACTTATAGTGCATGATGATAGTAAATTGTTTGGAAAACAAGATCTATTTTATTTTCAACAAAAATCATTTTTGAAAATTCGGATGAAAATGAACCATATTTAGAAAAGTTATTTTTCAACTTAAAATGTGTATTTTTTATTTAAAATGAAGGGCTTAGGGTATAGATAACATAAATGAGTGATTTTGATAAAGTTTAGATCTATGAGTTTAAAGTTTATTATCATGGGTTTCATTTAGATTTATGTTCATATTATGTGTAATCTTAGATTTGAACTTAAGAAAAATTGTGAAATTCGTATTTTGCAAAACCCCTATTTAAAACCACTTTCCAAGTGTCAAAATGTAATTTTTACTTAAGATAATGAAGGCTTAATATATGTATATCATCAAGACTTCTTTTTACAAGAATCAAAAGTGATTTTCAAAATAAAAATTCTATTTTCGGATTTTGGCCAAGGTATTTTAAAAACATGTTTTCCAACTCAAAAATGAAGTTTTTATTTAAGAAATGAAAGGCTCTTAGGATAGGATATGTAAGGAATGGATTTTCATAAGTTTAGATAGATTTTATCAAAAGATATGTCCAAAAATAAAATTTGTAAATTCGGATCCCAACCAAGACCAATTTTTAAAACCCATTTATCAACTCCAAAACTCATGTTTTATGTGAAAAATGAAGGGTATAGGTAATAGGTATCATTAAGTAGTGATTTTTATAAGTTGAAATGAGTTTTGATGATATTAAAGTGTAAAATAAGAAGTAGAATCAAGATGAAAAATTTTGAGTTAATAGTCAATTTGTGAAATTCGTAATTTTGAATGAAGGCCATAAGAACACCTATTATCCAAGCTCAAAATGAAAGTTTTATGTGTTAAATGAAGTCCTTAGGTAATTGATATAGTAAAGCCTTAAATTTTGATGCATTATACAAGTTTTTCCCAAAGGAATCATTCAAAAAGTGGATTTTCTAAAATTCGGATTTTTGAGTAAATCATATTGGAAAGCATATTTGCTAAGTGTAAAATGCAAATTTTTGTGTAAGAATAAAGTCCTTAGTGGTTATGTATGATTGAGTCCTAATTTCCTAAATATCAAATGATTTTTTTTACTTAAAGAAATCACTCAAAAACTAATTTTTACAAAATTTGAATTTTGGAATCAACCCCACTTGAAAACATGTTTACAAAGTGCAAAAGGGAACTTTTTATGTAGAAATGAAGGTCATAAGTAATATATATATTGAAGACTCAATTTTAACAAAAATAATTATACTTTCTTAAGAAATAAATCCAAAACAAATGGAAATAATCAAAGTTAGGAAACTAGTATTCTTAAAAGTAGTCATCCTTGAAGTCTTGTAATATAAGGAGTTATAAAATTTCCTTTTAACAAAAATCATCAAGACCATGCATACATTGAGCTCATCTCATGTCATTCATGTTAGGAAATCATTTATATTGCATGTATAGCTAATCTATATAGTAGGAACATTACAAACATTTACAAAACTATTTTTTGGAATTGAAGTTTGCTACTGTCCTAATCTGATCCGATGTTTTCGAAGCTTCAAAGTTTTCAAAACTTAAATATAATATTAGAAATAGATAGATCTTTCGAAGTAGATAGAAATCGATATATAATTTGCGAGATTCCGAGTTAAAATGACCAAGTTATGGTCGTTTTAAGTTGGAATTCCCGCTTAGGACGAGAATTACGAATTTGATAAGTTTGTATAAGATAGTTTGGATTAGTTAAGTGATGAAATACTTATTAGAGTATTTCCTCCTTTTTAGGTGGCCTCGATATCAACAATTCCCTACCACCGGATTACTTGTACTAGAAGACCGGTGAACCAATGACCGAGTGAGTATTACTTCCAATTCATTTATTGTATGTGATTGTAATAATAGTTGCACTAGATATTTGGTAAAGATAAAATGGATATGCATGATGGGGACGAACGGGGACTATGTATGTTTGTTGTTGATATGAGAAATGGAATGTAAGAATATCGAAGTCGAGTGACTAATTATTGCTTGTATATATGAATTAGGATTGATTGTCTGCGATTATTGATTGATCACTTAAAAGAATTGGTATAATTGAGTATTCGGAATTGAAAATGAAATTGAACTCATTCATATCATGATGGGGATGGAGCATTAGCATTTGTTAGTTTATTTGTACTATAAACGATTCTTGTTAGTTTATCGTTATACTATAAACGATCTTATAATTCAGTTGGCCGTGAGGTTTAAATGGTGTTGTACCGTAGGATTCGTTAATCTACTAATCCGGAATGGAGGGCGCAAGTCCATCCACATATGATTTCCGGTAGGTCATATGTTTGTCGAATTCACGTGTTTGATGCATATCACTTGTCTGACTAATCACTTGAATATATGATGTGTTATAAATGTAATCCTGGAAGTTTTCACTCACTAAGCTAGTGTAGCTTATACCCCAATAGATGTTTGATTAAACAGGTTATCTCAAGAATGCTAAGTGGGGACCGAGATGGTTGGAGCCGAGAATGACTTTGGGATTCCGACAAGAAAGGAGAATGCTTGAAGTTTTTAGCTAGATTTTATTAATTGCCTTGTAATAGTTTTATATAGTAGAATCTTTTGATGAATTGAAATTGAAGTTTTATGAGTTGTATCTTGAGGAATAGTGAATTGAATTTCCTCTACATTGTTCTCAAGTTGTATCAACATAAAATGCATTACTCCGATGAGTCTCCTCTACGTGTTAGACGCCTTGTACATAGTATAGAAGCCTTCGCGTGACTGAGGTGGTCATTCTTAGGTTTTCATATTGTGTACGGCGGACTGCCACATTTAGGGTACCCTTCGGGGCATGACAGTGTTCCGTAGGATTCGTTAATGTGCTAACTCAGGATGGAGGGCGCAAGTCCATCTACATATGATTTCTGGCTGGTCATATGTTTGTTGAACTCATGTGTTTGATGCATTTCACTCGATTGATTAATCACTTGCTTGAATGTTTTGTTGAAATTGTGATATGGAAGTTTTCACTCACTAAGTTAGCGTAGCTTATACCTCAATAGTTTCCTATTGCAGTATGAATACTTATGGCTATCTCCTAGGAGCCGCTATCATCAGGTACAGCTCTTGGACATTAAGGAGCTTTTGATGAGGCCAGGACCTAGAAGTAGGCACGAACATCTAATCCAATCTCCTAAATTAATAGTTGAAGGATAATATAAGGAATTTTGTGAGCCTGAGAACTCTTAACGTTGTTGATGGGGGTATGCCCCTCAGTTCATGTAATAGAATAGATCTAAAGGAAATGGCTATGATTTACATTCTTATTTCTATGTATGTCTCCTTAAACTACTACGAAATAAAGTATGGTCCCTATATGTTGAAAGTGAGCCTTACACCCGATGTTCAAACTCATGGGAAGGCTAAGGTTACCTTACTTGGGTTTAAATATTAAGTGTGGTGGATTGTCACGTTTAGGGTACCCTTTGGGGTGTGACAGAGTCCCACCAGACCCTTGCATTATATCTCAACATGTACGTCCCATATTCGAATTGTAAATAAGTTGGGATTTCGAAAGCAGCAAAAGATTGCTCAATCTGAGCTAACCAATCCTCAGCCTCATCGGGTTTACCGAATGCCCCATCAAAATACCGGTAACTTTTAATGAAGTCAGGTAAGCAGCTTTGATGAGTCCTTCGGTATGGTGGAGGTGGTGGTAAGGGTACATTGTAAGAATGCTCCTCTCTGTGGCAGGTGCTCAGCAGTCACTTCCCGGTGATCTGTAGGTGTGGTGGCAGCGAAGCAGAATCCTGGTGTAAACCCTGGAAAATTTCAGTAAATAATTCTAAAGATGAACTTGGGAAACAAAACTCTAAAAGACACTCTGAATTAAAACCGAACTTCAACAAGTCCCAAATTCCGAACGAATTTGGAAATTTTTGAATCGTGAGAAAATAAGGAACCTCAGAAATAAAATAGCAACCCAATATACTTCCATTCTAAAACCTCTACGTACGACAATTTTATATTAACTCCATTTATAAATTCGGATATAATAGAGCCCTAAAACAAATTAATAGAAGTGAATAGTGATTTACCTTCGGAAATAAAACTAAATCCAAAAGAATTTCGAGAACGTTGTGAGATATTAAATACTTATGAAAATCGATCTTAAAATAAATTTCACCAATCAGATAAGTCATATGTGTGAAATATCAGTTTTTATATTGGCAATGGTGTAAACCAGAAGGTTAATCGGGAAACTTGAGTCTCCAAAACTCCCAAAACCTCCGTAACCTAGATCCGACAACCTTGTATTCCTAAACTAAGGAGTTGGAATAAGAGGAAAAGGTGTGATCGTTCGTATTAAGTCTAGGATGCTCTGGAAAGATGAGATTAACGAATTTTCGATCTATTCCCATCCAGTCAGGTACCGACTTCGAAAAGCGCGCCCTAAGATCCGCAATATTAAAAACATGTTACTAATGCCGTTAAACTCATGTTTTATAGTGATCTTTAAAATATTAGTTTTATAAGTTTCAATAGCTAGAATTTCATGGTTTTTGTAAATTTATCTGTATTACTGTACTACCGGTAATTAGGGGGTCTTTCAGTACGATCTACCACTATTCATTACATAATTTTATTTTAGTAATATATGCCCTAGCTTCGTAGTAATCAAATAAACTTCGAAAACTGGAAAACGAAACCTTACATCAGTCTAGTCCAAGCTTAGTGAGAGGAGCTTAGGAGCCTTAGATCCAGCTTTCTTTCGATTTCACGATAAAAAAAAGTTTTATAAAGTAAATGAATGTGAAATTCCATTCTAAAGTATATCTTAGACCTTTGAAAGTTTTAACTTCGGGAATTTTTCAATTCCGGGCCTTCCCGAGCTCAATTACGGAAAAGCGTGCCCTGGGACCACGAACTCAGAAAAATGTTCCGGAATATTCATTAGAACCGTAATTTTATAAGGATTCCAAAAATATCAATTTTATAATTTTTCGGGTTATAAAAATTATAGTTATAGCCTTTTCCCGTGTTTTCGTTACAACCGATAAAGTAGATGTCTTGTCTACTATTCACAAGTACAACCTACACCACACACTACCCATACCCTATTCTTACATCCTTACAACTACTCATTTCAATTTTCTTTTCCAAGAAATTTTTTCTCTTAAATAATTATCATATGTATTACATTTTAATTATCTAAATTACAAAAAATCAAATTTCACACACACACTGCCGCGCATCCCCCCCCCCTCCCCCCCCCCCCCCCCCCCCCCCCGACCCCGGCTCCCCATCCCCTTTTCCTCTCTCTTTTGTTTTGTTTTTGATATTTATATTCAATTATAAACCCTAATCTATTCATATATAAACATATTTTTCTCTCTCTTTCTTCATTTTTACTTGTTCCAAATTTTTACCAAAGTGAAAAAGCTCTCTCCTCCTCCTCCCTTGATGCCGTGAGCCCCTCCTCACACACTCAAGCTCAAACTCTTCTTTTACTCCAAAACTCCTTTGGTATGTCGATTTTAGGCTTTGTTCTTCCTAGATCTTGTAATGGCAAAGCTATATCTTGTGTGTTTTCTCATTTAATCCCAATGAGCTCATGCTAGGGACATGAAAACACATGAACAAGAATATCAAGCCATCATAAGACATGGATCTAGAGTTTAAATGAGTTTATGTTAAGATATTTTCTTGTTCAAGCATGTAAACTAGAGATCTTGCATATATATTGATGTTCATGCCATGAAGTTTATGATTCATGCACTATATGTAGTAGATCTAATGTTTAGACATCCACATCTTCATATACATGTATGATCATAGAGTTATTTTGATTACCATGCATGGATGATCATAAAAATATAGCCTTGTTCATGTATAGATATGTTAGATAGTAGATCTCCATGTATAGAAGGCAAAAAGATTGAAAAAGAAAAGGTTTTGTTAGAGATGGTTTGTTGAAAATTCGGATGACTTTGAAACCCTATTTTAAAAGCCACCAAAACCACTTCAAAAACTTATATTTTTCATGAAAAATGAAGGGTATGTGCAATAGTGTCTTGAAGGAATGATTTTCACAAGTCTAAATGAGTTTAGGCATGAGTAAAATGTAGAACAAGTAGTGGAGTTAAAATGAAAAATATTGAGATAGTGTTATAGTTAAATTCGTAATTGGGAATCATGCCTACATGAACACCTAATATTTAAGCTTGAATTGAATGTTTTATGAGTCAAATGGAGTCCTTAGACAATAGATATAATAAAGCTTCAATTTTGATGCATTAAACAAGTTTTCTCAAAGGAAAAATGCAAGAAAAGGAAATTTCCAAAATTCGGATTTTTGTGAATAGCTGATTAAAAACATATTTACCAAGTGAAAAATGTGGATTTCTATGCATAAATGAAGGTCATGATTAGTATAGATGTTGAGAACTCATTTTTATTTAGATAACAAGTAAATCCAAGAATAAAATCCTAAAAACCCTAGGACATGTAAACTTGGAAAGAATAGCTTTTTAGAATGATTAATATGGAGTTTTATAATAATAGGAGTTCATAAGAGTTCGTCATCACAAATCATCAAGACCATGCATATATTGAACTCATTACATAACATTCATACTAGGAACACATTCATATATCATCTATACATGAATCATCAACTAGGAACATTTTTTTTACCATATGCGAAACAATTTTTCAGAACCAAAAACGTTATAGAGCAGATCTGGTCCCTCTGTTCCGTGATCTTAATATTTTCAAAACTTGAAAATAATATTAAAATCGGATAGATCTTTCGAAGTAAGTAGAAATCGATATAAAATCTGCGAAATTCCGAGTTAAAATGACCAAGTTATGGCCGTTTTAAATTGGAACTTCCACAAATAACGAGAATTCCGATTTTAAGTAGTTTTGATGCATAGCTTGGATTAGTTAAGTAATGAGATTCTTATTAGGGTGTTCTTATTTGGTAGGTGATCCCGAGTACGACGATATCCTATCACCCAACTACCGTTATTAAGAGACCGGCGTACCATGGCCGAGTGAGTACTACTTCCACTCTCAATTGTTGTTTGTGATTGTATTAGTAGCGGCATTAGTGTTTAGGCAAAGATAAAACTTGACATGTATGATGGGATATATGGGAATTATATACTTGTCTGCTATTGATGTGTGAAGTTGAATTTAAGGAATATCGAAACCGGGTGATAAACTATTGTTTGTTTAGCTAGAATTGGATATTGATTGCCTGTGAATAATTGTTGGTCACCCAAAGGAATTGAATTAATCTATATTCGACTTCAATTATAATTGGACTCATTCATATCACATCGGGGATGGAGCATTGGCATTGGTTGGTTTTTCGTGATCCATAAAACGAACATGTTGGTTAATCGTGATCCATAAAACGAATATGTTGGTTAATCGTGATCCATAAAATGAGTATGTTGGTTAGTTGTGATCCATAAAACGAATTATTGTTCAGTTGACCGTGAGCTTAAACGGCATCGTACCGCAGGATTCGTTAATCTGCTAACCCGGGATGGAGGGCGCAAGTCCATCCACATATGATTTCCGGCTGGTCATATGTTTGTTGAACTCATGTGTTTGTTGCATTCCACTTGGTTGATTAATTACTTGCTTGAATGTTTTGTATTAATTGTGATTCGGAAGTTTTCATTCACTAAGCTAGTGTAGCTTATACCCCAATAGTTTCCTGTTGCAGTATGAATACCTTTGGCTTTCTTCGAAGACCAGTGGACACCAGGCACAGCTCTTAGATATTAAGGAGCTTTTGATGAGGCCGGGGCCTAAAGATTAGAAATAGACCCTAATTCTGTTTCCTGAACCGGTAGTTAAAGGTTAATGCAAGGAAATTGTGGGCCTGAGAATTGGTAGCTGATATTATCGGAGGTATGCCCCCTAGTTCATGTAATAGAATAATTCTCTGTAAGACGGTTATGATTTACGTTCTTGCTGCTATGTATGTCTCCTTAAGCTACTACGAAGCAAAGTATGGTCTATAAATGTTGAGAGCGAGCCTTACACCCGATGTTCAAACTCATGGGAAGACTAAAGTTATCTTACTTGAGTTTAAATGTTGAGTGTGGTGGACTGTCACGTGTAGGGCACACTTTGGGGCGTAACACCCGGACACTTTGCCCTTGGTGCGTGTTTTGATTTGGATTTTGGTTCTGGATGAATGCATTTAAAAGATTGGCCAACTGTCCAATTGCATTCATCACATCACCTTGCGAGTTTTGGGGTGCTACTCCTTGTGGATTCGATTGAGATATAGCAGGTTGGTCGGCTTCGTTCGGGAGAGGTTTTTGCTCCCGATTCTGAATCCGTCGGTTTTGTCTGTTTACACATTATTTAGTAACTTTTAGTGTCTTTTTAACGTTTTCAACTTCAAAAGAGTTAATTTGTCAAACAAGGTTCATAACTTTGAGAGAATTCGGAAATCAAAATTTCTGAATGCAAATCAATCTCATAAAACTTCATATAATCATAAGGAAAAAAAAAGAACACATACATAAGGAAATAAATTTACAAGTTCAAAATAATGACATGAATGAATGAGTGCTCATGCAATTTATATGTGGTTAGTGCCCTTTTATGGCTACTGTCTAACATGCTTGCTTCTCATAACTTCTTTCCTTTGAAAATAAACATGATCCTTCATTACTTTTGCAAGCCATACAAGGAATTACATTGGAGATATTAGCCTACAAAATTTGGCAAGCTACATTCTAGCCTAATTCTAAACATCTTTCTCTTATCCGAAAACAAAACAAAATACAAGGAAAAGAAAAGACAAAATACTAAACTGTCTAGAGATCCTAAGGCAAATTGGCATCCCGCATTGCATACTACAAAAGAAAGGAAGAAAAGACTTCACTTGGACTTTCATGGGTTGAATTATCTTTCCACCTTTCACTCATCACTAGAATCATCAAGGGTCGAACTAGAGGGTCGTCCCCTACTAGAAGAGCCACCATCATCCTGACGGACAAACAGACTAAGGTATTCCCTTACAGTCATCCTCCACGTCTTAGCGGGTCGGACTAGAGCCTCTTGGTCGTGCTCCTCACTTTCTTCCTCTCTTTCCATTCCCTATTCCTCTCTCGGATTCACCTCCTCCTCTTCAATTCTCACTTCTGGTTCATCCACTTGATTTTCCACTATCTCAGATTCTCTCCTAAGTCCCTCATCCACATTCTCTACTTCCATGGGCTCAGGAGCCACGGGTTCAAGGACCGCCACATCAAGTACAGGAGGACGTTCACCTTCAATGTAGATGTCCCTACATAACAGGGGATCTATCTTAGGCTCTACTCTCCCACTATCGGGAATCTCAAAAACTCGATTGAAATCCCATACAAGATGATTGGGTTCCGGGTTTGCATCTACTTCTGGCTCTATGGGTGGGGTAGGGGTTCTTGGTACTACATTCTCTTCCCAATTAGGGTCCTCTGTAAGCCCCGGAAAATTTCAGTAAATAATTCTAAGATGAACTTCGAAAATAAACCCTAAAAATCACTCTAAATTAAAACCGAACTTCGACAAGTCCTAAATCCCAAACGAATCCAGAAACTTCTTAATCTTGAGGAAAATAAGAATCCTTCAAAACAAAATAAGAACTCAACATACTTCAATTCCAAAACCACTATGTATGACGAATTCTGTACGTAACTCTGACTTATAGAATCGAAAAATAAATTATTAAAAAGTAAATAACGATTAACTTTCGGAAATGAAACCCAATTCAATAATTTCAAAAACATGAAGAGATATTAAATACTTACAAAAAACAAATTTAAAATAAATTTCTCAAATCAAATATGTTGTATAAACATAAAATATCAGTTTCCAAATTGGCAAAGATCTAAACTGAAAAATCGCTCGGAAACCCTAAGTGGATTACAATAGTTTAAGTCCAGTAATCTAGTGCCCTTAACCCTAGAGGCCGAGGTGTAGTTTAAATGTGTAGAATAGCTCGTAGTAATATAACTTCGCTTAAATATATCAGATTGGTATATTTTTGTCATATTTCTAACCCGTTCGAATACAGACTTTGAAAAGCATGTCCTGGGGCTTGTGATATAAAAAATATACCATTAGTACCGTTAGAATCCTAATTTCATAAGATTTCCAAATATATCAGTTATATAATTTTTCGGGTTATAAAAGTTACATTTATAACCTTTTTATCGTATTTTCATTACTACCGGTAATTAATTAGTCTTTTGCACTATTACACTATTCACTTTTATTTCATTACATGATTTTATTATTCTTATAAACCCTTATATTTTTAGATAAATATGTTATATATTATAGAAAATTTTGTTTTTCTAAAATTTAGTTCGTTTCGGGCTTATACGGGATCAGATTTTGTTTAAGATCCGATAATAAAAATAAAATAAATTAATTTAATAATTGAAAAATATTTGAAAAATATTTTTATTTTCATAAAATATTTTTATAATTTTTCGGGTTATAAAAATATCATTTATAGCCCATATTCGCGTTTTTTGATCATACCGGCAACATATCTGTTGAAATACTAAAATAATTCAAATAATTATTTGATTTTATTTATGAAAATTCTGCCACTTATTTAAAAATATTTTTCCTAATTTTATTTTGTATTTTTCTTAATAAAAGCACTTTTTCCAATCCATACTTTAAGTATACCTTTCACCCATCACTTCTTTTTCACTTCAATCTTTCTACACTTTATTATCAATTCTTGGCAGATTTTTTTGACTCCTTTTTGGCTGCCTTTTGTCCTTTGAAACCCTCCAAAAATTAATTAAAATAACCTTTTTTCAATCCTTCTTCAAAAAGCTACACATACCATTAATTACATTACAATTTCAAGCCAAAATTCAAACATTTCCCTCTCTCTCCTCCTCTCTCTTTCACGTGCAGTCCCTTTGTTTTTGCTGCCCTTGTTTTATTTTTTTTTGCTTCTTTCCTTCATTTATTTAATACACTCATTCTCTCTCTCTTTCATTTACTTCTTTTCCCTTTACCATTCCTTAACTTTTTCTCTCTCTTTTTCCTCTCTTTCTTTCTTCATTTTGCTCTTGTTCTTTCAAGAACACAAGTTGCCCCTATTTCTTCTATAAGCTTCCCCACATATTTCTTCAAGATTCTTGAATAAAACTCTTTCCCAAAGCTTCCATAGGTGATATAGGTAAAACATAGTGAGAGTTTCATGCATCAAATGACATTTTATTAGCTTAAAAGCTAAGGATGATGATGCCAAAATGAAACACTCCACTTCTCTATGATTATTCTCTTGTATCATTCTTATTTTCTTATTAAAAGTAGTTATATTTTATAGATCTAACTTTTTGTAGCTTTGATTTTCGTTTATGCCTTAGATCTTGTTATTTGAGTTATTAATTTTGTTATTGCTTATGATTTATGCATATATTCATCATTCATATAACCATCTTAGTGTTCATGTATTTAAAACTAGTATAGTAAACTAGATCTAGTGTTTTGAGTTCATAAATGCAATAGACTTTTGTTTTAAGCTCATAAACAACTTGTAGTAGCATGATGATAGTAGGAAAGCTTTAGAAAGCTCAAGATCTATTTTATTTTCAACAAAAATTATTTTTGAAAATTCGGATGAAAAATGAACCATATTTAGAAAAGTTATTTTTCAACTTCAAAATGTGTATTTTTCATTCAAAATGAAGGGATTAGGGTATAGATAACATAAATGAAAGATTTTGATGAGTATAGTTTAGATCTATGAGTTTATAGTTTATTATCATGAGTTTCTTTTAGATTTATATTCATATTAAGTATAGATCTTGGTTTTGATCTCAAATAAAATAGTGAAATTCGTATTTTGGCAAGACCCCTATTTAAAAACCACTTTCTAAGTGGCAAAATGAAGTTTTTTTACTTAAGATAATGAAGGCTTAATGTATGTATATCATCAAGACTTCTTTTTACAAGAATCAGATGTGATTTTCAAAATAAAAATCTCATTTTCGGATTTTGGCCAAGGCATATTTCAAAAACATATTTTCCAACTCAAAAAATGAAATTTTTATTCAAGATATGAAAGGCTCTTAAGATAGGATATGTAAGGAATGAATTTTCATAAGTTTAGATAGATTTTATCAAAAGATATGTTCAAAAATAAATTATGTAAATTCGGACCTCAACAAAGACCAATTTTGAAAACCCATTTTTCAACTTCAAAACAAGACTTTTATTAAAGAAATGGAAGCCTTAAGGGGTAGGTTTGATTAGGAAATGGTTTTCGAAAGACTAAATGAGTTTTACAAAGAAAACAAGCTCAAATGAATTTCTCAAAATTCGGATTTGAAAATAGCCACTATTTAAACACCTATTTCCAAATGCTAAAATGATATTTTTTTATAGAAAAATAGAAGTCCTAGGGAATATATGTAACGATGACCAAGTTTTGACAACAACAAGAGAGGTTTATCAAAATATGACCTTAGAACAACAAATGGTTTCCAAGAATAAGTTAAACAATGTTTTCATTCTTTAAAATTTTGTAAAATTCGTACTTAGGCAAACCACCTATGTAAACACCTATTTTCTAACCCCAAAATGAAGGTTTTTGTTGAAATAATGAAGGTGATGGTTATATAGGTCATCAAGGTTGAATTTTGCTAAAAGCAAATGTGATTTTACAAGAAGAAAAACTATTTTCTTAAGTCTAGTAAAATTCAAAGTTTTGCAAAGTAAAGGTTTTCAAAAAGAATTCTTGGTACTATATGTATACATATAGGTAGATAATTTCATAACCTTCATAACAATAGCTTGTAGGTAATACATATATGGATGATGCATTGTAGAAATAAAGTATGAAAATTGAGTTTATCCAAAATTTGTAAATTCGGATGATTTCAAAACCATGCCCTAAAAACTCATTTATCAACTCCAAAACTTGTGTTTTATAAGAAAAATGAAGAGTTTAGGTCAAGGTATCATCAAGTAATGATTTTGATAAATTAAGATGGGATTTGCTAAGAAAAATATATAGAACAAGGAGTAGAAATGAAGTAGGAAAAATTTGAGTTGCTGTCATTTTAAGAAATTCGTAATAATGGAGTAATGGCATGAAGACCCATATTTTTCATACTCAAATTAGAAGTTTTATCAAAGAAATGAATTCCTTAGTAGCTAGGCATGGTTGAGCCTTAATTTTCTAAGTATCAAATGATTTTTACTTAAGGGAATCATCACAAAAACAATTTTTACAAAATTCGGATCTTGGAATCAACCCTACTTGAAAACATGTTTACAAAGTGTAAAATGGAAATTTTTATGTAGAAATGAAGGTCATAAGTAATAGACATAATGAAGACTGAATTTTAACAAAGATAATCCTATTTTCTTAAGAAATAAATCCAAAGCAAATGAAAATGATCAAAGTTAGGAAACTAGTTTTCTTAAAAGTAATTAGTAATGGAGTCTTACAAATAAAAAGTTTCTAAAATTCCTTTTAGTAAATATTGTCAAAAGCATGCATACATCAAGCTCGTAACATGCCATTCATGATAGGAAATCATTCATATTGCATGTATAATTGATTTGTCAAGTAGAAACATTACAAACATTTACTAAACTATTTTTCGGAATTGGAATTTGCCACTGTTATGATCTGATCCGATCTTTTCGAAGCTTCAAAGTTTTTAAAAATTAAATATAATATTAGAAATAGGTAGATCTTTTGAATTAGATAGAAATCGATGTATAATTTACGAAATTCCGAGTTAAAATTACTAAGTTATGGCCGTTTTAAGTTGGAATTCCCGCTTCGGATGAGAATTACGAACTTGATAGTTTGTATGAGATAGTTTGGACTAGTTAAGTGATGAAATATTTTTTAGGGTATTTCTTCTTTTTTATGTGACCCGGATATCGATGATTTCTTACCATCAGATTACTTGTACTAAGAGACCGGTGATCCAATGGCCGGGTGACTATTACTTCCGATTTCATTTATTGTATGTGATTGTAATAATAGTTGCACTAGATATTTGGTAAAGATAAAATTGATATGCATGATGGGGACAAATGGGGACTATGTATGCTTGTTGTTGATATGAGAAATGGAATGTAAGAATATCGAAGCCGAGTGATTAACTATTGCTTGTATAGATGAATTAGAATTGATTGTCTGTGATTATTGATTGATCACTTAAAATAATTGGTATAATTGATTATTTGAAATTGAAGATGAAATTGATATCAGGATGGGGATGGAGCATTAGCATTTTTTGGTTAATCGTGATCCATAAAACGAATATGAGTTGGTTAATCGTGATCCATAAAACGAAATTATAGTTAGTTAACCGTGAGCTTAAACGGCGTCGTACCGCAGGATTCGTTAATCTGCTAACTCGGGATGGAGGGCGCAATTCCATCCACATATGATTTCCGGCTGGTCATATGTTTGTTGAATTCACGTGTTTGGTGCATATCACTTGTCTGACTAATCACTTGTTTGTATGATGTGATATAAATGTAATCTTGGAAGTTCTTACTCACTAAGCTAGTGTAGCTTATACCCAAATGTTCGATTAAACAAGTTATCTCAAGAATGCTAAGTGGGAACTGTGATGGTTGGAGCTGAGAATGAATTCGGGATTCCAGCTAGGAATAAGAATACTTGAAGTTATTAGATCGGTTTTATGATTTGCCTTATAATAGTTTTATGTAGTGGAATCTTTTGATGAATGTAACTGAAGTATAATGCTTTGTATTTGGAGTATAGCAAATTGAAATTCATTTACATTGTTACTCAAGTTATATCAACATAAAATGTATCACTCCGATGAGTCTCCTCCATGTGTTAGATGCCTTGTACATAGTATGGAAGCCTTTGCGTGACTAAGGTGGTCATTCTTAGGCTTTAATATTGTGTATGGTGGACTGCCACATTTAGGGTACCCTTCGGGGCATGACATCCTCCTCAGGATCCTCTTCTTCCTCCTCTTCCTCCACTTCTTCCTCAGCCTCATTACCCACTTCTAACACAGGTGCATTATTAAGTTGCATACCTATATCTCTAGCTGGTGGAGGTGGGATGATTACATGTGGTGGGATAATATTTAGATAAACTGCATGCCATACAATGTGATTCCACGCATTAGCTATGTTCTAGTCGTGGTGGTCAGACAGGTTATCATGAGCATACACATACAATGGACCTAGGGTGATCCATACCCTAAAGTCTGGAGGGGTCAGGTTTCCCTCATTCTTCAGAATAAACGTAGCTTCTCTAGTCATGGGCTCGCGCCCTTATTCTACCATGATTCGCTTCAAAGTATATATTGTCTCCAATTTGGTCCAATTTCTCCTCCTCATAGGATTATGTCTCAATAGATCAATCACAGCGGCCCTATCTCATGTATCTTAATCCTTCCCTCCACAATATGAACATTTCCCCTATAGTCTGGGGACTCCTTGCTAATGCAAAATCCTCACATAACTCTCTCAGTCTTAATCGATATTCCACAAGGGTCTCATCAATCCTTTTTGTAAAATTTCTAGCTCGTTCACGAGTCTCACCCAAGAAAACCTACAACAAGAGAAGACTCCTAATTAGACTAACATAAAGAGATGTTTTCAATTCCATTTTAACCTATTAGTTAACTTCTAGGTTCGATTTCTTTTAATTCTATTGTCTTGTTTTATAACCTAGTGCTTTGATACCAATTTAAATTGTCGCGCCCCAGAGAGGTATCCTAAACGTAACAGTCCACCACATGCCATATAAGACTCTCGAATTACAATCTGAGTCTTTCGGGAGTCTTCTATAGATGTAAGTCGTCCCTTTACGACAATAGAATACTCTATTCAATGGAGTTAAGAAGTTTAATGGGCATTCGATAGCATTAGATAATAAATCAAAACGCATACATAAAAGTTACAAAGTCTAAGGGGCATTCCCTCACAAAAGAATATTAAAGGTCCATTATAGTCATCCAGAGTTTTTTGGTTTCCTATGGAAGTCTAAAAAACAAAACTGAATACAACTCTATAGGAAACTCCTAGCTCCTACCTGAGTTGTAGCCTGCCTTGGCTTAAGCCAAATAAACTTGTGCTGCAACAAATAAAACTATAGGGCGTAAGCTACACTAGCTTAGTGAGTGAAAACTTCCATATCACAATTAAAACATAACAATCAAGCAAGTGATTAATCAGTCAAATGGTATGCATCAAATACGTGAATTCAACAAACATATGACCAGCCGGAAATCATATGTGGGTGGACTTGCACCCTCCATCCCAGGTTAGCAGATTAACGAATCCTATGGTACGATGTCGTTTAGGTCACAGTCAACCAACTCATATATTTGTTTTATGGATCACGATTAACCAACTCATATTCGTTTTATGGATCACGATTAACCAACTTATATTTGTTTTATGGATCACGAAAAACCAACAAATGCTAATGCTCCATCCCCATCGTGTTATGAATGAGTTCAGTTTTATCTTCAATATCGAATAATCAATTATACCAATTCTTTTAGGTGATCAAGCAATATCCGTAGACAATTAGTCCTAACTCATCTATACAAGCAATGATTTATCACCCGGCTTCGATATTCTTTAAGTTCAACTTCTCATAACAATAGCAGACATTATAATTCCCATTCAACCCCATCATGCATATTCATTTCATCTTTGTTAAGTAACTAGTGCAGCTATCAATACAATCACAAGCAACAATTGAAATTGGGAGTGATACTCACTCGGCCATGGTACGTCGCTCTTTTAGTAGTAATAATCGGGTGGTAGGGATTCGTTGGTCTTGGGATCACCTACCAAAGAAGAATATCCTAATGAGTACTTCATCACTTAACTAGTCCAAACTATGTATCAAAACTAAACAAAATCATGATTCTCGCTATTTGTGGAAATTTCTACTTAAAATGGCTATAACTTGGTCATTTTAACTCGGAATTTCACAAATTTTATATCGATTTCTATCTACTTCGAAAGACCTATCTATTTCTAATATTATTTCCAAGTTTTGAAAACATTTAGGTCACGGAATAGAGGGATCAGATCTGATCAGTAGCCTTTTCCATTTCCGAAAAATTGTTTTGCATTTGTTTAAAATGTATCTAGTTGATGATTCAAGTATACATAAAATATGAATGAGTTCCCAATATGAATTGACATGCGATGAGTCCAATGTATGCATGATCTTGATGATTTTTGGTAAAGGAAACCTTGAGAACTTCTAAATCTTACAAGACTCTAACAATAACTACTTCTTGAAAATTCAATTTTCTAACTTGGACATCTCACTAGTGTTTTGGATTCCATTATTAGAAATTCCTAGTTATCTTAATTAAAAATGAGTCTTCATCATCTATACTATCCAAGACCTTCATTTCTACATAAAATTTTACATTTTTCACTCTGCAAATATGTTTTTAAGTAGGCTTTTCTCAAAAATCCGAATTTTAGAAAATCCACTTTTTGAATGATTCCTTTGAGAAAACTTGTGTAATGCATTAAAATTTAAGGCTTTACTATATACCCTACCTAAGCACTTCATTTAACACATAAAACATTCATTTTGAGCTTGAATAATAGGTGTTTACATAGGCATCATCCAAAATTACGAATTTTACAAGTTGAACACTAACTCAAAATTTTCCATCTTGATTCCACTTTTTGTTTTACACATTACTCTCATCCAAACCCATTTCAACTTATAAAAATCATTATTTAATGATACCTATTACTTATACCCTTCATTTTTCATATAAAATATGAGTTTCAAAGTTGTTACAAGGGTTTTTAAAATAGGTATTGGAAGTCATACGAATTTCCTTTTGGACATTTCTAACAATAACCTTTTCTTTTCAAGTTCCTTGTCTTATCTACATAAAGATCTACCAACTATCACATTTATATATACAAGACTCATTATTTATGAGCATTAATGCATGAAAACACAAAATATTTATATGAACATGAATGTCAAGTATAATATGAGTGTCTAAGTACTAGATCTACTACTTATAGTGCATGAAAGAGAGTTTAAAAGTATGAACATATATTTTTCATGCAAGGTCTCTACTTTTACATGCATGAACATGATATTTCAACAAAAGCTCATCAAACACAAGATCTACTCTTGTGATGGCTTGATATTTATGTATTAGCATTTTCTTATCCCTAGCACTTGCTCATGGGGATTTAAAGTGAAAACACACATGAATAATCTTGCCATTACAATATTAAGTAGTAACAAGGCTAAAAATCATCACCTAAGGAAGGATTTGATGAAGAAATGAAGAAGAAATGAGCTTGTTGTGTGTGTGTATGTGTGTTTGTGTGTGGGTGGGGGGTAGCTCACGGCAAGGATGAGAGAAAAGAGAGAGTTTTTGCTTTGTTAAAATTTTTGAAAGAGTAGAAATGAAGAGAGAGAATGTAAATGAGTTTATATATTAAGTAATTTTGGGTTTGTTGTACAATAAAAGGATAAATAAAACAATTTGAGGGGGAAAATTTAGGGGGGGTTGCGCCGGCCATCAAATGGAAGAGAGTGAGAGTGAGTTAATTTTATTTGAATTTGTAATTTGTGTAATAAAATGTATTAAATGTAATAATTTAGTAAGAAACAAAATTTCTTGGAAAAGAAAATATAATGAGTAGTTATAAGGATGTAAGACTAGGGCATGGGTAGTGTGTAATGTAGGTTGTACTTGTGAATAGTGATAAATAGTAGACAATACATCTACTTTATTGGTAGTAAAAAAATACGGAAAAAGGCTATAACTATAATTTTTATAGCCTGAAAAATTATAAAACTTACATTTTTGAAATCCTTATGAAATTTCGATTCTAAAGAATATTATGGAATATTTTTCTGAGTTTCTAGTCTCGAGGCTCGTTTTTCCGTAATGGGGCTCGGGAAGGCCCGGATAGAAATTTTCCGAAATTAAAACTTCCTATGGTTGGAAATATACTTTAAAACAATATTTCACATTAATTTATTTCATAAAATTTCTTTTGATATGAAACCGAAGGAAAGCTAGATCTAAGTTTCTAAGTCTCTCTCACAAGGCTTGAACTAATCCGGTTTAGGGTTTTGCTTTTCGGTTTCCGAAGTTTACTTGACTACTAGGGAAACCGGGGTTTACAGTTATCATCATGAATGTCATGAAATGAACTACCTATATGTATATTCTTAATGATATGATGTCAAAAATTCTTTTAGAAAACTTTTGCTTTACAAAACTTTTGAAATTTCAAAACTTAAGAAAACTAGTTTTATTTCTTGCAAAATCACACTTGTTCTTACCAAAACTTTTCCCAGATGACCTATATGTCTATCACCTTCTTTAATTTAATGAAATTATTTGTTTTGAAGTTAGAAAATATGTGTTTATATAGAGGGTTTACCTAAATACGAGTTTTACAAGATTTTCAAGGAATGAAAACATTATTTAATCTACCTTTGGAAAACTTTCCTTGTCTTAGGAATATACTTTAATAAATTTCACTTATCCTTGTCAAAACTAGGTCTTTATTACATGTATTCCCTAGGACTTTCATTTTTCCATAAAAATCATCATTTTGGCATTTGGAAATAGGTGTTTAAATAGTGGTCATTTTCAAATCCGAATTTTGAAAGTTTCATTTGAGACTGTTTCCTTTGTAAAACTTATTTAATCTTTTAAAAACCATTCCCTAATCAAACCCACTCCTTAAGGCTTTTATTCCTTTAATAAAAATATTGTTTTGAGGCTGAAAAATAGGTATTTACACTTCAAGCTTCCTTTATTACGAATGTAAAGCTTGTTATTGGGATTGAAACATAATTTTTGTAAACTTTTCCTTGTTTTGAAAATAATCCTTAGTAGATCTAAGCTTTACTCATCAAGATCACTTATCTATGATACCTATTCCATAAGCCTTTCATTTTAAATGTAAAATACACATTTTGAAGTTGAAAAATGGCTTTTCTAAATATGGTTTATTTTTTATTCGAATTTTCAAAAATCATTTTTGTTGAAACTAAAGTAGATTTTGCACTTTTTAACATTTCCCTACTATTATCATGCTATTACAAGTTATTTATGTACTTAAAACAAAATCTTAAGGCATTTATGAACTCAAAACCACTAGATCTAGATTACTATACTAGTCATAAATGCATGAGTACTATGATCATTATGTGGATGTGGCTAGATGATGAATACATGCATAAAACGTTAATAATAACAACATAGCCTAACAATAAAACAAAGTAATAGCAAAATAATCTTAAATAACAAGATCTATAACATTGTGATGGCAATGATCTCATGTCTGAGTGTTTCCACATCCCTAGCCTTAAGCTCATGGGGATTTTTGAGTGAAATCACACATGAATGATCTTGCCATTACATGTTTTTAAGATAGTAAAGTGTAGATCTATTACCTATTAGTGGTTTGGAACAAGAAAACTTGAAAAAACAAAATTGTATGTGTGTGTATAGAGGGAAGGGGCTCGTGGCATTTGAGAGGAGAGAGGAGAGAGTTTGAAAAAATTTTTTCTATAGAGAAAATGAAGAAAGAAAGAAAGTGAAATGGTGAAGGTATAAAGTGGTATTTATAGAAAAAGATTTTAGGGTTTATGTGATTAAACAAATGAAAGGAAAAATAAAAAAAATGAGAGAGAGCAAGGGGGAGGGGGGCATCGGTTTGCCAAAGGAGAGAGGGATGTGTGTTGTGTAAGTTTTAAAATTAAATAAGTAATTTAAGTAGTAATAGTTGTATTGGAAAAACAATTTGTAAGGAAAATGCTGAAATATTGTAAGAATAGGTTGTAAGGATGTAAGAAATAGAGTACGAATGGTTGTACTTGTGAATAGTGTGAAAGAAATCAAAAAGTAGATTAAACAATTAAAGTAACGATAGTAATGAAAATACGATAAAAGGTCATAATTGTAACTTTTATAACTCGAAAAAATCTGTAACTGATATATTTGGAATTCTTATGAAATTACGAGTCCAACAGTAGTAATATCATATATTTAACATTTTGAGCCTCGAGACACGCTTTTCAAAGTCTATATCCAATCGGGTTCGAAATAGATCGAAAATTTGCTAATATGATCTTTTTAAGCACGCAAATATTATTACGAACCAAACTACACTCTTCACTCATATTTCGACTTCTTGCTTTAGGAAAGCGGGGTTACCGGACCTAAATTACTAGGGTTCCTTAGGAATTTGTTGACTTAAGGTCTCCAGTTGGCTTTTTGGTTTAGGGTTTGAACTTGATATTACCTTAAAAATTAGGGGTCTACAGCCACATTATTCCTCGAATGTAGAACTTGGCCAGCTTATCCATAGAGTATGTGATGTTGATTTGCAAAAAGTGTCTTGATTTGGTTAATCGATCCACAATTATCCACATTGCATCACAACCTTTCGAAGTCTTTGGGAATCCACACATGGAATCCATGGATATTTGATCCCTTTTCCATTCAGGGATAGGCAAAGGTTTTAACAATCCTCCTAGCCTTTGGTGCTCTACCTTCACTTGTTGGCAAATCGTACATTTCATGACATAATTGGCTACCTCCCTCTTTATTCCATTCTACCAGTAGTGGCTATTCAAGTCTTGGTACATTTTGGTACCTCCAGAGTGTATAGTATAGCCGAAGTTGTAGCCTCATTCAAAATTTCCTTCTTCGACTCCTCATCCTCTGGCACATATAGCTATCTTTTCATTCCGACCACATCCTACTCATCTATTACATGGTCAGAGTATTTTCCTTCCTGAACTTTCTTCTTAAGCTTATGCATTACTTCATCATATTTTTTAGCCTCCTTGATCTTCTTAGCCAAGGTCGGTTCCAACACTAAATTGGCTATCTCTAATTCCACATCTTATCCAATGAACTTAATCTTTAATTTCCCGAATTCACTTATTAGTTCCTTTTTGAGTTGTGATTAAGGAAGATATTTCCCCATAATTCTTCTAGCTCAAAGCATCTACAACTTCTTTTACCTTCCCGGACAATAATTAATTCCCAGATCATAATCTTTGATCAACTCCAACCATCTTTTTTGTCTCATATTTAGTTCCTTCTGTATAAATAGATACCTAAAGCTTTTATGATTTGTATATATATGTATCGAATCTTTGCCCATATAGATAGTGCCTCCAAAGTTTCGAAGCAGAAACAACCACGGCTGACTCCAAATCATGCTTAGGGTAGTTCTGCTCAGGTGGTCTCCATTATCGGAAACCATAAGCAATAACTTTTCCTTCTTACACCTGTACACATCCAAGGCCATTCCTTGAAGCGTCACTATGCACCATATAAGACTTCTTCAGGTCTGGCAAAACCAAGATTAGTGCCGATACTCATCGTTGTTTTAATTCTTGGAAACTCTACTCCCACTAATCTGTCCATACGAATTTCTCATTCTTCTACGTTAATTGAGTCAAGGGATTAGGTATTTTTGAAAAATCCTTTACAAACTTGAGACAATAGCCAGCTAATTCCAAAAAGCTTCTTACTTCGGTTACTAATTGTGGTTGTTTCCAATCCACTATAGCCTTGACCTTCTAGAGGTCGACCGAGATACCTTTTTCCCGACATAACATGCCCTAGAAAGGATATCCAATCTAGCCAATAGTCACACTTAGGCAATTTGTCGTACAACTTATTTTCTCTTAAAGCTTGCAATGCCATCTTAAGATACTCCTTGTGTTGCTTCTTACTCTTTGAGTAGATCATAATGTCGTCGATGAAGACTATTATACACTTATCCAAAAGTGTTTTATAAACTCTATTCATTAGATCCATGAATGCAGCTGGTGCATTAATCAAACCAAAAGACATCACAAAAAATTCATAGTGCCTATATCTGGTACAAAAAGCTATCTTTGGCACGTTTTTCGGGTTTTATCCATAATTGGTGATACCCAGAGCGTAAGTCAATGTGTGAAAACAGGCGCGCTCCCTATAACTGATCGAATAGATCATCAATCCTAGGCAAAAGGTATCTATTCTTAATTGTAACTTATCGAGCTCACGATAATCGATACACTCCTCAAAGATCCATCTTTCTTCTTCACAGATAGAATGGGTGTGCCTTATGGCGACACACTAAGCCTTATGATCTTCTGATCCAACCGTTCTTGCAATTGAATTTTCAACTCCTTCAGCTCTACTAGTGCCATCTGGTAAGGTACCCTTGATATTGGTTTTGTATTCGAAGCCAAATAAATTTCTAAATCAATCTTTATCTTCGGGGGTAATCCAGGCAATACATTAGGAAATACATCCGAGTACTCATCCATAATCGGTATATCTTTTATTTCTTGTGATTCTTCCTTATTAGAGGTATCCTCAATGGACATTATGTCTTCATCCTCCATCATTAACTCAAAAGAATTTAACCCATTTCCTCTGGGGATTGGGGTCTCTCCAATAAACTCACTTCTTTCCCATATTGATCATTAAAGCTTAATATCTTCTTTCAGCAATCCACAATAGCTCTAACCATGGTTAACCAGCTCATTTTGAGAATAACTTCGTACATACTCATCTCTAACACTATCAGCTCATCTTTTTAAAGGGGTGTCCTTGTATTTCCAACGGACAATCTTTCAACGTCTTCTAAGTCGATACGACACTTTTTGTGGGTGTCTTGATTCGTAGACTGTGGTGGTGGTGTGGAATTTACGCACTTTGGCTTTGATTTAGGTTTTGTTTTTGGTCTGAATTTTGAATGAATGTGTTTAGAAGATTAGCTAATTGTTCAATTACATTTATTAAGTCCACCTTCTGTTCTAGGGTGCTATTCTCTGTTGGTTTTGCTGGGGTAAAGCAGGTTGGTTTTTCCCTTACCAGGGAATTTCCTTGTCCATGATTTCGATTTTTCGGATTCATCCGTTAGTACATTACTATGTAAGCTTATTTCTTTAAGTTATCACTCAAATACTAAATTGTAATTCACGAAAATCAAGTAATTAATCAAAATTTCATCAAGTCATAATAATTTCAAATCATGCAACCTAAGTAAAAAAAATTGATAATATCAAATTATAGAATTCAAATCATAACTCAATTTATGAAATCAAGCAAAAGAAATTAATCATAATGATGCAATAGGTGCAATGATGTGCATGTATTTTGTTATTAATTATGGTCCCATAAGTGCATATTGTGCGTAATGTTTGTAAACCCCGCTTTTCCTAGTAACCAAGTAAACTTTGAAAACCGGAAATAAAACCCTAAACCAGATTAATTTAAGCTTGTGAGAGAAACCTATGAACCCTGGATCCGGCTTTCCTTTGGCTTCAAATTAAAAGAACTTTTGTAAAATAATTTAATGTGGAATATTGTTTTAAAGTATATTTCAAACCATAAAAAGTTCTGATTTCGAAAAATTCTCTATTCCGAGCCTTCCTGAGATCCATTACGGAAAAACGAGCCCCGAAATTAGAAATTCGGAAAAATATTCTGGAATACTCTTTAGAACCAAAATTTAATAAGGATTTCAAAAATATAATTTTATAATTTTTCGGGTTATAAAAATTATAGATATAGCCTTTTTCTCGTATTTTCTTTACTACTGGTAAAGTAATTGTTGTTTACTATTCATTACTATTCACAAGTACAACCTACTACACTCACAAGCCATACCCTAGTCTTAAATCCTTACAAACACTCAATTACATTTTCTTTTCCAATGAAAATTTGTCTCTTAAAAAATTATTACAAATTAAGACTTTTATTACATAAATTACAAAACAAAATTTAATTAAACTCTCTCTCTCTTTCCCCCCATCAAACCGACGCACCTCCCCCATTTTTGCTCCAATTTATTTTATTTTCTTTCCTTTTTATAGTACAATCAAACCTTAATTTACCTACTATATATAATCTTTTACTTTTCTCTCTTTCATTCATTTTTCATTTGTTTGACAATCACAAATTTTCTCTCTATTTTCCTCTCTTGTCGTGAGCTTTTGCAACACACACAACACACACACACACACACAAGGTCATTTCTTCTTCATTTTCCTCTTGATTCAAAACTTAGGTGATGAATCCTAACCCTTTCTTACATTAAATCTTGCAATGACAAGATTATTCATGAGTATTTTCATGTTAAAGTCCCCATGAGCACTTGCTAGAGACAAGAAAATGCTATTACATGAATATCAAGCCACCACAAGAGTAGATCTTGTGTTTAAATGAGTTTTTCTTGGATTATCTTCATGTTCATGCATATAATAGTAGAATAAAGTAGAGATCTTGCATAAAAATCTATGTTCATGCTTTCAAACTTCATTTCATGCATCATAAGTAGTAGATCTAACATTTAGATGTTCATGTTATAGTTGACATTCATGATCTCATGAATATTTTGTGTTTTAATGCATTAATACTCATAAAGGTTTTGTCTTGTATATATAAATATGGTAGTTAATAGATCTTTCGTTAGATGAGACAAGAAACTTAAAAAGAAAAACTTTTGTTTGAAATGTCCAAATGAAAAATTCGTATGACTTCGAAGCCATGTTTTAAAAACCCTTTTATCAACTCTAAAACTTATGTTTTATCAATAAAATGAAGGGTATAGGTAATAGATATCATTAAGTAATGATTTTTATAAGTTGAAATGAGATTTGATGAGAATAATGTGTAAAATAAAGAGTAGAAATAAGATAGAAAATTTTCAGTTACTGGTCAGCTTAAGAAATTCGTAATTTTGGATTAAGGTCATAGAAACACCTATTTTCCAAACTCAAAATGAAAGTTTTAATTAAGAAATGAAGTCCTTAGGGGATAGGTATAATAAAGCCTTAAATTTTAATGTATTAAACAAGTTTTTCTTAAAGAAAACATTCAAAAACTAAATTTTTAAAAGTTCGGATTTTGGAATAAATCTTACTTGAAAACATGTTTACAAAGTATGAAATGGGAATTTTTATGTAGAAATGAACGTCTTAAGCAATAAATATTATGAAGACTCAATTCTAACAAAGATAACTAGAAATTCCTAAGAAATAATCCCAAAACACAAGTGATTTATCAAAGTTAGGAAACTAGTTTTCTTAAAAGTAATTATTCTTGGAGTCTAGCAAATGAAGAGTTCTAAAATTTTCTTTTAGTAAACATCATCAATATCATGCATACATTAAACTCATAACATGCCATTCATGATAGGAAATCATTAATATTGCATGTATAATTGATTTATAAAGTAGAAACATTTCAAACATTTATAAAACTATTTTCAAATTTGGAAAATTGTTACTGATCAGAACTGATCCTACTGTTTCATGACCTAAAAATTTGAAAAAATTGAAAATAATATTAGAAATAGGTAGATCTTTCTAAGAAGATAGAAATCGATATATAATTTACGAAATTCCGAGTTAAAATGACCAAGTTATGGCCGTTTTAAGTCGGGACTTCCGCAAATGATGAGAATTACGAATTTACTAAATTTTGATATATAGTTTGGATTAGTTAAGTGATGAAATACTTATTAGGGTATTTCTTCCTTTTTAGGTGACCCCGAAATCGACGATTCTCTACCACCAGATTATTATTACTAAAAGACTGGTGATCCATGGCCGAGTGAGTACCACTTCCGATTTTAATTATTGTATGTGGTTTTAATGATTGTTGCACTAGATATTTGGTAAAGATAAAATGGATATGCATGATGGGGATGAATGGGAATTTTGTATGGTTGTTGTTGATATGAGAAATGGAATGTAAGAATATCGAAGCTGGGTGATTAATTATTGCTTGTATAGATGATTTAGGATTGACTGTTTGCGATTATTGATTGATCACTTAAAGAATTAGTATAATTGAATATTTAGAATTGAAAATAAAAATGGACTCATCCATATCATAAATGGGATGGAGCATTAGCATTGGTTGGTTGTCCGTGATCCTAAACGGTGTAAAAGTTGGTTAATCGTGATCCATAAATGAATTAATGAGTTGGTTAATTGTGATCTACAAACGAATTTATGAGTTGGTTGATCATGATCCTAAATGGCATATTGAGTAGTACCGCAGTATTCGTTAATTTGCTAACCCGGGATGAAGGGCACAAGTCTATCCACATATGATTTCCTGTAGGTCATATGTTTGATGCATATCATTTGTCTGATTAATCACTTGTTTGATTGATGTGTTATAATTGCGATCTTGGAAGTTCTCACTCACTAAGTTAGTGTAGCTTACGTCCCTATAGTTTTTATTTGTTGCAGCACGAATTCATATGGCTTAGACCGAGACAACCTACAGCTTAGGTACAGGAGCTAGGCGTTTCCTCTAGAAGTTGTATTCAGATTTGTTTAGACTTCCGTAGGAAACCAAGAGACTCTGGATAACTGTAATAGATCTCTAATTAATATTCTTTTACGAGGGAATACCTCCTAGATTTTTTTACTAATTACATATGTGTTTTGATTTATTTTCTAATGCTATTGAATGTCGAATTAAAGTCTTTAACTCCATCGGTTCAAGTATTCTATTGTCGTAAAGGGACGCCTTACATCTATACAAGACCCCCGAAGGACTTGGGTAGTGATTCGTGAGTCTTATATGGCATGTGGTGGACTGTTACGTTTAGGGTACTGTAAAACCCGATTTTCCTAGCAATCAAGTAAACTTCGAAAACGGAAAACCGAAAACCAAACCCTAAACCAATTAGTATAAGCCTGTGAGAGAACCCTAGGAACCCTGGATCCGGATTTCCTTCGGTTTCAAATTAAAAAAAAATTATAAAATAATTTAATGTGGAATATTATTTTAAAGCATATTTCAAACCATAAAAAGTTTTAATTTCGAAAAATTTTCTATTCCGAGCCTTCCCGAGCTCCATTACGGAAAAGCGAGCCCCGAAACTAGAAATTCTAAAAAATATTCTGGAATACTCTTTAGAATCAAAATTTTTGGGTTATAAAAATTATAGTTATAGGATTTTTCCCGTATTTTCTTTACTACCGGTAAAGTAAATATCTTGTCTACTATTCATTACTATTCAAAAGTATAACCTACTACACACACAAGCCATATCCTAGTCCTACATCCTTACAAACACTCAATTATATTTTCTTTTCCAAGAAATTTTTGTCTCTTAACAAATCATTACATTTAATACTTTTTATTACATAAATTACAAATTAAAACAATTTTAACTCTCTCTCTCCTCTGTAAACCCCCAAATTTTTGGAATCGATTTAGCCTAAAACCCTAAACTTGAAGTAAACTGAAACTCTAAAGGTCAACAAAACCTTAGTTAGACGTAATAGCTCAAAGTCCGGCACTCCCGAATAAGAAATTCAGTGAGGATAAATAGAAGTTTAGAATGTAGAATAATGCGAAATTATCTAAGGCAACATAAAAAGATCAGATTAATAAAACCTCAACTCGTATCAAACCCGATTGGACATGGTTCTTGAAAAACATGTCTAGGACCTCGGAATAGTAAAAATATTTGGAATTTACCGTTAGACTTGTAAAAATATAAGGTTTTTAAAAATATCAATTTTGTAATTTTTCGGTAAGTAAAAATAACAGATATCGCATTTATATGCGTATTTTCTTACTACCGATACTTTATTAGTCATATCTACCTTACATTACACTATTCATTACTATTTTATACTATTCTTTTATCTCTACTTTTCTTACACCTACTCTTACACACTCCATAACCTATAACATTTACTTTTTACCTTTCCTATAACTTTATTTCACATTTGCCTTACATATTACTACATTTATTTAACAAAATAAAAAAAATAAAATCTCTTCTCTCTCTCTATCAATGTGGCCGGCGCCCCCCCTCTCTCTATTTTTCTCAATTTGTTTCAATTTTTATTTATTTTAATCATACAAAAATCACTCCACAATTTCTTATAAATACCCCTTTTCTTTCACTTCTTTCACACCACTACTACCCACAATTTCTTAGTAAAACTCTCTCAAAACTCTCTCTAACTACCATCCCAAAACTCTCTCAAATAATTTCAAAACAACTTCTACCTACAACAAAAACCCATAACCACATACTACTACCAAAATCTTCTTTAGGTAACCATCTTCTATTATTTTCTTCTTCTTCATGTCATGTAACTTTACATGACCATAGTGTGAGTTTCCAAAGACTAAAAGTTTTGGAAGCTACATTATGTTCATGTATTGTTCTTGTTCATGAAAAATCTATTTATGTTCATGTTATTATTTTTGTTCACAGTATTGTTACTATATATTATTATGTTCTTTAGAGTATATAAGCTCACTTGCAATTTATTTACTTTATGCAAAGCAATTTATTTATCATTCCATTACAATTTATTTATTAATTCTGTTGCAATTTATTTACTTATTCCTTGTTATTTTAAGATTAGTCTCTAGTCTTAGACTTGTCCTCATCAAGTCAAAACAAATATTTTTTCTTTCTTTCATTTTATTTTATTTTGGGACTAGTCTACTTCTTAGTCTCGGGAGCCTTGAAAAAGCTAAGACTCCCAATACTTGACTTTATTATTTATGCTATTTTGTTTGCTATTATTTTCTCATAATTCATGTTCATTTAATTTGTTATCCAAAGTTTCAAGTTCTAAAAAAAATATTTGACACAAAGGAGATTTTGACACTTAAAAATAAGTTTATGTGAAGTATAAGATCTATGGTTTAAAATAAAAATAAAGTTATCTCTTTTCAAGTTACAAGAAGAAACCACTAAGATTTTAGAAACTACTTTTACATTAAAAAAGTTTCTTAAAACACTTATTATCCAACTTTGTTTTTATAAAGAAAATAAATTTTTATGCAAGGATAATTTCTATGAAAAACATAATATGAGGAAAGAATGAGGAATTTTCAAATAAAAGATTTTTGTAAACAAATAGACAAAGAAATTTGTATAGGAAAAATAAATAGGAAAAATAGTATTAATATAGAAAACTTAGAAAGAGGAAAATTTAATTTCAAAAATTTACTTGGAAATATATATATAAACCAACATAAAACATTTTTGTAAAACAAAAGAAACAAAATATTTATTTCAAGAGATTTACAAAAATGAATTTTTGTAAACTATATTTTTTCTAAAAACTCCAAAACCGACATAATTTTACTTGAGCAACATGATTGGACAACAAACACTTGAGCATGAATAAATATGAGCTAAGTAACCATAAAAAGATAATTTTTCAACTATATAGATAACTAAGTATTTATCAAACAAATTTGATTGATTAAACCAAAGTGTTTTTTGCATTGGAAAATCCGTGGTGGAATTTTGTTGCCACTGTTTTGGAGCCTATAACCTTGTTTGTTAAAAATAATTTCATAAATAGGTAGATCTTTTTGAGTAGGTAGAAATCGTATAATATATGCGCGATTCCGAGTTAAAATCACCAAGTTATGGCTATTTTAAGTTGGAACTTTCCTTTATACGAACTTTAACGTTCTTTTGACATTGTTTGTCAAAATTCAAGAAAATCATCAAGAAATACTCATTGTAGGTATTTTCTTTGGCTAGGTGACTCCAAGGAAGGATACCTATATCCCGAAGATTATTTCTATTAAGAGGAGTATGTGAGCGACTCATCCGCATAGAGGAATAGTCAACATGGCATTGTGAGTTTATTTCCTTTAAAAGCTATACTTGTTGTGCTTGTAATTTAGTTGCATTAGAAGCTAGGAAAAGGTAAATGGATATGTATGTAAATAATTCTTTGAAAGAATCCTAAGAATATTGAGGCCAAAATTGATTTAAAATGGTTGTTTTAGTATAAATAATTGCTTTGTATGAGATGCTTTGATCACCATAAACTTGATAATAATAATCTTACAATATCATAAATAAATGGATTCATGCATACCATGAAGTGAGTCACATTGCATTTTGGGTTATTATCCTTGGGTGAGAAGGATAGTACGCTCATGTCGAAAGCAACACTTGGCGGAAGATCCGAAAGCGATTGCTTGGCGGCGTTATGGAAAAAGGAAATGCTTGCGGAAGATCCGGAGCAAGGTTCAATTCAAGTAGACTTCATGTGCTTGGCGATATTGATCGAAAGCATAAAACTTTTTATTAAAACTACTTGTTTTGGGGTCATGTATCACCAAACCTCGAATGGAGGGCGCAAATCCATTCAACATATAGTTCCCGGAAAACTATATGCCTTATTTGCCCACGTGTATGTTGCATTCCATTTTTTTGTTTAATTAACTTGTTTGAAACTTTGTTACAAGAAGTTATTTATGGAAATAATTCTCATTAAGCTGTTAGCTTATACCCCCATAGATATCTTTTGCAGTTTCTCTATTTATGGTTAAGGCCACGAGGACCCTGCGGTCAGGTAATTTCTTTTTAGATAAAGGAAATTCTAGATGAAGTTAGTATTAGTAATGATGTACAAATATTCTTGTAATAGATTAGTAATCAAGGGAAATGTCCCTAAGTTTGTAAAACCATTGATATGAGTAAATGATTATTATGAATCCTCTTTTCTTAATATGTTATTATATCTGCTTAAGCTTCATAATTCCATGTATGGTCCTCTAAAATTGTGAGAACACGCCTTACACTTAATATCAAAGCTTTTGGGAGTGGCTAAGGTTGTCATACTTAAGCTTTAATATTGAGTGTGGCGGACTGTTATGTTTAGGGTACCTCTTGGGGCGTGATACCTCTCCACTCCCTCAAACCAGCGCACACCCCCCACCCCCCCTATATTGCCTCCATTTGATTTATTTTATCTCCTTTTTTTATAACTAAAACAAACCCTAATTTACTTACATAAATAATATTTTACTTTTCTCTCTTCTTCATTTACTACATTTTGTTTCAAAACTCACAAAAATCCTCTCTATTCTCTCCCTCTAGCCGTGAGCTCCCACCATTACCACTATCATAACCGCCCCCCACTACCGAGATTCTGGATGTGATGCCAGGGTAGACATCCACCATTGGCCCCCTAATGATAATGGCCGACACCACCATTGCATCATGGTGACCCCAACCAACGCATGCCTCGTAGGGTGCCACGGGCATTATAGGTATTGTTACCCTTAGGCAGAGTTGAACCCAGTCTGCAGACTTTAGGATTTGAACCCCAGACCTAAGGCTTTTGCTTGCCCCAAAGGTAGCACCTCTCACCAATTGAGCTGAGATCAATTGGTGAAAGGTGTTACCTTTGGGGCAGGCAAAAGCCTTAGGTCTGGGTTCGAATCCTAGAGTCTGCAGACTAGGTTCAACTCTGCCTACGGGTAACAATACCTATAGTGCCCGTGGTACCCTATGGGGCATGCGTTGGTTGGGGTCACCATGATGCAATGGTGGTGTCGGCCATTATCACTAGGGGGCCAGCGGTGGTTGTCTACCCTGGCATCACATCCAGAACCTCGGTAGTGGGGGGCGGTTGTGACAGCCACACACACACACACACACACACACAAAAGCTTCATTTCTTCTTCATTTTTGCACTTGATTCAACTTTAGGTGATAAATCCTAAGCCTTTCTACCATTTAATCTTGTAATGGCAAAATTATTCATGAGTATTTTCACTTGAAGTCCCCACGAGCACTTGCTAGGGACAAGAAAATGCTACTACATGAATATCAAGCCATCACAAGAGTAGATCTTGTGTTTAAATGAGTTTTTGTTGGAATATTTTCATGTTCATGCACGTAAAGTAGAGATCTTGCATAAAAATCCATGATCATGCTTTTAAACTTCTTTTCATGCATCATAAGTAGTAGATCTAGCATTTAGATACTCATAATATACTTGACATTCATGATCTCATGAATATTTTCTGTTTTCATGCATTAATGCTCATAAAGGCTTTGTATTGTGTATATAAATGTTGTAGTTAGCAGATCTTTAAGTAGATAAGACAAGGAACTTAAAACGGAAAAGTTTTTGTTTGAAATGTTTAAAGAAATATTCGTATGACTTCAAAACTATATTTTTAAAACCCTTGTACCAACTCTAAAACTCATGTTTTATGTGAAAAATGAAGGATATAGGTAATAGATATCATTAAGTAATGATTTATATAAGTTGAAATGAGTTTTGATGAGATTAGTGTATAAAACAAAGAGTAGAAACAAGATAAGAAATTTGGAGTTACTAGTCAACTTATGAAATTCGTAATTTTGGATTATGGCCATGAGAACACCTATTATCCAAGCTCAAAATGAAATTTTTATATAATAAATGAAGTCCTTAAAGGATACGTATAATAAAGTCTTAAATTTTAATGCACAAAGCAAGTTTTTCCCAAAGGAATCAGTTAAAAATTTAATTTCTAAAAATTCGGATTTTTGAATAAATCCTATTTGAAAACATGTTTATATAGTATAAAATGCAAATTTTTATGTAAAAATGAAAGTCTTAGGTAATAGATGTAATGAAGATTCAATTCAAACAACGATAACTAGAAATTCCTAAGATTTAATCCTAAAACATAAGTGAGTTATCAAAGTTAGGAAACTAGATTTCTCAAAAGTAGTTATTCTTGAAGTCTTGTAAATTAATGAGTTCTAAAATCTTCTTTTAGTAAAAATCATCAAGATCATGCATACATTAAACTCATCACATGTCATTCATGTTAGGAAATCATTAATATTGCATGCACAATTGATTTATCAAGTAGAAACATTTCAAACATTTACAAAACTATTTTTCGGAATTGGAAACCATTACTGATCAGAACTGATCCTTTTGTTTCATGACCATAACATTTTCAAAACTTGAAAATAATATTAGAATTCGATATATCTTTCGAAGTAGATAGAAATCGATATATAATTTGCGAAATTCCGAGTTAAAATGACCAAGTTATAGCCGTTTTAAGTCGGAACATTCGCAAATAGCGAGAATTACGAATTTTCTAAGCTTTGATATATAGTTTGGATTAGTTAAGTGATGAAATACTTATTAGGGTATTTCTTCCTTTTTAGGTGATCCCAAAACCGACAGATCTTTACCACCGGACTATTACTACTAAAAGACCGGTGACTCATGGCCGAGTGAGTATTACTTCCGATTTCAATTATTATTTGTGATTGTAGTGGTAGTTGCACCAGATACTTGGCAAAGATAAAATGGATATGCATGATAGGGATGAATGGGAATTATATATGAATGTTGTTGATATGAGAAATCGAATATAAAAATATCGAAGCCGGGTGATTAACCATTGGTTGTATAGATGGAATAAGATTGATTGTCTACGATTATTGATTGATCACTTAAAGAATTGGTATAATTGAATATTCGGAATTGAAAATAAATATGAACTCATTCATATCATAATAGGAATGGAGCATTAGCATTTGTTGGTTTTCGTGATCCTAAACGGTGTAAAAGTTGGTTAATCGTATTCCATAAAAACGAATTTATAAGTTGGTTGACCATGAGCCTAAACGGTGTTGTACCGTAGGATTCGTTAATCTGCTAACCTGGGAAGGAGGGCACAGGTCTATCCACATATGATTTCAGGCTGGTCATATGTTTGACAATTTCATGTGTTTGATGCATATCACTTGTCTGATTAATCACTTGATTGATTGATGTGTTATGATTGTGATATTGGAAGTTCTCACTCACTAAGCTAGTGTAGCTTAAATCTCTATAGTTTTTATTTATTGCAGCACGAATTCATATGGCTTAGGCCGAGACAAGCGACGGCTCAGGTCAAGGAGCTAGGTGTTTCCTCTAGAAGTTGTATTCAGATTTGATTAGACTTTTGTAGGAAAGCAAGAGACTCTGGATGACTGTAATAGATCTCTAATTAATATTCTTTTACGGGGGAATGCCCCTTAGATTTTGTAACTATCAGTATATATGTTTTGATTTATATTCTATTGCTAGTGAATGGAATTAAAGTTTTTAGCTCCATCGGGTCGAGTATTCTATTGTCGTAAAGGGACGCCTTACATCTATACAAGACTTCCGAAGGACTTAGGTAGTAATTTGAGGGTCTTAAATAGCATGTGGTGGACTGTTACGTTTAGGGTACCCATATGGGGCGTGACACATACCCAACCACAACAAGAACCCATCATGACTCCTTTAGGACCCGAGAATTGAACGATACCTGAACCACCTAACCAAGAGGGAGATGCTTCAATCGAGATTGAAAGGCTTACTAGTTAGATAAGAAATTACATGCAATAGGCTTAAGCCAGTTCAACATCTATACCTGTAAGACATGTGCAAGAAATGAAGCAAGACGAGCCGCCATCGCCTCAATTCCACCAAAGCCTCTTACCATGCTTCATAAAGTGTAACCAGAATTTTGACGGAGCTTTTGGAAAACCAGATGAGGCAGAGGATTGGTTAGCACACATTGAGAGGTCCTTTAATGCTTTTAAAGTACCACACCACTTGAGAGTCAATTATGGGACCTATATGCTCCGCTTACATGCTCGAGTATGGTAGGAGTCTAAGGAAAGAGAGTTGATGCCCCCAGTTACATGGGAGATATTTAAATATGAGTTTTTGGATAAATATTTCGCTAGGAGCTTAAGAGTCTAGTACAATGCAGATTTCCTTAATATCTCCAAGAAGATCGTAGTGTGGAACAATGAAAACCGAGTAGATTGTTACAATACGCTCCGGAATCATATAAACAAGTGAAGAACTCAAAAGATAAGTGTATTCTGAATGGTTTAAAGAAGATCTTCGGACTCGATTGGAGGGATTGATATCGGGAGTTATCAAGGTTTGCTAGAAAAAGCATGGATAGTAGAAAATCCCAAAGGAGGAGTCAAGAAAGAAATAACAAGGAAATGGAGTTTGTGTTGCAATGACCCCAAGTCGAAAAGTTGGAATACTTCACTTGGATGATGACCCAAACACGGAAGAAGACACAATATTGGATAAGATACAATGTTGGAAATGTAAGAGAAAGCATTATCCTATATAGTATCCACAACTTCAATTCAAGTGTTACCTCTGTAGGTACCCTGGTCACAAAGTTGAGAAGTGTCCCCCCTAAAAAAAAAAGACGACCACCGCATGCTTTCTTTGCACAAAAACAGGACATTTGGCTAAAACATGCCCTAGACGGGATAAACCTGTATGTTGCTTCACTGAATCTATCAAGGAAGAAGAGGAAGAGATATAATAGGAATAAAAGCAACAAAGGAAAAAGGAATCGAAGTTCTTTGGGAACATCTTCATCCGGAAATCTCGTCTACAACCCTTACCGAGTTTAGAGTATAGAGAAGCTAGTGATGAGGAGTTGGAGTCCATTGCCATGAAAGGAAGTGAGGATCAAAGATGCAACTCGGTACCAGGTTAGCGCCATACCCTTAGACTACTACATATTCTTGCCTACCAATAAAATCAAGGAGATAGGTTGTTAGAAATACCCTTAGATTAAATAACTAGACTAAGAATAGGAAAGCTCAAGACCATTAAAAGCTAGTATGAGCCAATTATGGAAACTAAAACAAAACTTGATTAATGTAACAAATTCCAAGACCCCCTCATATAACTTCTTGTAAATGAAGAACTTTGAAAGATCGAAAATCTATGATGACCGTTACATAAAAGTTAAAATGTCAGTAATCAAATCTCAATTACCGAACTCCATAAGATCTTCAGAAGTAATAATTATACAATAAAGCAATGAGATCTCTTGATTTCAAACCCCATCAAGATGATCACGATGATAAGAGCTTAAACAATGATGAGTTTAATTTTTAAAGAAATATGGATCTCAAAGCACAATAGTTGTATATACAGCTACAGAATGGAGAAGCGAATCCACAACCTTTTGGTCAAAGTAATCGAGTCATGTAAAGTCGTGTTGTCATGAGTTGTTTGGTGTCGGTCGAGTCGAGTCGTTTGTGGTCTTAAGTCAAGTCCTTGTCGTTTTCCAAAAGAGTCATGTAAGTGAAGGTTGGAATCGCTAAGCCAAATCTTATAATTTGTATGTGCTATATTTCTTAAAATATCTATCATACAAAATTTAGAAATGATACAAACCAAAGCATAAACCAGTGCTAGAGATTTAATCGAAATTCACAATATTTTTTCAATAAATGATACATACGTAACAAGTTTTGCGGACAAAACTTTCTTCATGCCGGGGAGGATGTAAGTCCCGAAAAATTCCAGTAAATAATTCCAAAATTAACATCGAAAATAAACTTTAAAAATGACTCCCAATTAAAACCGAACTTTGACTAGCCTTAAATCACAAACGAATTTAGAAATTTCTTAATTTTGAGAAAATGAAAATCCTAAAATAAAATAAGAACTCAATAGTCTTCAAATTCAAAACCACTACCTACGACAAATTCCATATTAACTCTGACTTGAAAAATCAGGTAATATAAACCAAAAAACAAATTATTAAAAAGTAAATAACGATTAACCTTCAAATAAAACCCAATTCAAGAATTCTAAAAACGTTAAGAGGTATTAAATACTTACAAAAATAGAATTTAAAATAAATTTCTCAAACTAAATATGTTGTATAAACATAAACCCTCAGCTTCCAAATTGGCAAAGATTTAAACCGAAAAAATCACTGGGGAACCCTAAGTGGAATATAGTAGTTTAAGTCTGGCAATCTTGCGCTCTTAACCCTAGAGGCCGAGGTGTAGTTTAAGTGTGTAGTGTTAACCTCTAAAGTTTTGTGATCAATTAAGCTTAAAACCTAATTAAAAAGTAAACCGAAATTCTAAAAGTCAACGAAACCCTAGTCAGACATAACCATTCAAGTCCAGCTTTCCCGTTTAAGCAACCCCAAGAAAGTAAGCAAAAGATTAGTATGTAGAATAGTTCATAATAATCTAAGAAAGCTTAAAAATATCAGATTAGTCAAACCGCGAATCGTTTTGAGCACGATCAAACACAGTTTTCAAAAAGCGTGTCATGGGGCTCAGATTAGTAAAAATATTCCGAACATACCGCTAGACTCGTAAAAATATAAGGTTTTCAAAAATATCAATTTTATAATTTTTCGGTAACTAAAAAATCAGATATCGCAATTATACGCGTATTTTCTTACTATTGGTACTTAAATTGTTATGTCTACTTTACATTGCAGTATTTATTACTATTCTATACTATTTGTCTATCTCTACTTTTTCTTACAACCTACTCTTACAAGCCATGCCTCTATTTCTTACAATTTTCATTTTCAATACAACTTCCCATATTTCAGATCTTACTTTTCATTAACAAAAATACAAAAATATAAATTTCTCTCTCACATTCTCCAAATTTGCGCCAGCCACTCCCCTCCCTCCTCAATTTGTTCTAATTTTCATTTATTTAATTAACACAATTTTACTCCCCATTTTCCTATTATACCTCATTTTCCTTCCACTTTCTTCATACCTTCCATACACAAAAATTACTCGCTCAAAATTCTACAAGAATCTCTCTCAAAGTTCTCTCAAGTTTAGTTTTCATAGGTAATATTTCTTCAAGTTTTATTTTTGTTCATCTACTTAGTATGAGCTTAGTGTGTGTTTTCTAAACCATGAAGGTTAAAGAAAGCAACAATAAGTTCATACTTTGTTTTTGTTCATGAATCAAATTTCTTTTATGTTGCTTTCATATATATTTATCAAAATATATATATATATATATATGTAGCTATATATATCTTTTAGAGCATATAAGCTCCTTTGTTTTGCAATTTACTTACTTTCCTTACAATTTATTTACTTCCTTGCAATTTATTTACTTTCATATTGTTTTTAAGACTATTTTTTCTAATCTTAGACTGGTCCTCATCAAGTCAAAACATTTTCTTTTTCTTTTTGGGACTAGTCTTTTCTCAGTCCTGGGATACATTGATGAAGCTAAGGTTCCAATACTTGATATATTTTTACTAGCTTATTTCTTTAATTATTATGTCTTTCCTATGTTTTCATAATTTTATGATTCATATTCATAATCATGCATGAACATATTGATTTGGTCTCAACAAGATAAATTAGGAAAAGTTTTCTTAAAATAGAAATTCTTCTCTAAAAATAAAACTAGGAAGTAAATTTTCATAAAAACTTAGAAATTTGTCTTAACAAACTTTTCTACGAAAATCTAGAGGAGTTCATAGGAATTTTTGCAAGACATACATAACATGGAAAGAAATTCTTGAGTAAACAAAAGTTTTACTAAACTTCACTTTTTCATCAATACTAGTTTGACAAACATCGAGAATTCCTTTCATAAAAATAGAATGATCTTAAGAAATAAGGAAATTATTTCTATAGAATTGTTATTATTTTCATAAAGTATTAGAAACTAAGCTTAGAAAATAAAAATCATTTTTTGAAAATTTAAAAAGACTAAGGAAAAGAAAAATACTCATTTAAAATAACATGAGATATTCTCTAGCAAAATAAGAGGAATTTTCAAAAGTTTCACTTTTACTTTAAAAGACTTTATTTTTACCAAAAAATCATGGTTTGAGACAACTTTATTAATTTCATACATTTGATATGAGTCAATAAATATATGTAAATAAATTTCAAAGTTTTTACAAACTATTATAATATTTATCTTTTTATATGAGTTTTTGTTAAAAGAAGGAATACAAGTTTTGTGAAAATTCGTGGTGAATTTGATCACTACTATTTCGGAACTCAAGTGACTTAGTTTGATGAAAATAGTTTTAGAAATAGATAGATCTTTTCGAGTAGGTAGAAAACGGTATATAATATGCGAAATTCCGAGTTAAAATGAGAAAGTTATGGCTATTTTAAGTTAAAATTTCATTCAATCCGATTTTACCTCGATTTTAAGATAGATTTAGAATTTTCGAAAATAGAAATTCTATAAAAGGCTCATTTTGGGTATTTCATCTTGTTTAGGTGAAGAAGGAACCGAGATCACTTTCTCAGAAGACTACTTCGATTAGGAGCGATCGTCATGGAGTAAGTTAATCCCTTACTAAGTTACATTTTCTTGGTTGTGTTTGTAAGTAGTAGCACTACAAAATAAGAAAAAGATAAATGAATAAATGTTGTATGACTTGGATTCATGACTGATTGAATAAAAGTTAAGAATATCGGAAGAGGAGTTGATGAATAATTTATGTTCTCTTGCATCGATATGATGAATATTGTTTTGATCGCCTTTAACTTGAACTCAACATTATTTGATTAAACTTATATTGAAAATAATTCATGCATATCATATTTATGAGTCACATTTATTTCACTACTATTCTTTATGGGGGAAATGAGAAGTTGTAGTGGTGACTAGTAGGAGCCAGAAAGTCTATATGGGCAATTAGGAGTTGGAAAGTCTATAGGGCGAGTAGGAGCCAGTAAATCTGCAATTATGATGGTTGTATGGGCCTGTAACCTCCCAACCCCTGACATGGAGGGCGTAAAATCCTTACTACACATGGTTTCCGTTAATCTTGTGTATTTTGTTTGCTCATGTGATTGGTGCATTCTCATATGATTGATTAAACACTTGTTTGAATTATGGAAATGTTTTGTAGATGGGAGTTATCTCACTAAGCTAGATTTGCTTATACCCCTATAGCTTTTTGTTACAGTATGATTGTCACGCCCCAAAGGGTACCCTAAACGCGACAGTCCACCGCACCCGATATTTAAACTCAAGTATGACAACCTTAATCATCCCATGAGTTTACATATCGTGTGTAAGGTGTACTCACACAACTTTTAGGATCACACTTTGATTCGAGTAGTCTTAAGAAAGCATACATAGCATTAAGAATATAAATCACAACGAAATAATCAGTTAACTTTACAAAAGCCATGGGGGCATACCCTCGCCAAAATAATAGGAGTCTACATCGTTCAACTCCAATTACAAATATCTGAATCTACATTAAAGAGATTTTCCTAGAAGTCCACGCCTACACTAGGTCCCGACTTCCTCAAAAGCTCTTTAATGCCATGTGATAAACCTGCACAAAATGTCCTCTCGGAACATCCAAAAATGGGAACGCTGCAACAAAAACTGTTGGGGTATAAGCTAATGCTTAGTGAGATTCATTTTCTTCAAGTAACATGCCCGACCAAGCTAAAATATCTATACAAGCAAGTTATAATTAAGCAACCATATGAATGCACAAGCAAATGAGCAAGCAAGCATATGACTTTCCGGTAGTCATAAGTGAATGAATTTACGCCCTCCATTCGGGGTTTGGGGTAGTTCATAAGACATGCAACTACAATTCCAAAGTTGGTCCATAAGACATGCAACCATAGTCCCAATCTTAAGTGGGGTGGTTGTAAGCCCCGGAAAATTTCAGTAAATAATTTTAAGATGAACTTCGAAAATAAACCCTAAAAATCACTCCAAATTAAAACCGAATTTTGACAAGTCCTAAACCATGAATGAATCCAAAATTTCTTAATCATGAGAAAATGAAAATCCTCGAAAATAAAATAAGAACTTAGTGGTCTTCAAATTCAAAACCACTACGTACGAAAAATTTCATATTTAACTCCGACTTATAAAAACGGTAATATAAAGCCCAAAAACAAATTATTAAAAAAGTAAATAATGATTAACTTTCGAAAATGAAACCCAATTCAAAAATTCCGAAAACGTTAAAAGATAATAAATACTTACGAAAAATAAAATTTAAAATAAACTTCTCAAATTAAATATGTGTATGAACATAAATATCAGTTTCTAAATTGGCAAAGGTTTAAACCGAAAAATCACCTGGAAACCCTAACCGGAATACAATAGTGTAAGTCCGGCAATCTAGTGCCCCTAACCCTAGAGGCCGAGATGTAGTTTAAATATATAGAATAGCTCATAATAATATAAGTTTGTGTAAAAATATCAGATTGGTAAATTTTTGACCTATTTCGAACCCGTTCGGATACAGACTTCGAAAAGCGTGTCCTGGGGCTCGAGATATCAAAAATATACCAATAGTACCGTTAGACTCGTAATTTCATAAGATTTCTAAATATATCAGTTATATAATTTTTCGGGTTATAAAAGTTACAGTTATAACCTTTTTATCGTATTTCCATTATTACCGGTAATTGAGTCGTCTTTTGCACTATTCATTTTTATTTCATTACAAAATTTTATTATTCTTATAAAGCCTTATATTTTTAGATAAATATTTTATATATTATAGAAAATTTTGTTTTTCTAAAATTTAGTTAGTTCGGGCTTTTACGGGATCAGATTCTGTTTAAGACCCGATACTAAAAATAAAATAAATTAATTTAATAATTTAAAAATATTTGAAAAATATTTATATTTTCATAAAATAATTTTTTAGAATTTTTCGGGTTATAAAAATATCATTTATAGCCCATATTCGCGTATTTCGATCATACCGGTAACATATTTGTTGAAATACTAAAATAATTCAATTAATTATTTAATTTTATTTATGAAAATTCTGCTACTCCTTTAAAAATATTTTTCTTAATTTTATTTTATATATTTTCCCAATAAAAAGTACTTTTTCAACCCATACTTTAAGTACACTTCATTTGTCACTTCTACACATTAATCAAGTTTTCTTTCACTCATTTCACACTCCATTTCCCCACAATGGCAGCTGACCACACCCCTAATAATAGCCTCTTTTCTTTTATTTTAATTATTTATTTAATGATTTAAAGCCTCTTTTAGTTAGCACATTAAATGATGCAAGTTACATTTTCAAATTTCAAGTTACAAGGCAATGTAACCTCTCTCTTTCCCTCACTCAAAATTCACGTGAAACACCCCCAAAAATTCTGCTCTTGTTTTATTTTTTTTTTTTTCATTTAATACCCTCCTCTCTCTCCACTTAATGCCTTTCATTTATTCCTTTTCATTCATTTGAAACCCTATCTCTTTTACTCCCTCTTTTCCTCTCTTTTTCTCTCTCTTTCTTTCTTCTTTCTCTCTTGTTCTTACAAAAACCTTGCTGCCCCTATTTTTTTTTTGGAGCTCCCATACATATTTCTTGAAGATTTCTTAAGTAAACCTTCTTTTTAAGCCTCCATAGGTGATATAGGTAAAGTATAATGAGAGTTTCATGCATCAAATGACATTCCATTAGCTTAAAAGCTAAGGATGATGATGCCAAAAATGAAACACTCCTCTTCTCTATTATTATTATCTTGTATTGTTATTATTTTCTTGTTTAAAGTTGTTATATTTTGTAGATCTAACTTTTTGTAGCTTTGATTTTTGTTTATGCCATAGATCTTGCTATTTAAGTTATTATTCTTGTTATTACTTATGACCTATGCATATATTCCTCATTCACATGTGTTCATGCATTTAAAACTAGTTTAGAAAACTAGATCTAGAGTTTTGAGTTCATAAGATGCATTAGACTTTGTTTTATGTTCATGGATGACTTGTAATAGCATGATGATGGTAGGAAAGTTGTAGGAAACTCAAGATCTATTTTACTTTCAACAAAAACAACTTTTGAAAATTCGGATGAAAATGGAACCATATTTAGAAAAGTGGTTTTTCAACTTCAAAATGTGTATTTTTCATTTAAAATGAAGGGCTTAGGGTATAGATAACATAAATGAGTAATTTTGATGAGCAAAGTTTAGATCTATGAGTTTAAAGTTTGTTTTCATGGGTTTCATCTAGGTGTATGTTCATATTATGTGTAGATCTTAGATTTGAACTTGAACAAAATTTGTGAAATTCGTATTTTGGCAAGACCAATATTTAAAAACCACTTTCCAAGTGTCAAAGTGTAAAATTTTCTCAAGAAAATGAAGGCTTAATATATGTATATCATCAAGACTTCTTTTTACAAGAATCTAATGTGATTTTCAAAAGTTATTTTCAAAATAAAAATCTTATTCTCGGATTTTGGCCAAGGCATATTTAAAAACATGTTTTCCAACTCAAAAATGAAGTTTTTGTTTAAGAAATGAAAGGCTCTTAGGATAGGATATGTAAGGAATGGATTTTCATGAGCTTAGATAGATTTTATCAAAAGATATAACAAAAAATGAATTTTGTAAATTCGGATTCCAACCAAGACCAATTTTTAGAACCCATGTATCAACTCCAAAACTCATGTTTTATGTGAAAAATGAAGTATATAGGTAATAGGTATCATTAAGTAGTGATTTTTATAAGTTGAAAGGAGTTTTGATGAGATTAAAGTGTAAAACAAGAAGTAGAAGCAAGATGGAAAATTTTAAGTTAGTAGTCAATTTGTGAAATTCGTAATTTTGAATGAAGGCCATAAGAACACCTAGTATTGAAGCTCAAAATGAATGTTTTATGTGTTAAATGAAGTCCTTAAGTAATTGATATAGTGAAGCCTTAAATTTTAATGCATTAAACAAGTTTCCCCAAAGGAATCATGCAAAAAGTGGATTTTCTAAAATTCGGATTTTTGAGTAAATCATATTGGAAAACATATTTGCAAAGTGTAAAATATAAATTTTTGTGTAAGAATGAAGCCCTTAGTAGTTATATATGGTTGAGCCTTAAATTTCTAAGTATCAAATGATTTTTACTTAAAGGAATCACTCAAAAACTAATTTTTGTAAAATTCGGATTTTGGAATCAACCCCACTTGAAAACATGTTTACAAAGTGCAAAATGGAAATTTTTATGAAGAAATGAAAGTCATAAGTAATAGATATAATGAAGACTCAATTTTAACAAAAATAATTATATTTTCTTAAGTAATAAATCCAAAACAAATTGAAATGATCAAAGTTAGAAAACTAGATTTTTCATAAGTAGTTGTTATTATGGTCTTGCAAATTAAGAAGTTATAAAATTTTCCTTTAAAAAAAAAAGAAATCATCAAGGTCATGCATACATTAAGCTCATCTCATGTCATTCATGTTAGGAAATCATTCATATTGCATGTATAGCTAATCTATATAGTAGAAACATTACAAACATTTACAAAACTATTTTTCGGAATCGGAAACCGTTACTGATCAGATCTGATCCCTCTGTTCCGAGACATAAATGTTTTCAAAACTTAAAAATAATATTAGAAATAGATAGATCTTTCGAAGTAGATAGAAATCGATATATAATTTGCGAGATTCCGAGTTAAAATGACCAAGTTATGACCGTTTTAAGTTGGAATTCCCGCTTAGGACGAGAATTACGAATTTGATAGTTTGTGTGATATAGCTTGGACTAGTTAAGTGATGAAATACTTATTAGGGTATTTCTTCCTTTTTAGGTGACCCCGATATCGACGATTCCCTACCACCGGATTACTTGTACTAAGAGACCGTGATCCAATGGCCGAGTGAGTATTACTTCCATTTCATTTATTGTATGTGATTGTAATAATAGTTGCACTAGATATTTGGTAAAGATAAAATGGATATGCATGATGGGGACGAATGGGAAATATGTATGCTTGTTGTTGATATGAGAAATGGAATGTAAGAATATCGAAGCCGAGTGATTAACTATTGCTTGTATAGATGAATTAGAATTGATTGTCTGCGATTATTGACTGATCACTTAAAAGAATCGGTATAATTGATTATTCGGAATTGAAGATGAAATTGAACTCATTCATACACGATGGGGATGGAGCATTAGCATTTGTTGGTTTATCGTTGTACCTTAAACGATTTTATAGTTTATAGTTGTCCGTAAGCTGAAACGGTCTTGGTCGTACCGCAGGATTCGTTAATCTGCTAACCCGGGATGGAGGGCGTAAGTCCATCCACATATGATTTCCGGCAGGTCATATGTTTGTTGAATTCACGAGTTTGATGCATATCACTTGTCTGACTAATCACTTGATTGTATGACGTGTTATAAATGTAATCCTGGAAGTTTTCACTCACTAAGCTAGTATAGCTTATACCCCAATAGTTGTTTAAATGAACAGGTTATCTCAAGAATGCTAAGTGGGGACTGAGATGGTTGAAGTCGAGAATGACTTCAGGATTCCGGCAAGACATAAGAATGTTTGAAGTTATTAGCTAGGTTTTATTATTTGCCTTGTAATAGTTCTATGTAATAGAATCTTTTGATGATTGTAAGTGAAGTTTGATGAGTTGTATTTTGAAGAATAGTGAATTGAATTTCCTTTGCATTGTTACTCGAGTTATATCAACATGAAATGTATCAATCCGATGTGTCTCCTTTATGTGTTAGACGCCTTGTACATAGTATGGAAGCCTTCGCATGACTGAGGTGGTCATCCTTAGGCTTTAATATTGTGTACGGCGGACTGCCACGTTTAGGGTACCCTTCGGGGCGTGACAGTGGTCCATAAGACATGCAACCACAATTTTTAATGTTGGTTCATAAGTCATGCAACCATAGTTTCATCATTCGGATGGTGGTCCATAAGTCATGCAACCCTAGCCCCATTCACTAAAGACCCGCTGCCTCCCAAGTACACCTTTGTCCCACCAAAGACATACTCGACAATGATATATGGCTCACTACGTGATATGCATGTACGGTTTATTCATATAATCATGACATATTACTTAGATAATTTAAAGTGGCCATACAAATTTCAGACATTCCAAATCTATACTAGCTCATACAAGATTATTGCAACAAAGCTAGCCTCGATATACTTATCATTCATTCATGCAAATTTAGATCCCATTCAATCACAATTTTATCTTTTCCTAAGTCTAATGCCACTACTACTACAAGCACATCCAAGAGCATAATTAATTGAGAAATGAACTCACTTGTCCATGTAGTGAAAATCCACTAGTCGTAATAGTCCTCGGGAAGTGGTAACCCGTCCTCCAATTCACCTAAGTACAAAGAATACCCTCAATGAGTATCTCTCAAGAAGTTCTATTAAACTTAACAATTTTATTTACTAAGTTCGTTAATTTCCGTCTAGGTTGAATCCTTAACTTAAAAAAGGTCATATCTAACTCATTTTAACTCGGAATTTAGCTTATAATATACCGATTTATACCTACTTCGAAAGAGCTATCCATTTCTAAAGTTAATTCAAACATTTAAGGTCATTTAAGGGTCGGAAACGTACTGTACAGTAGGGTTGCGAAAATTCCAGATTTGAGCCTTTGTGAAAAATTTGCTATATCTACTTTATTTGACTACTTAGACCAACTTATTTTAGTACTAAACTTGCAAGGAGATTATCAAAACAAAATTAAGAGATTACACACTCATCTAATACCAAACATAAAGTTCAAATGAAGCTTCTAAGAATCCATTCTCATAAAACCGAAATTCACAAGTCAAGACTCATTGTCTTGTTTTGAGTAATTCCTTTACTAAATCTTACTTAGTTCAATGAAAATAATTTTCCTATATCATATATTATCAAAGCATTCCATTTTCAATGCAAAATACTTGTTTTGAGATCAAAAAGATGGTTTTCAAAATTGGCCTTCCCAAAATTACGAATTTCCACTTTGAAATGTACAATGAAAACAAGACCTAAATTTTGTCTTTTACAAAACAATTGATTTAAGCAATACCTTTTAGAAAAACTCATTTAAACTTATGAAAACTCATTCCTTAAGATATCTATATCAAGAGCCTCTTATATTTTTGTCTAAATCTCCATTTTAAAGTTGAATGATGGGTTTCAAAAATAGGTCTTGGTCTTGATCCGAATTTTCATAAATTTATTTTGGACATATCTCTTGGGAAAATTTATCAAAACTCATGAAAAACAACCCATTACATATTATATCTCAAGAACCCTTCATTTCTTGAATAAAATCCTCATTTATGAGTTGGAAAACATGTTTTTATTTTGGATCTTTGTCTTGATCCGAAAATACAATTTTTGTTTTTGAAAATAAACTTTGAAAATCAACTTTGATTCTTGTAAGATGAAGCCTTGATGATATACATCCATCAAACCTTCATTTTCTTAACAAAAGCTTCCATTTTAAGACTTGAAAGAGGGTTTTTAAAATAGGGCATTGACAAGTTACGAATTTTTCTTTTTCATTCCAACTTGAAACTAAGATCTACTCAATATATAACCATGAAAGCATAAGAAAAACTTAGTAATAGGCCTTAAGCTTCTAGATCTACACATAAACATAACTAAAGCTTGATAAAACTCTAGATCTACAAGCTATCACAAAAACAAGAAGATAAACAAGCCTTCCATATAACAAAAATACTAAGAACAAAAGAGATCATCATCTAGAGGAGTGTTTCACTTCTTGGCATCATCATCCATAGCCTTTTAAGCTTGTGGAATATCCTTTGATGCATGAAACATCCATGGTATCATCCTAGAACATCTTATAAGAGTAAAAAGGGAAAGATTACCTCAAATACTTGCAAGAAATATAGGTGGGAGCAAGAAAGAAAAAATGGGGACAGCTTGTTTTCAAGAAGAAAAGGCAAGGAAGAAGAGGAAAAGAGAGGGAAAAAGAGAGAGGAAAAAATGTAGGGTTTACAAATATGAAAGAGGGAAGGAATGAGATGTTTACATAGTGTTTAAAGTGAGCTAAATAATTTTAAAAAAAATTAAAACAGCAGCTGAAGCAAGGGGAGGGGCTGGTCATGACTTTTGAGTGTGGGGGAGTGTGTGTGGTTTGATTCCAATTTGTATTTTTGAAAGTGTAACAAGTTGCATCCATTTCTAACTTAAAATAGACTTTAAAATATCAAATAAATAATTAAAAATAATGAAAAGTGGCTAATTTTATGGGGAATGGGCAGCTGCAATTTTGGGAAATGGAAGTGTAAGAAAAAGCAAAAGAAGACATAATAATGTGTAGTAATGATAATGTATGTGTACTTGAGGTATGGGTTGATAAAGTGGCTTTTTGAATAAGAAAATTTAAAATAAATTAAGAAAAATATTTTATTAAGTGGCAGAATTTTTATGATTTAAATAAAATAATCAATTAAATTATTTTTAGAAATTTAACAATTTAGTTACCGGTAAGAGTAAAATAAGCTTATATGAGCTATAACTGATATTTTTAGAATCCGAAAAATTCTAAACTTGATATTTTTGAAATCCTTATAAAAATACGAGTCTAAAAATATTAAAGATATATTTTTAATTTTCCGAGCCCCGGGACACGCTTTCCAAAGCAGTATCCAAACGGGTTCGAAATAAGCCGAAATGAACCAATCTGATATTTTTAATAAATCAAATATTATTACGGACTATTCTAAACACTTTAATTATTTTTCGACTCCTCGATTTACGAACTCGGGTTTTCAGGATCTAAACTGTAGGGTTTTATTCAAGATTTGTTGACTTAAGGTCTCCGGTAGACTTTCCGGCTTAAGGTTTAGGGCTTAGAAAACAGGGGTTTACAATGATTACCTATGGTTGGCACCGAGGAGCCTCGTTTACTAGGTATGAGCTAAAGCTACTAGGAGTTTTTGGGAGAAATTATATGTATTTAGTTTTGAACATAGACTTCTAAGAAAAATCTCTATAGTATACTCATGGTATATTTATGTATATTTTGATGATGGCTTAGTTAAGCAAGACTTTTTAGAATAGGGAATGCCCCCAAGAAGTTGTAAGAGATTATTATGCAAATGAATATTCCATGTTTATTTATATAAGTTCATGCATGCTTTTATTATCTATTTAAATGTAATACTCCTGTGAGTTTCCTACTGTCTTGGAAACACGCCTTGCATGTGATATCGAAGCTTCTGCATGACTAAGGTTGTCATTCATTAGCTTTCATATCATATGCGGCGATTGCCACGTTTAGGGTACCCTTCGGGGCGTGACATGTAGAGTAGCTCGTAGTAATATAAGGTCGCTTAAAAATATCAGATTGGTAAATTTTTGACCTATTTCGAACCCGTTCAGATATAGACTTTGAAAAGCGTGTTCTGGGGCTCAAGATATAAAAAATATATCATTAATACCGTGAAACTTGTATTTTCATAAGGATTTCTAAAATATCAGTTTTATAATTTTTCGATAACTAGAATTATCTGATTTTGCGATTATATTCGTATTTCTTTACTACCGGTAATTAATTAGTCTTTTTGCACTATTCACTACTATTCATTACACAATTTTATTATTCTTATAAATCTTTATATTTTTAGATAAATATTTTATATATCATAGAAAATTCCGCTTTTCCAAAATTTAGTTCATTTCGGGTTTTTTTACGGGATCAGTTTCTGTTTAGGACTCGATACTAAAAATAAAAAAAATTAATTTATAATTGGAAAATATTTGAAAAATATTTTTATTTTCATAAAATAATTTTTTAGATTTTTTTTGAGTTTATAAAAATATAAATTATAGCTCATATTCGCGTATTTTGATCATACCGGTAACTTATTTGATAATTCACTAAAATAAATAAACTAATTATCTTATTTTAATTATGAAAAATCTGCTACAAATATTTGGAATGAATTTTCTATTTTTTTATTTTTTTATTAAGAAAGTATTCTTATAACCCATACCTTTAAGTATACCTTTCATATATCACTTTTTTTTCTCTTCAATCTTTCTACACTTCATTATCACGTCGTGGCAGAAATTTTGACTCCTTTCGGCTGCCTTTTTTCCTTTGAAATACTCCAAAATTGATTAAAGTAAAGATATTTCAATCCTTCTTTAAGAAGCCACATATACCATTAATTACACATTACAATTTCAAGTTAAAAACCAACCAAATTCCCTCTCTCTCTTCTTACATTTCACGCCAGCCTTGGTATTGTCCTTGCTGCCCATTTATTTTTTTTACTTCATTAAAGTGTCTTAAAACTCCTTCTCTCTTTCTCTCTCATTTACACTTGCAAACCTTTACCATTCCTTACATTTTCCTCTCTATTTTTCCTCTCTTTCTCTCTTCTTTTGTTCTTGTTCTTGCAAGAACACTTGCTGCCCCTATTCTATATTTGAGCTCCCACACATATTTCTTCAAGATCCTTTAATAAAAATCTTGTCCAAAGCTTCCATAGATGATATAGGTAAAGTATAGTGAGAGTTTCATGCATCAAATGACCTTCCATAAGCTAAAAAGCTAAGGATGATGATGCCAAAATGAAACACTCCTCTTATCCATGAGTACTCTCTTGTAATATTATTATTTTCTTACTATAAGTAGTTATATTTTGTAGATCTAGCTTTTATGTAATTTTGTTTATGTTTATGTTTAGATCTATGAGTTTATAGTTTACTACCATGGATTTCTTTTATATTTATGTTCATAGAAAGTATAGATCTTGGTTTTGAACTCAAATAAAAATGGTGAAATTCGTATCTAGGCAAGACCCATTTTTTAAAAACCACTTTTCAAGTGTCAAAATGAAATTTTTACTTGAGATAATGAAGGCTTAATGTATATATATCATCAAGACTTCATTTTATATGGTTCAAAGGTGATTTTCAAGGATTATTTTTCAAAACAAAACTCTATTTTTGGATCTAGACAAATACATAACTTAAAAACATGTTTTCCACTCAAAAATGATGTTTTTATTCAAGATATGGAAGGCTCCTAAGATAGGATATGTAAGGGATGGATTTTCATAAGTTTAGATGGATTTTATCAAAAGATATGTCCAAAAAAAAAATTTTGTAAATTCGGATCTCAACCAGGCCAATTTTGAAAACCCATTTTTCAACCAAAATGAAGGATTTGTTAAAAAATGAAAGGCTTATGGAATAGGTATCAATAGGAGATGTTTTTGATAAGTAAATGGTAGATCTACTAAATAGAGATTCTCAAAATAGAAGAGATTACAAAAATATAATTTAAGTTTATCCTAACCTTTTGTAAATTTGGATGGTTTCTAGACTACCCTTAAAAACCCTTTTATCAACTCCAAACTTGTGTTTTATATGAAAAATGAAGAGTGTAGGTCATAGATATCATCAAGTAATGATTTTTATAATTTGAGGTGGGATTTGCTAAGAAAAATATGTGAATAAGGAGTATAAATAAAGTAGAAAAATTTGAGTTGTTTGTCATTTTAAGAAATTCGTAATAATGGAGTAAGTATGAAAAGCCCTATTTTTCAAACTCAAAATGAAAGTTTTTATTAAAGATGAAGTCCTTAGTGACTAGGTATGGTTGAGCCTTAATTTTCTAAGTATCAAATGAGTTTTCTTAAAAGAATCACCACAAAAACAATTTTTACAAAATTCGGATTTTGGGATGAACCAATTTTAAAAACATGTTTACAAAGTGTAAAATGAAAATTTTATTGAAAAACAAAGTCCATGGGAATATACATAATGAAGGCTTAATCTTAACAAAAAAAATAATTTTATCGAGGAATTTTCTAAAAACAAGTAGGAATTGTCAAGAATACAAGACTAGCCTTTTTAAGTTGATTTTTCATAAAGTCTTTCAAGGAAAAAGTTTTCTAAAAATTTCTTTTATTAAATATCATCAAGAACATGTACATATATATCTCATGACATATCATTTATGTTAATAACTTGCTCATATTGCATGTATGCTTGCTTTTGGATAGTAGAAACTTCATGAACTTTCACAAAATCAATTTTCTAAATCGGTTTTCGCTACTGATATGAACTGATCAGATCTTTTTGAAGCTTCAAATTTTCAAAACTTGAAAATAATATTATAATTAGATAGATCTTTGGAAGTAGATAGAAATCGATAAATAATTTTCTAATTCCGAGTTAAAAACGACTAAGTTATGGCCCGTTTTAAATTTGAATTCCCGCTTAGGACTAGAATTACGAATTTGATAGTTTGTATGAGATAGGATGATTAGTTTTGAGTTGAAATACTCATTAGGTATTTCTTCTTTTAGGTGACCTCGAAATCGACGATTCCCTACTATTGGAATACTTTACTAAGAGACCGGTGATCAAATGCCGAGTGAGTATTACTTCCAATTCCATTTATTGTATGTGATTGTAATGATAGTTGCACTAGATATTTGGTAAAGATAAAATGGATATGCATGATGGGGATGAATGGGAACTATATATGGTTTTTTTTGATATGAGAAATGGAATATAAGAATATCTAAGCCAGGTGATTAACTATTTCTTGTATAGATGAATTAGAATCGACTGTCTCGATGATTGATTGATCACTTAAAGAATTGGTATAATTGACTATTTGGAATTGAAAAAATATGGACTCATTCATATCATAAGTGGGGATGAAGCATTAGCATTTTCCATTGTCTGTGATCCTAAATGATGTAAAAGTCGATTAATCATGATTTATAAACGAATTAATGAGTTAGTTAATCGTGATCCACAAACGAATTTATAAGTAGGTTAACCATGATCCTAAACAGCATATTGAGTAGTACAACAGTATTCGTTAATCTGCTAACCCGGGATGGAGGGCGCAAGTCCATCCACATATGATTTCCGGCTAGTCATATGTTTGTTGATTCCATATATTTGATGCATATCACTTGTCTGACTAATCATTTATTTGTATGATGTGTTAAAATGTGATCTTGGAAGTTCTCACTCACTAAGTTAGTGTAGTTTATACCCCAATAGATGTTTGATTAAACAGGTTAACTCAAGAATGCTACATGGGGATTGAGATGTCTAGAGCCGAGAATGACCTTGGGATTTCGGCAAGAAGTATGAATACTTAAAGATATTAGCTAGGTCTTGTGAATTGTCTTGTAATAGTTTGCATAGTGAAATCTCTGGATGAATTGTAATTGGAGTATAGTGAATTGTATTTCCTTTACATTGTTACTCAAGTTGTATCAACATAAGATATATCTATAAGCCCCGGAAAATTTCAGTAAATAATTTCAAGATGAACTTCGAAAATAAATCCTAAAAATCACTCCAAATTAAAACCGAACTTCGATAAGTCCTAAATCCCGAACGAATCCAGAAATTTTCGAATCTTGAGAAAAAATAAGAATCCTTAAAAACAAAATAAGAACTCAATATACTTCAATTCCAAAACCACTACGTACGACAAATTCAATATTAATTCCAACTTATAAAAATCGAGTAATATAGAACAAAAAAAGGCAAATTATTAAAAAGTAAATAATGATTAACCTTCGGAAATAAAACTCAATTCAAGAATTCCGAAAACGTTAAAAGATATTAAATACTTACAAAAATGAAATGTAAATAAATTTCTCAAATTAAATATGTTGTATAAACATAATATATCAGTTTCCAAATTGGCAAAGTTCTAAACCGGAAAAATCACTCGGAAACCCTAACCGGAATACAATAGCTTAAGTTCAGCAATCTAGCGCCCTTAACCCTAGAGGTCGAGGTGTAGTTTAAATATATAGAATAGCTCGTAGTAATATAAGTTTGTTTAAAAATATTAGATTGGTAAATTTTTGATCTATTTCGAACCCATTCGGATACAGACTTCGAAAAGCGTGTCCCGGGGCTTGAGGTATAAAAAATATACCACTAGTATCGTTAGACTCGTAATTTCATAAAATTTTCAAATATATCAGTTATATAATTTTTTGGGTTATAAAAGTTACAATTATAACCTTTTTATCATATTTTCATTACTACTGGTAATTAATTAGTCTTTCGCACTGCTCACTTTTATTTCATTACACAATTTTATTATTCTTATGAAGCCTTATATTATTAGATAAATATTTTATATATTATAGAAAATTTTGTTTTTCTAAAATTTAGTTCGTTTCGGGTCTTTGTGGGATCAGATTCTGTTTCAGACCCGATACTAAAAATAAAATAAATTAATTTAATAATTGAAAAATATTTGAAAAATATTTTTATTTTCATAAAATAATTTTTTAAAATTTTTTCGGTTATAAAAATATCATTTATAACCCATATTCGCGTATTTTGATCATACCGATAACATATTTGTTAAAATACTAAAATAATTCAAATAATTATTTAATTTTAATTATGAAAAATCTGCTATGTATATTTGGAATAAATTTTCTTATTTTATTTTATTTTATTAAGAAAGTACTCTTACAACTCATACTTTTAAGTACACCTTTCACATATCACTTCTTTTTTACTTCAATCTTTTTACACTTCATTATATCACTTCATGGCAAATTTTTCCTTCTTTTGGCTGCCATTGTCCTTTAATTTACTCCTATTTTGACTAAAATAAATATATTCTACTCCTTCTTAAAGAAGCAACACATACACATTTATTACACAATTCAATTTTAAGTCAAATTTCAAACAAACCTCTCTCTCCTCTCTCTCTAATTCACGTGCAGCACTCACATATTGGCTACCCTTTTTTTATTTTTTTTCTTTCTTTCTTACAATTAATACACTCATTTTCTCTCTCTCTCTTCATTTACTCCTTTTACCCTTTTTCATTCCTTAACTTTTTCTCTCTCTTTTTCCTTCTTTTCTTCTTCATTTTGTTCTTGTTTCTTCAAGAACACAAGCTGCCCCCACTTCTAAAATTTGCTTCACACTTCATTCTTGAAGATTTTTAAGAGTAAACTTTTCTTAAAGCTTCCATAGATGATATGGTAAGGTATAGTGAGAGTTTCATGCATCAAATGACTTCCATAAGCTTAAGAGCTAAGGATGATGATGCCAAAAATGAAACACTCCTCTTCTCCATTATTGTTATCTTGTATCATTATTATTTTCTTGTTTAAAGTTGTTATATTTTGTAGATCTAACTTTTTGTAGCTTTGATTTTCGTTTATGCCATAGATCTTGTTATTTGAGTTTTTTTTGTTATTGCTTATGATTTATACATATATTCATCATTCACATGACTATCATGGTGTTCATGCACTTATAACTAGTTTAGAAGACTAGATCTAGTTGTTTTAGGTTCATACATGCATTAGACTTTTGTTTTATGTTCATGAACAACTTGTAATAGCATGATGATAGTAGGAATGTTTTAGAAACTCAAGATCTATTTTATTTTCAACAAAAAATCATTTTTGAAAATTCGGATGAAAATGGAACCATATTTAGAAAAGTTATTTTTCAACTTCAAAATGTGTATTTTTCATTTAAAATGAAGGGCTTAGGGTATAGACAACATAAATGAGTGATTTTGATGAGTAAAGTTTAGATCTATGAGTTTATAGTTTACTACCATGGATTTCTTTTATGTTTATATTCATATTAAGTGTAGATCTTGATTTTGAACTCAAACAAAAATAGTGAAATTCGTATTTTGGTAAGACCCCTATTAAAAAACCACTTTTCAAGTGTCAAAATGAAAATTTTTACTTAAGATAATGAAGGCTTAATGTATATATATCATCAAGACTTTATTTTATATGATTCAAAGATGATTTTCAAGATTAATTTTCAAAACAAAATTCTATTTTCGGATTTTGGCCAAGGCATATTTTAAAAACATGTTTTCCAACTCAAAAATGAAATTTTTATTAAAGATATGGAAAGCTCTTAAGAAGGATATGTAAGGAATGGATTTTCATAAGTTTAGATAGATTTTATCAAAAGATATGTCCAAAATAAATTTTGTAAATTCGGATCCCAACCAAGACCAATTTTGAAAACCCATTTTTCAACTTCAAAACAAGACTTTTATTAAAGAAATGGAAGCTTTAAGTGGTAGGTTTGATTAGGAAATGGTTTTGAAAGATTAAATGAGTTTTACAAAGAAAACAAGCTCAAATGAATTTCTCAAAATTCGGATTTGAAAATAGCCACTATTTAAACACTCATTTCCAAATGCCAAAATGATAATTTTTATAGGAAAATGGAAGTCCTAGGGAATATATGTAGTAAAAACCAAGTTTTGACAAGATAAGAGAGTTTATCAAAATATAATCCTAGGATAACAAATGGTTTCCAAGAATAGGATAAACAATATTTTCATTCTTCAAAATTTTATAAATTCGTACTTAGGTAAACCACCTATTTAAATCTACTTTCTAACCCAAAATGAAGGTTTTTATTGAAATAATGAAGGTGATGGTTATATATCATCAAGGTTGAGTTTTGATAAAACAAAGTATGATTTTACAAGAAGAAAACTATTTTCTTAAGTCTAGTATAATTCAAAGTTTTGCAAAGTAAAAGTTTTCAAAAAGAATTCTTGGTATTATATGTATACATATAGGTAGATCATCTCATAACCATCATGACAATACCTTGTAGGAAATACATATATGTATGATGCATTGTAAAAATAAGGTATGAAAATTGAGTTTATCCAAAATTTGTAAATTCGGATGATTTCAAAACCATGCCTTAAAAACCCATTTATCAACTCCAAAACTTGTGTTTTATATGAAAAATGAGGAGTTTAGGTCATAGGCATCATCAAGTAATGATTTTGATAAATTAAGATGGGATTTGCTAAGAAAAATATATAGAACAAGGAGTAGAAATAAAGTAGGAAAAATTTGAGTTGTTGTCATTTTAAGAAATTCGTAGTAATAGAGTAATGGCATGAAAACCCATATTTTTCAAACTCAAATTAGAAGTTTTATCAAAGAAATGAAGTCCTTAGTGGCTATGTATGGTTGAGCCCTAATTTTCTAAATATCAAATGGTTTTTACTTAAAGGAATCACTCAAAAACAAATTTTTACAAAATTCGGATTTTGGAATCAACCCTATTTAAAAACATGTTTACAAAGTGTAAAATGGAAATTTTTATGTAGAAATGAAGGTCATAAGAAATAGATATAATGAAGACTCAATTTTAACAAAAATAATTATATTTTCTTAAGTAAAAACACAATGGAAATGATCAAAGTTAGAAAACTAGATTTTTCATAAGTAGTTGTTATTATGGTCTTGCAAAATAAAAAGTTATAAAATTTTTCTTTAGCAAAAATCATCAAGAGCTGCATACATCAAGCTCATAACATGCCATCCATGATAGGAAATCATCAATATTGCATGTATAGCTAATCTATATAGTAGGAACATTTCAAACATTTACAAAACTAGTTTTCGGAATTGAAGTTTGCTACTGTTCTGATCTGATCGACTTTTTCAAAGCTTAAATTTTCAAAACTTAAATATAATATTATAAATAGATAGATCTTTCGAAGTAGATAGAAATCGATATATAATTTGCAAGATTCTGAGTTAAAATGATCAAGTTATGGCTGTTTTAAGTTGGAATTCCCGCTTAGGACGAGAATTGCGAATTTAATAGTTTGTATAAGATAGTTTGGATTAGTTAAGTGATGAAATACTTATTAGATTATTTCTTCCTTTTTAGTGATCTCGAAATCGACGATTCCCTACCACTGGATTACTTTTACTAAAAGACTGGTGATCCAATGACTGAGTGAGTCTTCTTCTTATTTTGTTACCTTGTTTGTGCTTGTAGCTAGTCGCATTAGAAGTATAGGAACAAGATAAAAATTTATATGAATGGGGATGGGATATATGATGAGACTGTGATGAATGTATGCCAAAGAATACTAAAGCATATCTAAACCATGATTTGATTGGATAACTACACTGTTCATATTATTTCTGTTATATGTATGATATTGGTTGGTCACTCTAAAGAATGTATGAATATTTTGACTTAAGCAAAAATTAAATTGGTTATGCATCACATCGTACATATTGCATTTGGTAGCGTGCTACTCCTACGCAGGTCGATCGGTATGGTCCGATGATTTGTCGTTTGGATAACGAGGCCGGTATCAGAGCTCATTCATGGGAACTAAGGTGCATGTGGATGCATTCCATGAATGAGCCTAGCCGAGTTGAGTGCTATGAGCCGAGGGCTTGGGGACTAGCAGCGATCGTGTAGACTTCAATACCATTCCTAACCCAAGATGCAGAGGGTGTAAATCCGTTCTGTATATGGGTTCCGGATACCCATACATAATTGTTTGCTCATGTGTTTGTTCATGCATAGCATATGATTGATTATAACTTACTTATTACGGTACGGAATTAAGGGAATTCTTACTAAGCTAGTGTAGCTTATACCCCAATAAATGTTTGAATGAACGGGTTATCTCAAGAATGCTAAGTGGGGATCGAGATGGTTGGAGCCGAGAATGACTTCAAGATTTCGGCAAAGAATAAGAATGTTTGAAGTTATCAGCTAGGTTTTATGATTCGCCTTGTAACAGTTTATGTAGGGAAGTCTGTGGATGAATGTAACTGAAGTTTAATGATTTGTATTTTGAAGTATAGTGATTCTTATATAAAGTATAATGATTGTTTGTATCTGTAGTATAGTGAATTGTATTTCCTTTACATTGTTACTCAAGTGTATCAATATAAAATGTATCTCTCCAATGTGTCCTCTTATGTGTTAGACGCGTTGTACATTAGTATGGAAGCCTTCGCATGACTGAAGCGGTCATTCCTAGGCTTTAATATTGTGTACGGCGGACTGCCACGTTTAGGGTACCCTTCAGGGCATGATAGTATCATTCCGATGTGTTTCCTCCATGTGTTAGACATCTTGTACATAGTATAGAAGCTTTCGCGTGACTGAGGCGGTCATTCCTAGGCTTTAATATTATGTACGACGGACTGCTATGGTTAGGGTACCCTTTAGGGCGTGACAGAATTTGTGGATATGAGTTAGGTTTTGGTGATCCAAATCAGTAAGTTTCGTCTTTTCGTTGATAAATTTAATCAATGTAAGATTAGATGATTGTTATATGTTCTTGTTATCATGTAAAATTAGGGTTTCTGTGAAATATCTGGAATTTATGGAGTTTTGTGCGGTTCGTTGTTGTTTTTGAGGATATTTGAGTAGACGGTGTTGATAGTGGAGATTTCTTTTCAGGTTAGGATTTTTGGAGAATTCATGTCTGTTAGGGTATTTTGATAATGTGATCATATCTATTGATGTATATATATATGTTGTAACAGGATATTTGGAGTTTGTGGAATTGTTGTTGGTGTGGATATAGGAGTTTGTGGAGTTCGGGTTATCTTTGTTGTTGTTGATATTGGATTTTGAGGATTTGATTTGTATTCCTGAAATGGAGAAAGGTACGACCAATTCTTGCTTGTTGTTTTACTTGTAAGTTTGGTATTGCCTGATTGGTTATAGGAATAGAATTTCATAATAAACTTAATTATATTCGGTTTAATAATTGTCTGTTTGGCTGTGCTTGGCTTTGACCAGTAAAGACCTGGCAGATAGTGATACTGTTGAGGTACCCTAATGATCTTGGTGTGAGGTTGTCCCTAGTCTTGTGCCTTGACATGATTCTGGTAGAATTATGTGTTTTGGATTCGGGGTGTTTGGGGAGTACCCACTCATCCATATATGTATATGATTATTATTTTCAAAGAGTTATTTGATATTTAATGGAGTCTAAGTAACTCGAGTTCGTATTAGAGTATACCTAATACTAGACTATGTTGTTTTGTTGGCTTAAGAAATATAATAATATGACTGTTTGCATTAGCTTAAGTTGCATGAATTATCTGCCTGTTGTATGTGCATATGCATCTATTTTTTTTTATTGGAGTCTTCGTACTGGGCGTCGCCGCTCATTCTTTTAATTTTAGGTACAGGTGAAGAGGATATTGTAAACCCCGGTTTTCCTAGTAGTTAAGTAAACTCCGGAACCAAAAAAAAAAAAAAAAGCAAAACCCTAAATCGGTCTAGTTCAAACTTAGTGAGAGAAGCTTAGAAACCCTAGATCCGACTTTCCTTCGGTTTCATGACAAAAAAAGTTTTATAAAATAAATTAATGTGAATTATTGTTTTAAAGTATAATTCAAACCTTAGAAAGTTTTAATTTCAGAAAATTTTCTATTCCGGGCCATCCCGAGCTCCATTACGGAAAAACGAGCCCCGGGACTAGAAACTCAAAAAAATATTCCGGAATACTCCTTAGAACAGAAATTTTATAAGGATTTCAAAAATAAAATTTTATAATTTTTCGAGCTATAAAAATTACAGTTATAGCATTTTCTCGTATTTTCTTTACTACTAGTAAAATAGATGTCTTGTCTACTATTTACTACTATTCACAAGTATAACCTACACCACACACTACCCATACCCTATTCTTATATCCTTACAACTACTCATTATATTTTCTTTTCCAAGAAAATTTGTTCCTTACTAAATTATTACATTTATTACATTTTATTACTTAAATTACAAATTAAATAAAAATTAACTCTCTCTCCCTCTCCCCCTTATAAAGGCCGGTGCACCCACCCACACCCCCCTTCTCTTTCCCCTCTATTTTTTTCATTTTCCTTCTTTTAATACAAACAAACCCTAATACACTTAATATATAATCTCATTTTCACTCTCTCTCTTCATTTTTACTCTTTCAAAAATTTTACAAAGTTAAAAACTCTCTTTTCTTCCCCTTTGTGCCGTGACACTCCCCCTGCCTCACACACACACTCAAGTTCCATTTCTTCTTTATTTCTTCTCCAAATTCTCTTTAGGCGATGATTTCAAGCCTTATTACTACTTAATCTTGTAATGGCAAGAATATTCTTGTGTGTTTTCACTTTAAATCCCCATGAGCAAATGCTAGGGATAAGAAAAAACTAATACGTAAATATCAAGCCATCACAAGAGTAGATCTTGTGTTTAAAGAGCTTTTGTTGAAGTATTGTTATGTTCATGCATATAAAAATAGAGATCTTGCATGAAAAATATATGTTCATGTCTTTAAACTCATTTTCATGCACTATAAGTAGTAGATCTAGCATGTAGACACTCATATTTTTTTTCTTGACATTCATGTTCATATGAATATTTTGTGTTTTCATGCATTAATGTTCATAAAGGCTTAGTATTGTATATATAAATGTGATAGTTGGTAAATATTTATGAAGATAAGACAAGGAACTTGAAAAGAAAAAGTTTTTGTTAGAAATGTTCAAAAGAAAATTCGTATGATTTTCAAGACCTATTTTAAAAACCCTTGAAACCACTTTGAAACTCATAATTTATATGAAAAATGAAGGGTATAAGTAATAGGTATCATTAAGTAATGATTTTTATAAGTTGAAATGAGTTTGGATATGAGTAATGTGTAAAACAAGCAGTAGAATTAAGATTGAAAATTTTGAGTTAGTGTTCAACTTGTAAAATTCGTAACTATGGATGATGCCTATGTAAACAACTAGTATTCAAGCTCAAAATGAATGTTTTATGTGTTAATTGAAGCCCTTAGGTAACGGATATAGTAAAGCTTTAAATTTTGATGCATTATACAAGTTTTCTCAAAGGAAACACGCAAGAAATGGATTTTTTCAAAATTCGGATTTTTGTGAAAAGCTTATTTAAAAACATACTTACAAAGTGAAAAATGTAAGTTTTTATGTGGAAATGAGGGTCTTGGATAATATAGACGATGAAGACTTATTTTTATTTAGATAACAAGGAAATTCTAAGAATGAAATCCCGAATCACTAACGAGATGCCAAATTTGAAAAATTGGATTTTCAAGAAGTAGTTATTTTCATTATCAAAAATCATCAAGATCATGCATATATTGGACTCATCACATGTCATTCATGTTAGGAACTCATTCATATTTTATATACACATGAATCATCAACTAGATACAAGATCAAGTGCAAAAAAATTTCTAGGAAATGAAAAAGGTTACAGACCAGATCTGATCCCTTTGTTCCATGACCTAAATGTTTTCAAAACTTGGAAATAATGATAGAAATAGATAGATCTTTCAAAGTAGATAGAAATCGATATAAAATTTGCGAAATTCCGAGTTAAAATGACCAAGTTATGGCCGTTTTAAGTTAGAATTTCTGCAAATAATAAAAATCACGATTTTCTTTAGTCTTGATGCACAGTTTGGACTAGCTAAGTGATGAAGTTCTCACTAGGGTATTTTTATTTGGTAGGTGATCCTGAGAACGATGAATCCCTACCATCCGATTATTATTACTAAGAGACCGGCGTACCATGGTCGAGTGAGTATTACTTCCAATTTCAATTATTGCTTATGATTGTAGTGATAGATGCACTAGTTGCTAAGAAAAATAAAAAATGAATATGCATGATGGGGTTATTTGGGAATTGTATTTTTCTGTTGTTGATATGTGGAATTGAATTTAAAAAATATCGAAGCCGGGTGATAAATCATCGTTTGTATAGTAGAGTAGAAATGATTGTCTGCGAGTATTGCTTGGTCACTTAAAATAATTGGTTTAATTGATTATTAGACATTAAATATAAACTTGAACTCATTCATATCACGATGGGGATGAAGCATTAGCATTTGTTGGTTTTTCGTGATCCATAAAACGAATATATGAGTTGGTTGACCGTGAGCCTAAACGGTGTCATACCGCAGGATTCGTTAATCTGCTAACCCGGGATGAAGGGTGCAAGTCCATCCACATATGATTTCCAGCTGGTTATATATTTGTTGAACTCACGTGTTTGATGCATTTCACTTGATTGATTAATCACTTGCTTGAATGTTTTATTGAAATTGTGATATGGAAGTTTTCACTCACTAAGCTAGTTGGCTTATACCCCTATAGTTTTTACTTCTTGCAGCACGAGTTTATTTGGCTTAGGCCAAGATAGGCTACAGCTCAGGGACAGAAGCTGGGCGTTTCCTTTAGAAGTTTTATTCTATTTTGTTTAGACTTCCACAGGAAACCAAAAGACTCTGGATGACTGTAATGGACCTTTAATATTCTTTTGCGGGGGAATGACCCTTAGACTTTGTAACTCTATGTATGTGTTTTGATTTATCATCTAAGGCTATCAAATGCCACATTAAACTTCTTAACTCCATTGAATAGAGTATTCTATTGTCGTAAAGGGATGCCTTACATCTATACAAGACTCCCGAAGGGCTTGGATAGTAATTCGCGAGTCTTATATAGCATGTGGCGGACTGTTACGTTTAGGATACCCCTCTGGGGCATGACAGATATAATATATGATCTTTCTGGATATGAGTTATTCTTTGATAACGGGGATGGCGATAGTGAACTTGACTACCCAGTCGAGAGCTAGTCTTTAAATATCAGGATTTCTAAAGAAAAGAAACGTTTAAGTTAGTTGAAGTTGTAGTTAGATGTTTAGGTTGGTTTCAATGAATGGATTTTGATGTGAACATCTTTAGTTTTTGTTGGTTTGTTGGATGTGTTATGCCGACTTGGATTTTATGTTTGAACCAAGTTTTTATGTATTATGAAATATATCTTTTTAGTTTAAACAGGTTTCGTATCCTATGAGATACTCTATGTGTGTTTATAGGTGATTAATGTATTATTGTGGATATTAGAGCCTTTGTGTGTCTTATATAAGAGAGGACACGTGGCGGGTTGTAGTGCCTTCAGATTAGGGCGTTACAGTTTGTATGGGATGATAAGTGTGAAAGGAGTTTCGAAGAATTAAAGGAAAGATTGGTATCTGCTCCTATTTTAGCATTACTTGTTAGTGGAAAGGAATTTGTGGTTCTCAGTGATGCTTCTATCTAGGGTCTTGGTTGTGTACTTATGCAGGATGGGTGAGTAATAGCCTATGCTTCAAGATAGTTGAAGCCAAATTAGAAAAATTATCCAGTTCACGATTTAGAGTTGGCAGCTGTGATCCTTGCAATGAAACTCTGAAGGCACTATCTTTTTGGAGAGAAGTATAAGATATACACAGATCACAAGAGTTTGAAATACATTTTCACACAAAGAGAGCTTAATATGAGATAACAAAGGTGGCTGGAATTGATCAAGGATTATGATGTCGAAATTCTATACCATCCTGGTAAAGCGAATGTGGTAGCAGATGCTCTTAGTAGAAAGAGGTAGGTAAATGTTGCAACTGTTATGCCTCGGAGGGTACCTTAAACGTGGCAGTCCGCCACATATAGTATTAAGGCTAACGAATGACAACCTTAGTCATGTAGAAGCTTCGATATCACATGTAAGGCATGCTTCCAAGATAGTAGGAGACTCACAAGAGTATTACATTTAAGTAGATAATAAAAGTATGCAAGAACTTATATACATAAACATAGAATATTCATTTGGATAATAATCTCTTACGACTTCTTGGGGGCATTCCCTTATCTTAAATAGTCTTGTTTAACTAAACCATTGACAAAATATACATAACTATAACATAAGCCTACTATAGAGGTTTTCTTAGAAGTCTATGTTCAAAACTAAATACATATAACTTCTCCTAAAAACTCCTAGTAGCTTTGGCTCAAACCTGACAAATGGGGCTTCTCAGTGCCAACCATAGGTAATCATACCGTAACAAAAAGCTATAGAGGTATAAGAAAATCTAGCTTAGTGAGATAACTCCCATTTACAAAACATTTCCATAATTCAAACAAGTGTTTAATTAATCAAACGAGAATGCACCAATCACATGCACAAACAAAATACACAAGATTAACCGAAAACCATGTGTAGCATGGATTTTACGCCCTGCATGTCGGGGGTTGGGAGGTTACAGGCCCATACGACCATCAATATTTGTAGATTTACTGGCTTCTACTCACCTTGTAGACTTTCCGGCTCCTACTTGCTCATGTAGACTTCCTGGCTTCTACTAGCTACCACTACTACTCATTGTTTCCTCATACGAAGAATAGTAGTGAAATAAATGTGACTCACAAATATGATATGCATGAATTATTTTCAATATAAGTTTAATCAAATAATGTTGAGTTCAAGTTAAAGGCGATCAAAACAATATTCATCATATCGATGCAAGAGAACATAAATTATTCATCAACTCCTCTTCTGATATTCTTAACTTTTATTCAATCAGTCATCAATCCAAGTCACACAACATTTGTTCATTTATCTTTTCCTTATTTTCTAGTGCTACTACTTACAAACACAACCAAAGAAATGTAACTTAGTAAGAGATTAACTCACTCCATGACAATCACTCATAATCGAAGTAGTCTTCTGGGAAAGTGATCTCGGTTCCTTCTTCACCTAAACAAGATGAAATACCCAAAATGAGTCTTTCATAGAATTTTTATTTTTTATTTTTTATTTTTGAAATTCCAAAGCTATCTTAAAATTGTGGAAAAATCGGTTTTGAGGAAATTACAACTTAAAATTGTCATAACTTGCTCATTTAACTCGGAATTTCGCATATTATATACCGTTTTCTACCTACTCGAAAAGATCTATCTATTTCTAAAACTATTTTTATCAAACTAAGTCGTTTGAGTTCTGAAATAGGGATGATCAAATTCACCACGAATTTTCACAAAACTTGTATTCCTTCTTTTAACAAAACTCATATTAGAGAGATAGATATTATAATAGCTTGTAAAACCTTTGAAATGTATATGCATATATTTATTGATTCATATCAAGTGTATGAAACTAATGAAGTTGTCTCAAATCATAAAATTTTTGTAATGGTAAAGTTTTCTAAAGGTTTTTTTTTTTTTATAGAAAGAAATTCTCAATTAGAAGTGCACCAAGACATCCCAACTAGGCTGGCACCCCTCTAGCACCCACATCATTTATTTTGGATTTCTGAATTTATTAATAAAGAAGAGAAAAAATACAAACAAAAGTCCTTAAAAGGAAATACAAAACTTAGTATAAACTGAGACTAGTCAAATCTATAACTTTCCTTGCCTAAGGCATCATTCTCTATTAGATTATTACAATAAGTAGGAATTGAATTCCACCATTGCAAAGATGTTGCACTAATTGCTTTAACCGAAAGTAAATCTAGCACTGAATTGCCTTCTCTGTAGATATGAGAAACATGAAATTGAATGTCTTTTAAAATATGCAGACATTTTATCCATTTTTTTTTTCTGAATTTCCATGGCACATCCAAGCTTCGTTTGAGAAAAAGATTGACCACATAAGTAGAATCACTCTCAATCCAAATAGGAGAAGGATAGAATAAATGTAATTTTGAGATTGTAATGATAATTGCATGCAATTCCGCTTCAAAAGCAAAATAGACACCTAAAGGAGCAGTAAAAGAACCGATGACCCTTCCATCATGGTTTCTGAAAACACCACCAGCCCTAGATAAATCAGGAGACCCTCTAGCAGCACCATATGTATTTACTTTGATCCAACCAAGAGGTGGCTTAATCCATATAACTTTTACGATTGATGGAGCTTTTCGTATAATTGGGGAAACCCTTAATCGTCTAAGAATATCAAGATCAATAAAAGAATTGTTCATATGCCCAATCTTAAATAAATCCGCTTCCTTAATGTCACAACAAATACGTCTTAAAGTGGTTGAAATTGGTATTCTTACATCATGATATTTACATTTATTTCTTGTATACCAAATGTTGTAAATTGTGGAAATTATACCGACCTTCCAATGAACTATGATTTGCGTTGAAAAAGAGACCTTCCAAGCTTTAGAGAAGAAGTTCATAAAACTATTGTTCAAATCAATTCTGACTTGGAAAAGGCTGCTGATAGATCTCCAAAGAGTAACCGCATATGGACATTGAAGAAAAACATGTTGCAATGATTCCTCTGTTGCAAAATAGAGAAGGCACTGTGACGAAAGCTGAAAACCATATTTCATCAGCTTTACTTCCATTGGAACTCTGTCATGTATACTTCTCCACAGCATCATCGATTTTGCTGGTGGAAGAAAATGTTTCAATATTGTTTTACCCCATTCCACTTTAGGATATTGTATATGGCACAAATCATAAGCATCCTTGATAGAGAAATTCCCATCATTTGAGTTCTTGAATATCAATTCATCTTATTGTAAATCTGTAGGACTGATGTTATCAATGTCATTACAAATATGAGGATATTTGTTTCGAAAGCTTGCTGTGAAATGCCATAATCCATTGATGTAAAGATCTGAAATTTTTATCTTCAACTTCTTTCTTAAACAGAGCGGAATATCAATCACGTCTGCAATTTTGTATCCCAGCCAGTTTTCATTCCAAAAGTTTAAATTTGAAGAACGTCCAATGCTCCATTGAATATGTGAACTGATGACAACATTATTTTCTTTGATTGAAGACCAAATTGAAGAATAAATATGACTTGGACGTGGGATACCAGCTAAGAAGAATCATTTTTTCAAAAATTTAAAAACAAATGAGTCCTCTTTGCATACTTTCCAGGCGAGCTTGCAAAGAAAGGCTGAGTTCATAACAGTGAGCCTTTTTAAACCAAGTCCTCCTTCTTCCTTTGGAGAGCAACACACTTCCCATTTTACTGTGACATTCTTTTTCTTATGAATTGATCCAGTCAAAATGAAATTTCTAATTGCCTTTTCTAAGTGTTTAATTAAAGCAAGGGGCCATTTATATACCATGAATGTATGATTCAAAGAACCATAAATTATGGATTTAACAAGTGCTAATCTTCCAGCCATAGATAATGAATTACCTTTCCACTTATCAAATTTTGATAAAATTTTATCAGCAATAGGTTGTAACCATCTCTTTTTTAGCGCCCCTAAAAAAAGAGGAACTCCCAAATACATGAACGGAAGAGCACCGGATTTAAATGAGTATTTTTCTTTTTACTAGAGAATATCTCAAGTTATTTTAAATGATTATTTTTCTTTTCCTTAATTTCATTTCCTTATTCTTTTTAAATTTCCAAAGAATGATTTTATTTTGTAAGCTTATTTTCTAATACTTTTTGAAAATAATAACAACTCTATATTTGTAGAAATAATTTCCTTATTTCTTAAGATCATTCCATTTTTATAAAAAGAAACTCTTGGTGTTTGTCAACTAGTATTTGATGAAAAAGTGGAGTTTAGTAAAACTTTTGTTTACTCAAGAATTGCTCTCCATGTATGTATTGCAAAAATTCTTATGAACTCCTCTAGATTTCTTAGAAAAGTTTATTAAGACAAATTCCTAAGTTTTATGAAAAAGTACTTCCTACTTTTATTTTTAGAGAAGAATTTCTATTTTAAGAAAACTTTTCCTTATTTATCTTATTGAGACAAAATCAATATGTTCATGCATGGTTTATGAATCATAAAATTGTAAAAACATAAGAAGGATATAATAGTTAAAGAAATAAGCTAGTAAAGAACATATCAAGTATTGGAACTTTAGCTTCATCAAGGTATCCCGAGACTAAGAATAGACTAATCCCAAAAGAAAAAGAAAACATTTTGACTTGATGAGGACAAGTCTAAGACTAGAAAGACTAGCCTTAAAAACAACATGAAAGTAAATAAATTGCAAGGTAGTAAATAAATTACAAGGAAAGTAAATAAATTGCAATACAAAGGAGCTTATATGCTCTAAAAGATATATATAGCTACATAGATATACTTAGTTAAATATATATATATATATATATATATAAGCAACATAAAAGAAATTAGATTCATGAACAAAAACAAAGTATGAACTTATTGTTGCTTTCTTTAAACTTCATGGTTTAGAAAACACACACTAAGCTCATACTAAGTAGATGAATATAAAGGAAACTTGAAGAAATATTACCTATGAAAACTAAACTTGAGAGAACTTTGAGAGAGAATTCTTGTAGAATTTTGAGAGAGTAATTTTTGTGTATGGAAGGTGTGAAGGAAGTGGAAGGAAGTGAGGTATTTATAGGAAAATGTGGGAGGAAATTTGTGTTAATTAAATAAATGAAAATTAAAACAATTTGAGGAGGGGAGAGAGAGGGCCGGCACTACATTGAGTGTAGAGAAAGATGTTGCACATTATGTATCCAAATGTCTAAATTGCCAATAAATAAAGATTGAACATTAAAGACCAATAGGAGAACTTCAGCTTCTATCTATTCCCGAGTGGAAGTGGGAAGACATTACTATAGACATGGTATCTGCATTGCCAAGGACTATTGCTGAACACGAAGTCATTTAGGTGATTGTCGATAGATTGATAAAGTCAGCTCATTTTATACCCTTGAGAGTTGGAGATTCTTTGGAAAGGATAACATAAACATACATTAACCAAGGGTGAATCTAAAGCATTAGATATTCATACTATCATAACAGTGTGTGAATATTCGAATATATTCCCAGATTAATTATCAAGATTACCCCCACATAGAGAAGTGGAGTTTTCAATTGATTTGATACCTGGAACAGAACCAGTATCAAAAGCTCTGTATCGCATGGCACCTGTGGAATTAAAAGTATTAAAAGTACAATTGCAAGAATTGTTGGATAAAGGATTTCTGAGAGGACTATTCAGATACTAGAAGACATGCTCTGAGCATGTGTTTTGGATTTTGGCAATAGATGGGACACTTATCTGCTACTTATTGAATTTGCCTACAACAGCAGTTTTCAAGTGACAATCCAAATGGCACCTTATGAAGTACTTTATGAAAGAAAATGCAGATCGCCTTTACACTGGGAAGAAGTTGGTGAGAGAGCTATCTTAGGTCCATAATTAATTCAACAAGCAATAGACAAAGTACAAGTGGTGAAGCAATGGATGAAAGTAGCTCAGGATAGGTACAAGAGTTATGTTGACACAAGAAGAAGACCACTAGAATTTGATGTAGGTGATCATGTGTTCCTTAGGATTTCTCCAACAAAAGGTGTTATTAGATTTGGAGTTAAGGGCAAATTAAATCCAAGATACATTAGTCCTTATGAAATTTTGGAAAGAGTAAGACCATTAGCTTATTGTCTGGCTTTACCCCCAAGCTTATCAGAAGTACATGACGTCTTTCATATATCTCAGCTACGAAAGTACATATCAGATCAGGATGCTATCATTTCTTCTCATCAGCCAGAAGTTCAACCAGATTTGAGCACCATTGAAAGACCGATCAAAGTGTTAGATAGGATTGACAAAGTGCTCAGAAGAAAAGTTATTCCTTTTGTGAAAGTCTTATGGACTGGACAAATAGAGAGAGAAGCAATATGGGAACCCGAGAATGAGATGAGACAGAAGTATCCAGAGCTATTTGAACAATGATAGAGGCAAGCTAAGTTTCGAGGACAAAACTTTTTGAAGGAGGGGAGAAAGAAATAGCCATAATTTCCAAAGTCATGTTTTATAAATGTGTTAATTCAATTATGCATGATTTTGGAATATGATGAATGTGATTTATATTAATATATGATATATGTGTTATGTTGATTTGTTAAAATACCTAAATGTCTTAGAATAACTAAATATTGAGATTATAAATTTGTGATTGTAGTTAAGAGTGTGATAAAATAGCTTAAAACAAGTAAACATACAAAAATATATATATATATATATATATTTCTACATAGCAGAATTTTTTTAGACATTAATTTGCCCAAAAACACATTTAATGCCCAAAATAAGCTCATTTAATTACTAAAAGCAAGCCCATGTAAAGCCTTAAATAATGGCACCCCCAAAAGTCAACTAAGAAGATAAATATTATCTCACAAAGTGCAATTTTCGTCCAAAAATTCCAAACATCAAAAACACCCCTTTTCAAGCCCTAAAACCTCATTTTTTCTTCTCCAAAAGCTCTCTCATGGATATGTAATACTAACCCCTTCAACTTTTACAAAGAAAACCATTAAAGGCTTGCAACAAGACCACAAAATCGAGATACAAAGCTCTTAAGTATGTGTCTTCATTTGTTTTAAGCATATGTAAAGTATGCTTTTATTAGGATAGTGTTTGTATGCTAAAAATGAGATGGGATGGTTTCTATGTCTTGTTGGTAGTTGGAGTAGTATTTTTATGCTAAAAGAGCTTGTAGTATGTGTTAGATATGTAACTTGATGTGTTTGTATGATTGAAGTGTAGGATAGTGATGTTGTAAAGTAGAAATGAAATTTAAGCATTGATACTTTAGAAATTGTAAAAACTTAAAACATAAAAGTTGTATATCTCTTTTAAGCTTCCAACTCAACTTGAATCACGTTAATCATAGATCGGATGAAAATGTTACGGTTAAAATACGATAGGCTACGAAACAAGGGAAGGCTATACAACCTGTGTAGGGATAGTGTATGTAAAAATCTGATTCCATGGAGTCACTAGTAAATGTATGTAAACCCCTGAAGTTTTGTAATCGAATTAAAGACCTAAACCCTTATCAGAAGTCAACTAGATTCTTAAGTCAACCAAAACCCTATTCTACCGTAACCGCTTAACTCCGGCATTGCCGTTTTCTTTAGCCCTAGAAAACAAAGTTGGAATAATTATCTATAATAGTTCTTAATAGATATAGGTATTATAAAAATATCAGTTTTGCAAAATTCGAGTGTCCTTTGAACCGATCGGACATAATTCTTGAAAAATGTGTCTGGGAGCTCAGAATAGGAAAAATATTCCGAATATACCGTTAGACTCATAAAAATATGAGATTTCCAAAAATATCAATTTCGTAATTTTTCGGTAGCTAAAAATATCAGATATCGCTTTTATAAGCGTATTTTCTTACTACCGGCATTAAATTGTCATGTCTACTTTTACATTACACTATTTTCTGCTATTCTACACTATTCATCTATCTCTACTTTTTCTTGCAACCTACTTTTACAAACTATACACCTATTTCTTACACATTTTCATTTCCAATACAATTTCACATTTTTCATTTCTTACTTTTAATTAACAAAATAACAAAAAAATAATTTTCTCCTTCCCCCATGCATGAAGGCACCGGCCCCCCTCTCAATTTCACTCAATTTGGTTTGTTTTTCATTTATTTAATTAACACAAATTATCTCCCACATTTTCCTATAAATACCCCCTCATACCTTCACTTCACACCACTTTTACACTAAAGTTACTATATCAAAATCTCTCTCAAGAAGTTCTTCTTAGTTTAGCTTCTTTTAGGTAAAAATCTCTCCAAGCTTTCTTTATGTTCATCTACTTAGTATGAGCTTAGTGTGTGTTTTCTAAAACCATGAAGGTTAAGAAAGCAACAATAGGTTCATACTTTGTTTTTGTTCATAATATCAAATTCCTTTATGTTTCCTTTATGTTTATTACTATCTAATATATCTATATAGCTATATATATTATTTACCTTTCATGCAATTTATTTACTTCATTGCAATTTATTTATTTCAAGTTTTTTTTAAGACTAGTCATTCTAGTCTTAGACTTGTCCTCTTTAAGTCAAAACAATTTCTTTTTTTTTTCTTTCGGGACTAGTCTTTTCTCAGTCCCGGGGTACCTTGATGAAGCTAAGGTCCCAATACTTGATTTACTTTCTTATTTGCTTAATCTTTCAAGTTATTATATTCCTTTATATTTCTATAGTTTATGATTCATATTCATGCATGAACATAACGTTTTTGTCTCAATAAAAATAAATGGGAAGTGTTTCATAAACTAAAGGTTCTTGTTAAATAAAAATAGTAAATAGATTTCTTAAAAACTCATGAACATGCTTGGAAATGATTTTTCTTAATAAACAAAAGGTTTTATGAAAACTTATCTTTCATCAAGAAATAGAAATTCTTTTAGAATCATTACAAGAAACAAAAATATCATTTTATTACTTTTTGAATCCAAGTTTAGAAAATAAACCACACCTTAGGAATTTAAAGTAATTACAAGAGATTAAATTTAGAGAAAGAATATTCATCTCAAAAAACTCAAGATCTTTCTAAAGTAAAATGAATATTCCAAAAAATCTCAAGTTCAAAGTTTTAAAACCTTACTTTTCATAAGTTGAGACAACTTCATTTACTTCATCCATTTGTTATGAGTCATTATATATGTATATACCTTTCAAAAAGTTTACAAAATACTTGAAATATTCATCTTTTCAAATGAGCCTTATTTACAAAAGGAAAACAAGACTTTGCAAAATTCGTGGCAAATCTGGTCGCGTCTTTTTGGAACCCAAACGACCTAGTTTTATGAAAATAAGATTAGAAATGCGTAGATCTTTTTGAATAGGTAGAAAACGATATATTATATGCGAAATTCCGAGTTAAAATGAGCAAGTTATAACCATTTTAAGTTGGAATTTCCCCTTATACGATTTTACCGCGATTTTAAGAAAAGATTAGAATCTTCAAGAATAGAAGTCTTATGAAAGACTCATTTTGGGTATTTCATCTTGTTTAGATGACAAGGGACCCGAGATCGTCTATCCGGAGGACTATTTCGATTAGACCTATCGATTATGGAGTGAGTTAATTCTTTTCCTAAGTTACATTTCCTTGTTTGTGCTTGTAATTAGTGGCACTAGAAAATTAGGAAAAGATAAATAAACAAATGTTATGAAATAATTGTTGAATGAAAATTAAGTATATCGAAAGACGATATGTTAAATAAAAGTGTGACTCTTGTATTGATATGATGAAATTATGGTTGATCACCTTTAACATGAATTCAACTTATATGGTTAAATGTTTAATTGAAATTTATTCATGCATATCATACTTGTGAGTCACATTTATTTCACTACTATTCTTCGTGTGGGGAAACGAGGAAGTGGTAGTGGTGGCTAGTAGGAGCCGGTAAGTCTACATGGGCCAGTAGGGCCAGGAAGTCTACAGGGCAAGCAGGAGCCGACAAATCTGCAAATATTGATGGTCGTATGGGCCTGTAACCACCCAACCCTTGTCATGGAGGGCGTTAAATCCATGCTGCACTTGATTTCGGTTAATCTTGTGTATTTGGTTGATCATGTGATTGGTGCATTTCATATGCTTGAATTAAATAACTTGGTTGTCATATGGAAATGTTATATAGTTAGGAATTATCTCACTAAGCTAGATTTGCTTATACCCTTATAGTTTTCTATTACAGTATGATTATCTATGGTTGGCCTTGAGGAGCCCAGTGTGCTAGGTATGAGCTTATGCTACTAGGAATTTTTGGAAGAAGTTTATGTATTTTTAGTTTTGAACATAGACTTCTAGGAAAAATCTCTATAGTAGACTTATGTGGTAGTTATGTTTATTTTGTTATTAGTATAGTGGAACAAAGACTTTAAGGCGGGGGAATGCCCCTAAGATGATGTATGAACTTATTATTGAATGAAGATCTTATATTTATCTATTTAAGTTCATGCTTGCTTTTGCTATCTATTTAAACGTTACCCTTGGAGTCTCCTACTATCTTGGAAGCACGCCTTGCATATGATATCGAAGCTCCTACGTGACTACGGATTGTCATTCATTAGCTTTAATATTATATGTGGCGGACTGCCACGTTTAGGATACCCTCTGGAGCGTCACAGTTTAAGTTGGTATTAGAGCCAAGTTTTAGATATAAGATTGTAGAAATAGACCTTAAGATAGATAGTAATAAGATAGAAACTCTAGCTTAAGATCTGATCCCTTTTGTTTTACTTGATAGTTGACTTTCCCTGAGGTCAAAGAAAAATCCGACAATTCCTTAAAGACCATGACGAGACCTTCGTGAACTACCGTCTTAGCTAAGGGTCCTGTGTGAGGAGTTTGCATTAGGGAAGGCCAGGACTCCCGCGAAATGTTCAAGTTATGGAAGAAAGGATTGAGACATTCCCTGTGGAGGAACTTGCCCAATGAGCTGAGATTCGACGCGTAAGCAATCGGAGATGGAGATGTAGAGGTTATTTATGTGGTGAAAGAATGATGGTTTTTATGTACCGGGAGACCATGCTGCAGCAAATGACCTTCATCTTGAAAGCGGAAGATGGGCGACAGGAACCAGACTTCCGGACTTGGAATAAGCTAGGACCTCTATACATCTACGCACATGATGAGTTAGCAGATCATACGAACTGGCTGAAGGCAGATGCTGAGGAGCGATTTTATTGGTATGCTGCTTACCGACGGATTGTCCCTACGCCATCAGAGTACAATACTTAGCCCAACTCCGTTGGAATGCAGTTAGACGTTATCCCAGATGAGGACTTCATCATGGAGGAGGCCCAAGCAAACGAAGGGAATGGAAAGACAAATGGTAGCACGGAAGGAGATCAGAATGAAGACTTAGAGCTTGAGGAGACCCAGTCTGCATCCCTCTGGTAAGACAGCCCTTTGATCCCCAGTCAAGTACCTCCCCGAAGGCTGAGCCAAGATGTACCCATGGAGACCATTGCAAGGAATAACCTAGTAATGATCTCTGATTCCGAAGGAGAGAGAAGAGGAGATAATGCTTCTGATCCAAATAGATTCCTGAGAAGCAGATCTCAGACCCCCATAGTGGCAATGGCACTGGAGGAAGAAGAAAGACCGGAGGAAACGAATGGCACAACCCATGGAGAGAGGATTTCCATGCATGACGAAGTTTAGCCGTCTTAAGCGGAGATCACCTCATGATACCGAGGAAAGAGGATGACGGTTAGTCAATATCTGCGACAATTTGTCAAACAGCACAAAGGATCCACCAGCAGGAGTATGAACCCAGTACCATCCCCGTAAAGAGAAGAAGTTTGAAGGAGAAAGGAAGGAAGGAAGAAAGGGAGCATAACCCGACGAGTCCAACATAGCCTTTTCCTAGGCTTATCTTTGTTTTAATGCATTAATGTTTTGCTTTTTATGAACAATTATCTTTTGATGAGAATGGTTTCTACCTTCTCAAAGTTATGTAAGGATTATCAATTTCCTCTTTTTATTTTGAATGCAAGAATTTTATGTTGATTTGATGATTTCTGGATTTGATTGCCTTAAGAATTTTCTATGGAATTTCCGATATTTTTGATCTTTTCCTTGTTGCGAAAATTTAAGAAGTATAAAATTTAACAGACATGGTAGGAGAGGTAGAAGACGTGAACGTCGCGCTTCTAATAATATACCAGCAGAACCGGAGAATCCTCCGGCAGGACAACAAGCACCAAATCCCCCACCGAATCAACAAGGAGATGTGTGGGCTGCCATTAACCAACTAGCAGGGCTAGTCAATAATTTCGTGCAAAATGCACAAAATATGCCACCACCTGCTGCAAACGCACCTGAAGCAACCGTTGAAGCACCTGTAGCCCCAGAAGCTGAGTCACATACTGTCCCTTTACCAACACCACCATTGCCCCGACCTTACAAAAATTCCTTGCCGGACTTCATAAAAAGCAATAGATATTTTGACGGAAATTTTGGAAAGCCAGATGAAGTTGAAGACTGGCTAGCCCAAATTGAAAGGTCATTTGCCGCCTACAAAGTTCTCCATCATCTACGCCTAGATTATGGCACATACATGTTGCGGTTCAATGCTAGAAGATGGTGGAGTCGAAAAGCAGGGAATTGTTGCCACCCGTGACCTGGGCAGCTTTTCGTAGAGAGTTTTTGGACAACTATTTCCTTGGGAGCTTAAGGGTACAGTATAGTGGAGACTTTCTCCATATATCCCAGAAGGGAAGGACAATAGAGCAGTACGAGATGGAGTTTAGTTGACTGCTTCAATACGCGCCTGAGTCCTTCAAGCATAGTGAGGAACTGAAGAGGCAAGTATTTCTGAGTGGCCTGGATGAAGATTTAAGGATGCGTCTGGAGGAGTTAGATCTGAGGACCCTCCGAGAGTTGGTAGAAAGGGCTCGTATCATTGAGGGGCAAAGAAAAGGAAGAGTAAAGCCCTGAGAAGAAGACCTTCGTGTTCGGAAAGAGAGCTCAGGATAGCTATAACCCTAGTTTCCAGAGTAAAAGGTTCAAGCCCTTCAACAGCTTCCAAGGAAGTGCTGTTAATAATAAGGAAACATCCAAGGTTAAGGTGACCTGCTGGAAATGTAAGGAAGAGCACTATCCAAAGAGGTGCCCGCTGCTGCAACACAAGTGCTACTTTTGTGGAGACTCCAGCCACAAGATAAGTGATTGCCCAAAGAAGGCTTCTACTATTTGCTTCGTTTGCAAGCAAATCGGCCACTTCGCCAATGAATGCCCACAAAGAAAGAATGCCTCAGTTAGACCATTTGGGTCAGTGGGATGTAATGGTTGTGCTATTTTTTTACATGCATATAAGCCTTCACCATCCACCCATAGCACAACCATTACATGGGAGGAGTGGCATCGGCGAAGAATGGAAGCGGAGGAAGCAACCCAAGCCAATCTGGAGCAGCTGTCCATGGAATGAGGATATACAACCTGGAAGGACAGTGGGTATGCGAGGAGTTTGATGACGAAGGAGCAGAGCTAGCAGCCGTAGATGGAGATTATGGCTCAGATTTTGGATTGGTGACAGGTCAGAATCGAAACCCTTTTTTTGATGTAATTCATTAAGTTTCCTGCATTCAATCCTATGATACAAGTGTAAAATTTTATACTCGCGATTAGCTTAAGTACACCGGTCTCATAATTAGTATAAAATTCGAGTGCAGGATGCATACTCGTAGCTAGTCAACCCACTTATGCTTTGTTCGATATGGGCTACCCATTCTTTATCACCGTTATCCTGGCCAAGCGAATTGGGTTACCCGTAGATACTATTGCTACTGGTTTTCGAGTTAAAACCCCACCGAAAGATAGTAACGATAAAGGAAATGCTTAAAGGATGTCTAATGGAGATACAAGGAAGTCACTCTGAGTGTGACCTAATAATCTTGGAGATGAGCAAATACGAAGTAATCTTGGGAATGAGTTGGTTGACATCTGTCAAAGCTTAGTGGATTGTAAACAAAAGGAAGTGAAGTTTAAAGACCAAAGTGGATGTGAAGTAGTATTTAGAGGAGAGTTACGTGAAGTTAAACTCATTCGAGTTGGTAGATGAGGATGAAATCAACCTTAGTAACCTGGATGAAGAAGAAGAAAAGCCTGAGCTTGGATCTATACCGTAGTGAAGGAATTCCCAGACGTATTTTGGACGATTGCCTGGATTGCCACCCAAGAGAGAGATAGATTTGAAATTGATCTATTAGTCAATACGGAGCCGATCTAAAGGCACCCTATCGAATGGCACCAGTAGAGCTGAAGGAGTTAAAGACTCAACTACAAGACTTATTGGATCAAGGTTTTATCCGACCAAGTGTGTACTTGGGGAGCACAGTGTTGTTAAAGAAGAAGGATGGTTCCATGTGTTTATGCATCGACTACGAGAGCTAAACAAAGTCCATCAAGAACAAGTATCACTCCCAAGGATAGATGACCTTTTCGATCAACTTCAAGGAAGCAATGTCTTTTCAAGGATCGATCTACAATCAGGATACCACCAGTTGAGGATTAAACCTGAGGATGTACCGAAGACAGCATTCAGAACTCGTATGGACATTACGAGTTTCTAGTGATGCCTTTTGGATTAACCAACGCACCAGCAGCTTTCATGGATCTCATGAATCGAGTATATAAGCCCTTGCTCGATAAGTGCGTGATAGTCTTCATCGACGATATTCTGATCTACTCAAAGATGCGGGAGTAACATGAGGAATACTTAAGGATGGCATTACAGACCTTGCGTGAGCATAAGTTGTACGCCAAGCTATCTAAGTGTGACTTTTGGTTGGATCGGATATCTTTTCTAGGACATGTGATATCATGAGAAGGAATATCGGTGGACCGTGAGAAGATCAAGGCAATGGATTGGAAATAGCCTAAGACAGTTACTGAAGTGAGGAGTTTTCTCGGTTTGGCTGGATATTATAGGAAGTTTGTAAAGAATTTTTCAACCATCAAACCCTCACGCAGTTAACCCAAAAGGAGGAGAAGTTCATTGGACAGACAAGAGGGAGCAAAGTTTCCAGGAGCTAAAGAAAGACTTGTCTTGCCCCGATTTTAATTCTACCAGACCCGAAAAGTCTATATAGTGCATGCATATGCGTCAAGGAATGGTCTTGGATGTGTGTTGATGCAAGATGGAAAGGTAATCGCTTATGCATGACACTCCGACCCCATGAACAAAACTATCCACCCATGATCTGGAGTTAGCCGCCGTTGTGTTTGCACTAAAGTTGTGGAGGCATTACTTGTATGGACAAAGTGCGAGATCTACACCGACCATAAGAGCCTCAAGTATCTTTTTACACAAAAGGAGCTGAATATGCGGCAACGGAGATGGTTAGAGCTCATCAAGGACTACGACCTTGGAATCAACTACTGTCAGGGAGGTAAATGCAGTTGCAGATGCCCTGAGTAGGAAGAATTATGGGGAAGTAGCCTCTTTGCTCACCGATAAGAAAGAGTTGATAAAGGAATTTGAAAGAATGAGCATTGAATTCATAGGACAAAGCGTGGAAGTGGAGATTGCCAACCTTGTCATGGAACCCACCTTAGTAGAAAGAATCAAGAGGCCCAGTGATATGACGAGGCAATTCTGAAGATAAGAAATAAGTGCAGGAAGGAAGGTACACCGATTTTTCCATAGATGAGGATGAAGTAGTGAGAATGAAAGGAGATTATGTGTTCGGATGATGAGGACATAAGAAAGGAAATCATGGAAGAAGCACATCACTGGATACACCATGCATCCAGGAGGAACAAAGATGTACCAAGATCTGAAGAGCCACTATTGGTGGAACGGCATGAAGAGGGGTAGCAGACTTTGTGTTGAAATGTCCCACATGCCAACAAGTAAAGTGGAGCACCAAAGACCTGGTGGACTTCTAAACCCCTGCCAATACCCGAGTGGAAATGGGACCAAATCACAATGGATTTTGTGTGTGGATTACCAAGGACGTCGTGGATATGATGCAATTTGGGTCATAGTGGATCGATTGACGAAGATGGCACATTTCTTCAATGAACATGACGTACTCTATGGAATTGGCAAGAATGTTAGTAAGAGAATAGTACGCTTGCATGGAGTACCGCTGGAATAGTCTCCGATCGAGACCCAAGGTTTGTATCCAAATTTTGGATGAGTTTGCAGAAATGTATGGGAACTAAGCTACATTTCAGTACTGCTTATCACCCACAGATGGATGGTTAATCGGAGAGGACAATACAGACGTTGAAAGATTTGCTGTGAGCCTGCGTAATAGAGTTTAAAGGTAGTTGGGACGCATACCTACCTTTGGTAGAGTTCGCCTACAATAACAACTACCATTCCACGATCCAGATGCCACCCTATGAAGCGTTGTATGGAAGAAGATGTCGATCACCTTTGTTTTGGGACGATATAGAAAAGTTGAGCATTAGTCCTGACTTAGTGCAAGATGTGGCTGACAAAGTGTGGGTTATCCAAAGAAAGATGAAGGAAGCCTAAGATAGGCAAAAGAGCTGGGCAGATATGAAGAGACGTGTGCTTGAATTCGAAGTTGGAGACCATGTGTACTTAAAAGTGAACCCCATCAAGAGTATTCAGCGAGTACGAGCACAAGGAAAGTTGAGCCCACGCTACATTGGACCCTTCGAAGTGTTGGAAAAAGTGGGAAATCTTGCTTATCGTCCGGCACTCCCTCCCAACCTATCTGGAATCCATAACGTGTTTCACGTATCAGTCTTACGAAAACATGTGCCTGACCCTACCAAGATTACAGAGATAGAGCCTGTTCGGCTGAAAGAAAATCTCACATACGAGGAACATCTGGTTCAAATCTTGGATCACAAGGTGGAGAAGCTCCGGAATAAGGAGATCAAGTATGTGAAAATTCTATGGAGAAACCACTCACATGAGGAAGCAACTTGGGAGGCTAAAAGCGACATACGCCAGAAGTATCCGAGTTTGTTTGAGGAACCAGGTATGAACTTCAAGTTTTGAGGACAAAACTTTCTTTAAGGGGGGTAGGTTGTAAACCCTCAAAGTTTTATAATCGAATTAAAGACCTAAATCCTAATCAGAAGTCAACTGGATTCTTAAGTCAACCAAAACCCTAGTTTACTGTAACCGCTTAACTCCGGCATTGCCGTTTTCTTTTGCCCTAGAAAACGAAGTTAGAATAATTAGCAATAATAGTTCGTAATAGCTATAGGTTTTATAAAAATATAAGTTTTACAAAATTCGAGTGTCCTTTGAACCGATCGGACATAGTTCTTGAAAAACGTGTCCGGGAGCTCGGAATGGGAAAAATATTCCGAATATAGTGTTAGACTCGTAAAAATATGAGATTTCCAAAAATATCAATTCCGTAATTTTTCGGTAGCTAAAAATATCAGATATCGTTTTTATACGCGTATTTTTTTACTACCGGTATTAAATTGTCATGTCTACTTTTACATTATACTATTTTCTACTATTCTACACTATTCATCTATCTCTACTTTTTCTTACAAACTACTCTAACAAACCATACACCTATTTCTTACACATTTTCATTTCCAATACAATTTCACATCTTTCATTTCTTACTTTTAATTAACAAAATAACAAAAAAATAATTTTTTTTCCTTCCCCCATGCATGAATGGCGCCGACCCCCTCTCAATTTCCCTCAATTTGTTTTATTTTTCATTTATTTAATTAACACAAATTATCTCCCACATTTTCTTGTAAATACCCCCTCATACCTTCACTTCTTTGACACCACTTCTACACTAAAGTTACTATATCAAAATCTCTCTCAAAGATCTCTCAAGAAGTTCTTCTCAGTTTAGCTTCTTTTAGGTAAAAATCTCTCCAAGCTTTCTTTATGTTCATCTACTTAGTATGAGCTTAGTGTGTGTTTTCTAAAACCATGAAGGTTAAGAAAGCAACAATAAGTTCATACTTTGATTTTGTTCATAATATCAAATTCCTTTATGTTCCTTTATGTTTCCTTTATGTTTATTACTATCTAATATATCTAATATGTAAGTCCCCGAAATTTTCGATTCCAAATAGAGACCTAAAAACCCTAATCGAAAGTCAAACGGACTCTTAAGTCAACCAAAACCCTAGTTTATCATGACGCGCTTAACTCCGGCATCGACCTTTTCTCTAGTCCCCTAGAAAACGAAGTGGAAAAGTTTGCCATGATTGTAATAGTCATAGGTTTCGTAAAAATATCAGATTGAAGAATTTCGATGTCCTTTGAACCCCCGATCGGGACATGTTCTTGAAAAACGTGTCCGGAAGACTGGAATAGGAAAATTTATCCGAATATACCGGTAGACTCGTAAAAATATAATATTTCCAAAAATATCAATTCGCAATTTTTCGGTAGCTAGAAATATCAATATCGCTTTTATGCGCGTATTTTCTACTACCGGCATTAAATTGTCATGTCTACTTTTACATTAACTATTTTCTAACAATTCTACACTATTCATCTATCTCTACTTTTTCTTACAACCTATTCTTACTTACAAACCATACACCTACTTCTTACACATTTTCATTCAATACAACTTCACATATTCATTTCTTACTTTTAATTAACAAAATAACAAAAAAATAAATTTCTCTCCTCCCTATACGCAGAAAATGGCGCCCGGCCCCCTCTCTCCCATGCTCAATTTTGTTTCATTTCCAATTATATTAACACAATTTATCTCCCCACATTTGCCTATAAAAACTCCCTCATGCCTTCACTTCTTTCACACCTCTTCTTCTCTAAAGTTACTCTAACAAAATTTTCTCTCAATTTTCTCTCAAGAATTCTTTCAAGAAGTCTCCTAATATTTAGCTTTCCAGGTAAGAATTTCCACAATATTTCCTCATGTTCATCTACTTATATGAGCTTAGTGTGTGTATTCTTAAAACCATGAAGGTTAAAAAGCAACATTAGGTTTATTCTTTGTTTTTGTTCAAATCAAATTCCTCTATGTTCATTATGTTCCTTTTATGTTCATTACTATCTAAACATATCTATATATATATAAATATATTTTTTAGAGCATATAAGCTCATTGTCTTGCAATTTATTTATCTTTTCATGCAATTTAATTTCTTCAATGCAATTTTATTTATTTCAAAGTTGTTATTAAGACTATCCATTCTAGTCTTAGACTTGTCCTCATCAAGTCAAAACAATTCTTTCTCTTTTCTGGACTAGTCTTTTCTTAGTCTCGGGGTACCTTGATGAAGCTAAGGTCCCAATACTTGATTTATTTCTTTACATGCTTTTCCTTTAAGTATTATGTTCTTTTTATTTTTCATAGCTTATGATTCATATTCATGCATGAACATAATGCTTTTGTAATCAACAAAAATTTTAAAGAGTATCTTCTTAAACTAAAGGTTCATTAAATAAATGTAGGAAATAGATTTTCTTGGAAAATCAAGAGCATACTTGAAAATGATTTTTCATAACAAAAGGCTTTATGAAAACTTATTTTCCCTCAAGAAATATTTCTTTTTCAACAATTGCATTTGAAATCAAGTTTGATAATAAAACCCACCTTAGGAATTTAAAGAAATTACAAGAGATTTAATATTCATCTCAATAACACAAGATCTTTCAAAAAAAAAAAAAAAGGAATGAAATAAATATTCAGAAGAATCTCAAGTTTAAAAGTCTTTTAAAACCTTACTTTTAATTGAGACAACTTCATTTACTTCATACATTTGTAAGAGTCATTACATATATGTATACCTTCCAAAAAGTTTACAATTATTAAAATATTTATCTCACATGAGAGCTTTGTTTACAAAAAAAAAAAAAAAAGGAAAACAAGTTTTATAAATTCTTGGCAAACAGTCGCTATCTCTTCGAACCCAAACGACCCAGTTTCATGAAAATAAGTTTAGAAATGCGTAGATCTTTTGAGTAGGTAGAAAACAGTATATTACACGAGATATCCGAGTTAAAATGAGCAAGTTATGGCATTTTAAGTTGGAATTTTCCTTTATACGATTTTACCGCGATTTTAAAGAAAATTAGAATCTTAAAAAATAGAAGTCTTATGAAAGACTTATTTTGGGTATTTCATCTTGTTTATAGGTGACGAGGGACCCGAGATCGTTTATCCGGAGGACTACTTCGATAGATACGCTGATATGGAGTGTGAGTTAATTCTTTTCCTAAGTGTCATTTCCTTAAGATTGTGCTTGTAATTAGTAGCACTAGAAAATTAGGAAAAGATAAATGAACAATTGTCATGAAACTAATTGTTGAATGAAGGATAAGTATATCAAAAGATGGTATGTTAAATAAGTGTGACTTATGTATTGAAATGATGAAATTATGAATGATCGCTTTTTAATGTGAAATTAACTTGTATGGTTGAATGTTTAATTGAAATTTAATCATGCATATCATATACATAGTCGCATTTGTTCACTACTTTTTTTCGTGTGGGGAAACGAGGAAGAGTAGTGGTGGCTGGTAGGAGCCGGTAAATCTACATGGTGGCTGGTAGGCCGGTAAATCTACATGGTGCTAGTAGGAGCGAAATCCTACTGGGCAAGCAGGAGCCGGTAAATCTGCAGATATGATGGTTGTATGGGCCTGTAACCTCCCAAACCCTTGTCATGGAGAGCGTTAAATCCATGCTACACTTGATTTCCGGTTAATCATGTGTATCTTACTTGTTCATATGATTGATGCATTCTCATATGCTTTGAATAAATACTTGATTGATCTTTGGAAATGTCTTATAGTTGGAATTTTCTCACTAAGCTAGTCCATGCTTACCCTTATAGTTTTCTATTACAGTATGATTACTTATAGGTTGGCCCCGAGGAGCCCCGTATGCCAGGTATGAGTATAAGTTACTAGGAGTTTTTGGAGAAGTTTATGTATATTTAGTTTTGAACATAGACTTCTAGGAAAAATCTCTAAGTAGACTTATGTAGTAGATATGTTTATTTTGATATTAGTATTGTTGATCAAAGACTTTGAGGCGGGGGAATGCCCCTAAGATGATGTACGAATTTATGATGAAATGAAGATCTTATGATTATTTATGCTTGCTTTTGCTATCTATTTACACGTAATACCCCTATGAGTCTCCTACTATCTTGGAAGCACGCCTTGCATATGATATCGAATCTCCTGCATGACTACGGTTTTTCATTCATTAGCTTTAATATTGTATGCGGCGGACTGCCGCGTTTAGGGTACCCTCTGGGGCGTGACAGTTTAAGTTGGTATCAGAGCGCAAGTTTTAGATATAAGATAGTAGAAATAGACCTTAGGATAGGTAGTAACAAGATAGAACTATAGCCTAAGAGCTGATTCCCTTTTGTTTTCCTTGATAGCTAACTTTCCCTGAGGTTAAGGAAAAATCCCGACATTTCCTTAAGGACCATGACGAGGCCTTCATGAACTACCGCCTTAGACTAAGGGTTCAGTGTGAGGAGTTCGCGTTAGTTGGAAGGCCCAGGACTGCCCACGAAATGTTCAAGTTGTGGAAGAAAGGACTGAGACATTCCCTGTGGAGGAACTTGCCCCAGGAGTTGAGATATAACGCAATAAGCAATCAGAGATGGAGCGATGTAGAAGTCATTTACGTAGTCGAGAGAATGATGGTTTTCATATATCGGGAGACCATGCTTCAGCAAATGACCTTCGTCTTGAAAAAGGGAGGACGACAGGAACCAGATTTTCGGACATGGAACAAGCTAGGACCCCTGTACATCTACGCACACGATGAGTTGACAGATCATACGGAATGGCTAAAGGCAGATGCGGAGGATCGATTTTATTGGTATGCCACTTATCGACGAATTGTCCTTACGCCTTCAGAATACAACACTCAACCTAACTCCATTGGAATGCAACTAGATGTCATTCCAGACGAAGACTTCATCATGGAGGAAACCCATGCCAACGAAGGAGATGGAGAGACAAACGATAGTCCCGAAGGAGATCCGAACGAGGACTTGGAGCCTGAGGAGACCCAATCTGCATCCCTTTGGGAAGACAGCCCTCTAATCCCCAATCAAGCACCTCTCCGAAGGTTGAGCCAAGACATACCAATGGAGACCGTTGCTAGGAATAACCCCGTGATGATTTCCGATTCTAAGAATGAGGGAAGAAGGAATAATGTTTTTGATCCAAATAGATTCCTGAGGAGCAGATCCCAAACCCCCACAATGACAATGGCACCGGAGGCAGAAGAAGGATCAGAAGAAACGAATGGCACAACCCATGGAGAGAGGATGTCCGTGCATGACGAAGTTTGGCCGTCTCAAGCAGAGATCACCTCACAGTACCAAGGAAAGAGAATGACTGTGAGCCAATATCTACAACAATTCGTCAAACGACACAAGGGATCCACTAGCAAGAGCGCGAACCCAGCGCCGTCCCCGTGAGAAGAATGAAGGAATGAAGAAGGAGCATAACCCGACAAGTCCAACCTAGTTTTTCCTAGGCTTATCTTTCTTTAATGTATTGTGTTTTGTTTTCTATGATTTTGAACAATTATCTTTTGATGAGAATGGTTTATACCTTCTCAAGGTTATGTAAGAATTATTAATTTTCTCATTTTGAATGCAAGTGTTTTGTTTGATGATTTCTGAATTTGATTGCTTTAAATACTTCCTATGCAATTTCCGATATTTCCGATCTCTTTTAAAGTCTAAAACTAGAATAATTAACAGACGTGGTAGGAGAGGTAGAAGACGCGAACGTCGCGCCTCTAATAATATACCAGCAAAATCAGAGAATCCCCCGGCAGGACAAAAAGCCTCAAATCCTCCGCCAAATCAACAAGGAGATGTTGGGCCGCTATCACCCAACTGACAGGTTGGTCAAAATTTCATGCAGCATGCACAAAATACCACCGCCTACTGCAATGCACCTGAAGCGACCGTTGAGGCACCTGCAGCTCCGGAAGCTGAGTCGCATACCGTTCCTTTGCCAGCACCACCGCCGCCCTAACCTTATAGAAGTTCCTTGCTAGACTTTATAAAAAGCAACAGGTACTTCGATGGAAATTTTGGAAAGCCAGACGAGGCGGAAGACTGGCTAGCCCAGATAGAAAGGTCATTCGCCGCCTATGAAGTCCCCCATCATCTGCGCCTGGACTATGGCACCTACATGCTGCGGTTCAATGCCAGGGTATGGTGGGAGTCGAAAAGCAGAGAATTGTTGCCACCCATGACTTGGGCAGCTTTCTGTAGAGAGTTTCTGGACAACTACTTCCCTGGAAGCTTAAGAGTTCAGTATAGTGGAGATTTTCTCATATATCCCTGAAAGGAAGGACAATAGAACAGTACGAGACGGAGTTTAGCCGACTGCTCCAATACGTACCTGAGTCCTCAAGCACAGTGAGGAGCTGAAGAGGCAAGTATTTCTGAGAGCCTGGATGAAGACATAAGATGCGTCTGGAGGAGTTAGACCTGAGGACCCTCCAGAGTTGGTAGAAGGGCTCGTATCATTGAAGGAGCAAAGAAGAGGAAGAGCAAGGCTCCTGAAAGGAAGACCTTCATGTTTGGAAAGAGGCTCAAGACAACTACAGCCCCAGCTTTCAAAACAAGAAGTTTAAACCTTTCCATAGCTTCAAAGTGTTAGTAACAAAGAGACACCGGAAGTCAGTGTGACCTGCTGGAAATGCAAGAAGGACATTACCCAAAGAGGTGCCTGCTACTGCAACACAAATGCTACTTTTGTGGAGATCCTAATCACAAGATAGGAGATTGCCCAAAGAAGGCTTCTACCGTTTGCTTCGTTTGCAAGCAAACCGGGCACTTCGCCAATGAGTGCCCACAAAGGAAGAATGCACTAGCAAGACCGTTTGGCTCTACGGGAGGAACAACACCAGCAAAGAATGGAAATGGAGGAAGCAACTCGAATCGGACTAGAGCAGCTGTCCATGGGATAAGGATATACAACTTGGAAGGACAGTGGGTATGCGAGGAGTCCGATGGTGAGGGTGCAGAGCTAGCAGCCATAGATGGAGATTATGGCTCAGATTTTGGATTGGTAACAGGTCAGAATCGAAACCCTTTCTTTTAAAGCAAGATATTAAGTTCCCTACGCTATGCAAGTTTTATACCTACGATTAGCTTAAGTATACCAGTCTCGTAATTAGTATAAAAAATTCGAGTGCAGGGCGCATACGTGTAGCTAGTCAACCCGCTTACGCTTTGTTCGATATGGGAGCTACCCATTCTTTTATCACTGGCTAAACAAATTGGGTTACCCATAGATACGATTGCTACCGGTTTTCGAGTTAAGACCCCCACCGGGAGCATAGTAACAACAAAAGAAATGCTTAAAGGCTGCCCAATGGAAATATAAAGAAGTCACTCCAAATGTGACCTAATAATCTTAGAGATGAGTAAATACGAAGTAATCTTGGGTATGAGTTGGTTAACATCCATCAAGGCCTTAGTAGATTGCAGACAAAAGGAAGTGAAGTTTAAGGACCAAAATGGATGTGAAGTGATATTCAGAGGAGAATCCACGGTGAAGTTAAATTCGTTCGAGTTAATGGACGATGAGGAGATCAACCTTAGTAATCTGGATGAAGAAGAAGGAGAAAAGCCTGAGCTTGGATCCATACCCATGGTCAATGAGTTCCTAGATGTATTTCCGGACGAATTGCCTAGATTGCCACCAAAGAGAGAGATCGATTTTGAAATCGACCTAATGGTCAATACGGAACCAATCTCAAAGGCACCTTACCGGATGGCACCAGTGGAGCTTAAGGAGTTAAAGATCTAGTTGCAAGACTTGTTGGATCAAGGTTTTATCCGACCAAGTGTATCGCCTTGGGGAGCACTAGTGTTGTTTGTGAAGAAGAAGGATGGTTCCATGCGCTTATGCATCGACTATCGGGAGCTAAACAAAGTCACCATCAAGAACAAGTATCCTCCCCCAAGATAAATGACCTCTTCGATCAACTTCAAGGAGCAAGTGTCTTCTCAAGAATCGATCTACGGCCAGGATACCACCAGTTGAGAATTAAACCTGAAGACGTACCAAAGACGGCTTTCAGAACTCGCTATAGACATTACGAGTTTCTAGTGACGCCTTTTGGACTAACCAACATACCAGCAGCTTTCATGGATATCATGAATCGAGTATATAAGCCCCTGTTGGACAAGTGCGTGATAGTCTTCATTGATGATAGTTCTAATCTACTCCAAGACCGAGAGCAACATGAGGAACACTTAAGAATGGCATTACAGACCCTGCGTGAGCATAAGTTGTACGCCAAGCTATCTAAGTGTGACTTTTGGCTGGATCGTATATCTTTCCTAGGACATGTGATATCTGGAGAAGGAATATCGGAGACCCTGAGAAAATCAAGGCAGTAATGGATTGGAAACAACCTAAAACTGTGACTGAGGTGAGAATTTTCTCGGTTTGGCTGGGTATTATAGGAAGTTTGTGAAGAATTTTCAACCATCGCCAGCCCTCACTCAGTTGACCCAAAGGAGGAGAAATTCATTTGGACAGACAAGAGAGAACAAAGTTTCCAGGAGCTAAAGAAAGACTTGTTTCTGCCCAATCCTAATTCTACCGACCCCGAGAATCCTACACAGTGCACAGCGATGCTTCCAGGAATGGCTCGGATGCGTGCTGATGCAGGATGGAAAGATATCGCTTATGCATCTCGACAACTCAGACCCCATGAGCAGAATTATCCCATTTTATGTCACGCCCCGCCCCGCAGGTGGCGGCAACGTGATGCCAGGGCAGGCAAACCCACCTCTGGCCCCTAGTGGTAATGGCCAACACCACCATTGCATCATGGTGGCCCCCCACGCATGCCCAAAGGGTACCACGGCACTATAGGTATTGTTACCCTTAGGCAGAGTTGAATCCAGTCTGCAGACTCTAGGATTCGAACCCCAGACCTAAGGCTTTTGCCTGCCCCAAAGGCAGCACCTTTCACCAGTTGATCAGCAGCTCAACTGGTGAAATGCGCTGCCTTTGGGGCAGGCAAAAGCCTTAGGTCTGGGTTCGAATCCTAGAGTCTGCAGACAGGTTCAACTCTGCCTAAGGGTAACAATACCTATAGTGCCCTGATACCCTGCGGGGCATGCGTTTGGTTGGGGCCACCATGATGCAATGGTGGTGTCGGCCATTATCACTAGGGGGCCAGTGGCAGTTGTCTGCCCTGGCATCACGTTGCCGCCACCTGCGGGGCGGGGCGTGACAATCCCACCCATGATTTTGAGTTAGCCGCCGTTTTTTCGCTCTCAAATTGTGGAGACATTACCTATACAGGCAAAGGTGTGAAATCTACACGGACCATAAGAGCCTCAAGTACCTATTCACACAAAAGGAGTTGAATATGCAGCAACGGAGGTGGTTAGAGCTCATCAAGGATTACGACCTTGGAATCAATTATTGTCCAGGGAGAGTGAATGCAGTTGCAGATGCCCTGAGTAGGAAAAATTATGGAGAAGTTGCTTCTTTGCTCACTAATAAGAGAGAATTGATAAAGGAGTTTGAAAAAATGAGCCTTGAATTCATTGGACAAAGTGTAGAAATAGAGATTGCCAACCTTGTTTTAGAACCCACCTTAGTGGAAAGAATCAAGGAAGCCCAACGATATGATGAGGCGATCATGAAGATCAAGAAAGAAGTACAGGAAGGGAGATACACAGATTTTTCCATGGATGAGGATGAAGTAGTAAGAATGAAAGGCAGAATATGTGTTCTGGATGATGAGGACATAAGGAAGAAAATCATGAATGAAGCACATCACTCCGGATACACCATGCACCCAGGAGGAACGAAGATGTACCAGGATCTAAAGAGCCACTATTGGTGGAATGGCATGAAAAGAGACGTAGCAGACTTTGTGTTAAAATGTCCTACGTGCCAATAAGTAAAAGTAGAGCACCAAAGGCCTGGTGGACTTCTAAAACCCTTGCCAATACCTGAGTGGAAATGGGACTAAATCACTATGGACTTTGTGTGTGGATTGCCAAGAACGTCGGCTGGATATGATGCGATTTGGGTCATCGTGGATCGACTGACAAAAACGGCTCATTTTCTTCCAATGAACATGACATACTCTATGGATAAGTTGGCAAGAATGTGCATAAGAGAAATAGTGCGATTGCATGGAGTACCCGCTGGGATAGTCTCCGACCGTGACCCAAGATTTGTATCCAAATTTTGGACAAGTTTGCAGAAATGTATGGGAACTAAGCTACATTTCAGTACGGCCTATCACCCTCAGACGGATGGTCAGTTGGAGAGAACAATACAAACATTGGAGGATATGCTGCGAGCCTGTGTGATAGAGTTCAAGCGTAGCGGGGACGCACACCTACCTTTGGTAGAGTTTGCCTACAACAACAGCTACCATTCCACGATCCAGATGCCACCTTATGAAGCGTTGTACGGAAGAAGATGTCGGTCACCTTTGTTTTGGGATGATGTAGAAAAGTTGAGCATCGGACCTGATTTAGTACAGGATGCAGCCGATAAGGTACGGATCATCCAACAAAAGATGAAGGAGGCACAAGATAGGCAGAAGAGTTGGGCGGACATGAAAAGACGTACACTTGAGTTTGAAGTTGGAGACCACGTATACTTGAAGGTAAACCCCATCAAAAGTATTCGCCGAGTTCGAGCACAAAGGAAGTTGAGCCCACGTTATGTTGGACCTTTTGAAGTGCTGGAAAGAGTAGGAGATCTTGCATACCGTCTGGCACTACCTCCTAGCCTATCTGGAATTCACAATGTATTCCACGTGTCTGTCTTACGGAAGCATGTGTCAGACCCTACCAGGATTGTAGAGCTAGAACCTATTCAACTGAAGGAAAATCTCACATACGAGGAGCACCCGGTTCAGATCCTAGATCACAAGGTGCAGAAGCTTCAAAACAAAGAAATCCGGTATGTGAAGGTTCTATGGAGAAACCACTCACATGAAGAAGCGACCTGGGAGGCAGAAAGTGACATACGCCAGAAATACCCAAGTCTGTTTAAGGAATCAGGTATGAATTTCAAGTTTTGAGGACAAAACTTTCTTTAAGGGGGGTAGGTTGTAAGTCCTCGAAATTTTTGATTCCAAATTAGAGACCTAAAAACCCTAATCGAAAGTCAAATGGACTCTTAAGTCAATCAAAACCCTAGTTTATCGTGACCGCTTAAACTCCGGCATCGCCGTTTTCTCTAGCCCTAAAAAACGAAGTTGGAAACGTTTGCCTTGATGGTTCGTAATAGTCATAGGTTTCGTAAAAATATCAGATTGAAGAATTCAAGTGTCCTTTGAACCCGATCGGACATGATTCTTGAAAACGTGTCCGGAAGACAGGAATAGGAAAATTATTCCGAATACCGGTAGACTCGTAAAAATAAGATTTCCAAAAATATCAATTTCGCAATTTTTTCGGTAGCTAGAAATATCAATATCGCTTTTATACGCGTATTTTCTTACTACCGGTATTAAATTTGTCATGTCTACTTTTACATTACATTATTTCTACTATTCTACACTATTCATCTATCTCTACTTTTTCTTACAACCTATTCTTACAAACCATACACCTACTTCTTACACATTTTTTTTCAATACAACTTCACATCTTTCATTTCTTACTTTTAATTAATAAAATAACAAAAAAATAATTCTCTCCTCCCTATACACACAAAATGGTGCCGCCCCCTCTCTCTCCATGCTCAATTTGTTTCATTTCCAATTATTTAATTAACACAATTTATCTCCCACATTTTCCTATAAAATACTCCCTCATACCTTCACTTCTTCACACCTCTTCTTCTCTAAAGTTACACTACAAAATTTTCTCTCCAATTTCTCTCAGAATTCTTTCAAGAAGTCTCCTTAGTTTAGCTTCCTTAGGTAAGAATTTCTCAAGATTTCCTCATGTTCATCTACTAGTATGAGCTTAGTGTGTTTTTCTAAAACCATGAAGGTAAGAAAGCAACATTAGGTTTATGCTTTGTTTTTGTTCATAATCATAATTCCTCTATGTTCATTACTATCTAAACATATCTATATATATATATATATATATATTTAGAGCATATAAGCTCATTGTCTTGCAATTTATTTATCTTTCATGCAATTTAATTACTTCAATGCAATTTATTTATTTCAAAGTTGTTTTTAAGACTAGTCATTCTAGCCTTAGACTTGTCCTCATCAAGTCAAAAAAATTCTTTCTCTTTTCGGGACTAGTCTTTTCTTAGTCCCGGGGTACCTTGATGAAACTAAGGTCCCAATACTTGATTTATTTCTTTACATGCTTTTCCTTTAAGTATTATGTTCTTTTCATATTTTCATAGCTTATGATTCATATTCATGCATGAACATAATGCTTTTGTCTCAACAAAAATTTAAAGAAGTATCTTCTTAAACTAAAGATTCATTTTAAATAAATGTAGGAAATAGATTTTCTTGGAAAATAATGATTTTTCATAAACAAAAGGCTTTATGAAAACTTATTTTCCCTCAAGAAATATTCTTTTTCAACAATTGTCATTTGAAATCAAGTTTTGATAATAAAACCCCACCTTAGGAATTTAAAGAAATTACAAGAGATTTAATATTCATCTCAATAACACAAGATCTTTCAAAAAAAAAAAAAAGGAATGAAATAAATATTCAGAAGAATCTCAAGTTCAAAAGTCATTTAAAACCTTACTTTTTAAAGTTGAGACAACTTCATTTACTTCATACATTTGTTATGAGTCATTACATATATGTATATACCTTCTGAAAAGTTTACAAAAATTTAAATATTTATCTCTTCATGAGAGCTTTGTTTACAAAAAAAAAAAAAAAGGAAAACATGTTTTATAAATTCGTGGCAAATCTGGTCGCTATCTTCTCGGAACCCAAACGACCCAGTTTCATGAAAATAAGTTTAGAAATGCATAGATCTTTTCGAGTAGGTAAGAAACGGTATATTACACGCGATATTCCGAGTTAAAATGAGCAAGTTATGACCATTTTAAGTTGGAATTTTCCTTTATACGATTTTAACCGCGATTTTAGAAAAGATTAGAATCTTCAAAAATAGAAGTCTTATGGAAGACATTTTGGGTATTTCATCTTGTTAGGTGACGAGGGACCCGAGATCGTTTATTCCGGAGGACTACTTCGATTAGATCCGCTGATATGGAGTGAGTTAATTCTTTTCCTAAGTTCATTCCTTGATTGTGCTTGTAATTAGTAGCACTATAAAATTAGGAAAAGATAAATGAACAATTGTCATGAACTAATTGTTGAATGAAGGATAAGTATATCGAAAGACGGTATGTTAAATAAGTGACTTATGTATTGAAATGATGAAATTATGAATGATCGCTTTTTAATGTGAAATTTAACTTGTATGGTTGAATGTTTACTTGAAATTTAATCATGCATATCATATTCATGAGTCGCATTTGTTCACTACTTTTCTTCGTGTGGGGAAACGAGGAAAGAGTAGTGGTGGCTGGTAGGAGCCGGTAAATCTACATGGTGGCTGGTAGGAGCCGGTAAATTTAACATGGTGGCTAGGAGCCTGAAAGTCTACAGAGCAAGCAGGAGTCGGTAAATCTGCAGATAATGATGGTCGTATGGGCCTGTAACCTCCCAACCCTTGTCATGGAGGGCGTTAAACCCATGCTACACTTGATTTCTGGTTAATCATGTGTATCTTACTTGTTCATATGATTGATGCATTCTCATATGTTTTGAATAAATACTTGATTGATCTTTGGAAATGTCTTATAGTTGGAATTTTCTCACTAAGCTAGTCATGCTTATACCCTTATAGTTTTCTATTACAGTATGATTACTTATGGTTGGCCCTGAGGAGCCCCGTATGCCAGGTACGAGTATAAGTTACTAGGAGTTTTTGGAGGAAGTTTATGTATATTTAGTTTTGAACATAGACTTCTAGGAAAAATCTCTACAGTAGACTTATGTAGTAGATATGTTTATTTTGATATTGTTGATCAAAGACTTTGAGGCGGGGGAATGCCCCTAAGATGATGTACGAATTTATGATGAAATGAAGATCTTATGATTATTTATGCTTGCTTTTGCTATCTATTTAAACGTAATACCCCTATGAGTCTCCTACTATCTTGGAAGCACGCCTTGCATATGATATCGAAGCCCCTGCATGACCACGGTTTGTCATTCATTAGCTTTAATATTGTATGCGGCAGACTGCCACGTTTAGGGTACCCTCTGGGGCGTGACAATATAGCTATATATATTATTTACCTTTCATGCAATTTATTTACTTCATTGCAATTTATTTATTTCAAGTTGTTTTTAAGACTAGTCATTCTAGTCTTAGACTTATCCTCATTAAGTCAAAACAATTTCTTTTTTTTTTCCTTTCGGGACTAGTCTTTTGTCAATCCCGGGGTACCTTGATGAAGCTAAGGTCCCAATACTTGATTTACTTTCTTATTTGCTTAATCTTTCAAGTTATTATATTCCTTTATATTTCTATAGTTTATGATTCATATTCATGCATGAACATAACGTTTTTGTCTCAATAAAAATAAATGGGGAAGTGTTTTCATAAACTAAAGGTTCTTGTTAAATAAAAATAGTAAATAGATTTCTTAAAAACTCATGAACATGCTTGGAAATGATTTTTCTTAAATAAACAAAAGGTTTTATGAAAACTTATCTTTCATCAAGAAATAGAAATTCTTTTGGAATCATTACAAGAAACAAAAATATCATTTTATTACTTTTTGAATCCAAGTTTAGAAAATAAAACCACACCTTAGGAATTTAAAGTAATTACAAGAGATTAAATTTAGAAAAAGAATATTCATCTCAAAAAACTCAAGATCTTTCAAAAGTAAAATGAATATTCCAATAAAATCTCAAGTTCAAAGTCTTTAAAACCTTACTTTTCATAAGTTGAGACAACTTCATTTACTTCATCCATTTGTTATGAGTCATTACATATATGTATATACCTTTCAAAAAGTTTACAAAATACTTGAAATATTCATCTTTTCAAATGAGCCTTATTTACAAAAAGGAAAACAAGACTTTGAAAAATTCGTGGCAAATCTAGTCGCTGTCTTTTTGGAATCCAAACGACCTAGTTTTATGAAAATAAGCTTAGAAATGCGTAGATCTTTTTGAATAGGTAGAAAACGATATATTATACGTGAAATTCTAAGTTAAAATGAGCAAGTTATAGCCATTTTAAGTTGGAATTTCCCCTTATACGATTTTACCGCGATTTTAAGAAAAGATTAGAATCTTCAAGAATAGAAGTCTTATGAAAGACTCATTTTGGGTATTTCATCTTGCTTAGGTGACGAGGGACCCAAGATCATCTATCCGGAGGACTATTTCGATTAGACCTACCGATTTTGGAGTGAGTTAATTCTTTTCCTAAGTTACATTTCCTTGTTTGTGCTTATAATTAGTGAACTAGAAAATTAGGAAAAGATAAATGAACAAATGTTATGAAATAATTGTTGAATGAAAATTAAGTATATCGAAAGATGATATGTTAAATAAAAGAGTGACTCTTGTATTGATATGATGAAATTATGGTTGATCACCTTTAACATGAATTCAACTTATATGGTTAAATGTTTAATTGAAATTTATTCATGCATATCATACTTGTGAGTCACATTTATTTCACTACTATTCTTCGTGTGGGAAACGAGGAAGTGTAGTGGCGGCTAGTAGGAGCCGGTAAGTCTACATGGGCCAGTGGGGCCAGGAAGTCTACAGGGCAAGCAGGAGCCGGCAAATATGCAAATATTGATGGTCGTATGGGCCTGTAACCACCCAACCCTTGTCATGGAGGGCGTTAAATCCATGCTGCACTTGATTTTCGGTTAATCTTGTGTATTTGGTTAATCATGTGATTGGAGCATTTCATATGAACTTGGTTGTCATATGGAAATGTTAGATAGTTAGGAATTATCTCACTAAGCTAGATTTGCTTATACCCTTATAGTTTTCTATTATAGTATGATTATCTATGGTTGGCCCCGAGGAGCCTAGTGTGCCAGGTATGAGCTTATGCTACTAGGAATTTTTGGAAGAAGTTTATGTATTTTTAGTTTTGAACATAGACTTCTAGGAAAAAATCTCTATAGTAGACTTATGTGGTAGTTATGTTTATTTTGTTACTAGTATAGTGGAACAAAGACTTTAAGGCGGGGGAATGCCCCTAAGATGATGTATGAACTTATTATTGAATGAAGATCTTCTATTTATCTATTTAAGTTCATGCTTGCTTTTGCTATCTATTTAAACGTATTACCCCTGCGAGTCTCCTACTATCTTGGAAGCACGCCTTGCATATGGTATCGAAGCTCCTACGTGACTACGGATTGTCATTCATTAGCTTTAATATTATATGTGGCAGACTGTCACGTTTAGGATACCCTCTGGGGCGTGACATTGTACACGACCCGTATAAGGGTAGTGTATCTAGAAATTTGATTCTGTTGAGTCACGAGTAAATGTACACGACCCGTGTAGAGATAGTGTATGTAGTAATTTGATTCTGTGTAGTCACGAGTATATGTACACGACCCGTGTAGGGGTAGTGTACAGCTGGAAAATTTTTGAAACATGATTCCTTTGTTTTCATTTGAAAATTGCAGCTTTTACACACTTTCAATCCTCATCAAACACAATTCATACCCCAACTTTATTTATACAATTTTCAAACAAGGTTAAAAACTTGTTTTTCTTTGTTAAACGTGTAATTACTTAGGAAATGAATCTTTTGAGCCAAATTGAGATAGATAAGTTAAAAGTGATTTGTTGTGCTAGTTAATTAATATAATCAAGCATGATTTAAATGAACTTATTGTATATGTTAAGTTACGTATGTATGAGAATACATGTTATGTTTTGTGTGAACTTTATTTATAATTAAACTTTGTGCAAGTGCGAGTTCTTGTTTTGAATTAGTGTTAAAGTTTTATTAATTTAATCTCTTTTATCAGATTCTCGGTCACCTACAGGACTAGTTACACCTTCTTTGTTTGAGAATATCTCAGGTACGCAGTAACATGCTTGTTTCTTGCCTAGGATAGGCATAATTAAATTTACTCTAATTTATGAAAACTTAAATTATGTTTGAATTGATTATCTATTATGCTATTGAATTTGGTTCGAGGAGTAGCACCCTGTCATGATGCAATGACATGGTAGTTTTAGGCGCTTAGGCCATCTTTGTCATGATGCAAGTACTTTCATAAATGGTATGGCAGGTAGTTGATGGGGTTTTTAGTATCGGTATGACATTTACTTAAGCTTAGGATGAAGTAACATGATTTAATTCGATGTTTCAAGACTTGAATTGGGTGATGTTATGGACTAAGATAAGTGAAGATGATAAATGGTTGAGAACCTTAGATGAGACTATTTTTCATTTTCAGATGCATCGTCTAGAGATATGAGTCCCCGACAACTTATATCAACCCCCTGAGCGTCGAGGTCGTTACTGAAGTCCCCAAAATGTCCCTGTTGCCCGGAGTTTGAATACTTCAGTGTTGTTTGATTAATTAAAGACTTTCTAATAACATATTGATGGTTGCATATGCATATAGATTAAGCTTGTTTGTATCACTAGCCTTTGTTTTCGTTACTTGTGTACTGGGACTTTGGCTCATTAATTTATCTTTAAAGGATTATAGGGCAATGAGTTTTATGCTAGCATGGGTTATGGAACTGATTTTGAAGATTTTTTTGATAGTTGGGAAGATTAAGTTTGTCACACCTTGGAAGGTACCCTAAATGTGGCAGTTCGCCACACATAATATTAAAGCTAATGAATAACAACCTTAGTTATGCAGGAGCTTTGATATCATGTGCAAAGCATACTTCCAAGATAGTAGGAGACTCACAGGGGTATTAGGTTTAAGTAGATAATAAAAGCATGCAAGAACTTATATAGATAAACATGTAATATTCATTAGAATAAAAGTCTCTTACAACTTCTTAGGGGCATTCCCCATTCTAATAGTCTTGTTCAACTAAGCCATTATCAAAATATACGTAAATATAACATAAGTCTACTATAGTGATTTTTCTTATAAGTCTACATTCAAAACTAAATACATATAAACTTCTTCTAAAAACTCCTAATAGCTTTGGCTCATACCTGACAAAAGGGGCTCCTTGGTGCTAACCACAAGTAATCATACTGTAACAAAAAGCTATAGGAGTATAAGCAAAACTAGCTTAGTGAGATAACTCCCATCTACAAAACATTTCCATAAAACGCAAAAGTATTTAGAAAATCATATGAGAATGCATCAATCACATGAGCAAACAAAATACATACGATTAACCGGGAACCATGTGTAGCATGGATTTTACGCCCGAAGGGATTAACTCACTCCATGATGATCGCTCCTAATCGAAGTAATCTTCCAAGAAGGCGATATCGGTTCTTTTTTCAACTATACAAGATGAAATACCCAAAATGAGTCTTTTATTGAATTTCTACTTTTAAAGGTTCTAAATCTATCTTGAATTCGCGGTAAATTCGGATCGAAGGAAATTTCAACTTAAAATGGCCATAACTTGCTCATTTTAACTCGGAATTTCGCATATGATATACCGTTTTCTACCTACTCGAAAAGATCTATCTATTTCTAAAACTATTTTCATCAAACTAAGTCGTTTGAGCTCCGAAATACTGGTGATCAGATTCATCACGAATTTCACAAAACTTGCTTCCTTCTTTTTACAAAAACTCATATAAAAGAGATAGATATTATAATAGTTTGTAAAACCTTAGAAATCTATTTATATATGTATTCATTGACTCATATCAAATGCATGAAATTAATGAAGTTGTCTCAACCATGAATTTTTTTGTAAAAGTAAAGTCTTCTAAAGATTTTGGAAAAGTGAAACTTTTGAAATTCCTCTTAGCTTGCTAGAAAATATCTTAAGTTATTTTAAATGAGTATTTTCTTTTCTTTAATTTCATTTCCTTAGTTTTTTTAAATTTCTAAAGGATGATTTTTATTTTCTAAGCTCAGTTTCTAATACTTTTTGAAAGTAGTAATAATTCTATATTTATAGAAATAATTTCCTTATTTCCTAAGATCATTTTACTTTTATGAAATGAAAATTCTTGGTGTTTGTCAAACTAGTATTGTAAGGACCCGCTATCAACCCTATAATTAAAATAGGCGATAACAGTTCCCCAACCACATAAAACTTGTAGGATTATATGTAAAGTTGTCTAAAAGAATTATTTAAGGAATTGTTTATCTAATTCTACATAGTTAATATAATAGAAATAACAATTTTTCAAAACTTGTAACAAAACACACTACATCATTATCATATTTCACAAGAGAAATAAACTTAAGTCATACATAGCTACGTACATATATATACATATATTACATCAAAAGGTTTCTTACAAGCCTTAACAAAATTACATATAAAATCCAACTAAAACTTTAAATACTATCACAAGACCAATATAACTAATTTATTACAAAAATTGGATTCCATCAAGTCTAAGGTCATCTATAGTCCTCCAAATCATCAAGAAAATCCTCAAAATCGGTTCCATACCCCATACTCGTGTAAAACACATCGGATTCATCACCTGAAATGGTTAAAATATGAGCTAAAGGCCCAGTACGCAAGTAACGAATACAAATGCAAAGTGATTCACACATGCTTAAGCTATATGCAAAATGCAACAACCAATAACTTAATATTCAATCTTTAATTAGTCATATATCATGAGAGTATTCAAACTCTAGACATTAAGGTTCTAGTATCACGTCCGCCTCCCTAAGTGGTCCCTCCTGTTCATACAGACTAGGCAGCCCCACCTTCCGGCGTAGCCCATAATACTAGGGGATCCTGAGTAACGCATCACGACGCTCGGAGAGTTGATATAAGTAGCTCGGATACTTATATCTCCTAGATAAATCTATCCAATAATGAATAAGTACCATGCCCTAATCTGAGCAAGGTGCCGCTCTCCGAACCAGATTCAACGGCGTAAAAGAACAATCAATACTCATCAATTATTAAAATTTTCTTAATTTAGAGTAACTTGATTTCATGCTTATCCTAGCAAAGAAACAAGCGAGTTACCACGTACTTGAGATAGCTTGGGAACTAGTAGGGTTGGCCGAGCGAGAATCTATTACTGTTCAAGACAATATTGAATTTCCCACTTAGTTTAAGCACCAATTAACTAGTTCCAAATATAATTAATCAAAAAAATTCAAATAATTTATTACAATGTCATAACAGAACATTTAAATATCCTATTATATCATAAAATACTTAACAATTATTCAATTGATCATATATCAAGCTTTGGGAAATTTTGAAGAAAGTTTTTAAAAATGAAAACTGCAGGGGACACGCCAGCCTTCAACGTCGGCAGCGTTGAACCGATATACAACGCACTAAAACTCAACACTTGCTGTCACGCCCCAAAGGGTACCCTAAAAGTGACGGTCCACCACACTCAATATTAAAGCTTAAATATGACAACCTTAGCCATTCCTAAAAGCTTTTATATTAAGTGTAAGGCGAGCTTTCACAACTTTAGAGGACCATATATGGAATTATGAAGCTTAAGAAGATATAAATAACACATTAGAAAGAGGATTCATAATAATCATTCACTTATAACAATGATCTTTACAAACTTACGGATACTTCCCTGTGATTACTAATCTATACAAGAATATTTGTACATCAATACTAATACTACACTTCATCTAAAATTTCCTTTATCCAAAGAGAAATTACCTGATCGCAGGGTCCTTGTGGCCTTAACCATAATAGGGAAACTGCAAAAGATATCTATGAGGAAAAGCTAACAGGCTTAGTGAGAACTATTTCCATAAATAACTTCTTGTAACGAGATTTCAAACAAGTTTTTAAACAATCAAATGTGATGCAACATACACGTGGGCAAACAAGCATATAGTTTCCGGTAATTAATGTTGAATGGATTTGCGCCCTCCATTCAGGGTTTGATACAAACCTCAATCAAGTAGTTTTAATTAAAAAGTTTTATCTCACGAGCACTCATCGCCAAGTATTCAAAGTCTACTTGAATTGACCTTGCTTTCGGATTTTCCACCAAGCATTTCCCTAAAGCCGCCAAGCAATCGCTTTCAGATACTCCGCCAAGTGTTGCTGTAAGCCCCCGAATTTTTTCGATAACGATTTTGGAATACCAAATCAAAAACCCTAAAGTCTAACTCAAGTTGAAACCGAACCTTAAACAATTTCAATCATGGAATTTCATAAGAGAATTTTCAAAAACAAAAATAGAAAGTTCAAAAATCAATCAATTTGAAAATCCGAACATGAAAAGATCCGCCTATCCAATCCCTGAGTTAAAATAGCAAAGATGGATTAAACCTTAACCCTAGTTAAACCGGAGTTCAAAAGTCAACAAAAACCAAGACAATCAAGCAGTTTCAACTCCGGCAATCCCGCGTTCTCAAACCCTAGAAAACGAAATTAAGTTAGTGGCTTAAAATAGTTCGTAAAATATAGAGTAGCATAGAATATCAAATTCGCGAATTTCAAGTGTCCTTCGGACTCAAACGGGATCAGTTCGAAAAGCGTGTCTCGGAGCTCGGAATATTAAAAATATATCATTAACACCAAAAGACTCGTAATTAAACAAGGATTTCAAAAATATCAGTTTTAGAATTTTTCGGTAACTAAAAATAACAGATATAGCTCGTTTACGCGTATTTTTATTACTACTGGTATTTTATATGTCTAGTCTACTATTCATAGTACTTTTCTACTATTCATTATTATTCACCTATCTCTACTTTTTCTTACACCTATTTCTTACTACCTACATACCTATTTTCTTACTTTTTACATTACCAATACAACTTTATTCACATCAAACTTTACACTTTATTTCTTTTCATTACAAAAATACAAAAATTAATCAAATCACTCCCTCTTCCTCCTCCCATTACTGCCGGCCCCTCCCCCTTTTCTATACATTATTTTTCTTTTTCAATTTATTTTATTACATCCAAAATTCACTCCAAAAATTCTATAAATACCCCCTTCCTCCTTCATTCTTTCACACACTCATTTTACATAACAAAACAATACCAAAACTCTCTCAAAACCCCTCTCTCTCAACAAATCTCTCACAAAATACTCTCTACCCATTTCTACTCTTCAAGGAAAATATCAAACACAAAACCCATTCATCTCTTTCAAAACCTTCCATTAAACCTTAGGTAAAATCCTACTTAAATTTCTTCATCATGTTCATACAACTTAGCATGAGCTTAGTGTATGTTTCTTAGGCTCATATGAGTTAAAGAAGAACAATAAGTTCATGCTTTGTTTTTGTTGATTTCCTATTTTACATTATGTTATTATGTTATTGTTTTTATTGTTATTATTTTTGCTCTAATCTAACTATATAATATTATGTATACTATGTATATATATTATTTAGAGCATATAAGCTCATGTGTTATTTATTTATTTCCAAGTCATGCAATTTATTTATTTACTTGTTTATGTAATTTATTAAGACTAGTCTTTCTAGTCTTAGACTTGTCCATATCAAGTCAAAACAAATTTCTTTTCTTTTGGGACTAGTCCATTCTTAGTCCCGGGTTGCCTTGATAAAGCTAAGGCTCCCAATACATGATCAGGAAACCTTGATGAAGCTAAGGTTCCCAATGCTTGACTATTTATTTATGTTTATTTACTTACAAGTATTTATTTCTACCTTACTATGTTTTATCTTTACTTTCACATTACTACATAATCATATTCATGCATGATTAAGAATGTTGTTGTCTTAAATAAAAATGGGTTCTTTCTTAAATAAAGAAAGTAAACTAGATGTCTTAACAAAAGGAATTTTCAACAAAAGATTTAAGTTTTCTTTAATAAACTCTTTCAAAGGATAAGCTAGTCATAAATTCTAGAAGAATTAGTAACGAAGATCTCGTCAAAATAATAAAAGGAACTCATTTCTTTTAAAAGCTAAATACTCCATCAAGATAAGAATTTTTAGTCTTGAACTAAAGACTTGAACTCAACTAAATCTTTTAATAGATTCATTTTAGACTTTGAGAATCACATACTATGAAAAGCATCTTCAAAACTTGAATTTTATCATTATTATTATCTTTTCAAAATTAAAACGAAGTTTTACTAAGTTCTAATGTTAACAATTCCTTATTAAGAGAGCTTTTCTTATAAACTTGCCTAAAGAAGTTATTCTACTATTTAACAAATATTAAGAATAAAACAAGTTTTTCAAACTAAGATAACATTGATTCACTATTTTGAAATCTAACGTAGAAAATAAAGTTTGCCGAAAAATAAAAGTTTTGAAGGTATATCTATTTCCTAAAGAAGAAATGATATAAAAAAATAAATAAATAAATAAAAGGAAAACATACACAACTTCAAATATTTGAAACTTAAAGAATATTTTGAAAAGCTTATTTTCAATCACTAGAAATAAAATTGGTAGATAACTTAAAGAACCAAAATTTTGAAAACAAGTTTACTTTTGAAAGTAAGAAAATGAAATAATAAAAAACATTTACTGTAACAACTCAATATATTTTTGTTTTTCTTCTAACAATTCAAAAAGGATAAGTTTTCACAAGTCTTGTCTTTTAAATCCCTAAAGAACAAATTGTTTATGAAATATCAATATTGAGACAACACTATCAAAATCATGCATACATATGAGTATAAATATGTTCAAAGGATTTTTTCAACTATATATGTCCATATATTTTTCTTAAGAATTTTTGAGTGAAGTAAAGTTTGAGAAAATCATATTTTGTAAACTATAAATGGTAACTATTCTGTATCGTATTAGTTTGCAATCCAAATCGCTTTTTAGACAAAAAAAAAAACCTTAGAAATTGATAGATCTTTCTGATAGTAGAAAAACGATATATTATAAGCACAATTCCGAGTTAAAATGACCAAGTTATGCCATTTTAAGTTGGAATTACCTTCTACGCGAATTTTAAACGATTTTATAACATAGTTTTTGATAAGTACCATAGAATCAATAAGAAATACTCATTATGGGTATTCTTCTTGATTAGGTGAACTCGAGGAGGAGTATTCATACCCGAGGATTATTTGATTAGTGGATTTGCCGATCGACTCATCCGTAAGAAAGATAGATCCTCATGGCCAAGTGAGTTTATTTCCTACCTTTCTCATACTTGGTTGTGCTTGTAGCTAGAAGCACTAGAAGTAGGAAAAGATGAAATGAATTATGTATGATAATATTGGTTGAAAGAATGTTAAGCATACCGAGGCATGAATCGTTGTTAATTAACTTATGTTTTGCTATTATTCTACTAGAATGTGTGCAAAATTCTGTGATCACCTTTAAATTTCTTTAAACATATACTATGAATTATATTAATTGACTCATGCATATCACGTAGTTAATTTCATTGCATGAGCTGCTAATTTCGATGGGACAAGAGCTTAGTAGCCGGGTGTGCAGTAGCTAGAAATCTGCAAGATGGGCGATAGGTGCCTAAAAGAACTATTTTGCGATGGGCGATAGGTGCTTGAAAGAACTATTTTGTGATGGCTAGTAGGAGCCTGGAATAAACTACATGAGTTGGATTTTGAGAAGGGTTTTAAAGAGCCTGGAACATCTAACCCTGAATGGAGGGGTAAATCCATTCAAACGTATGATTTCCGGTAGATCATATGTATTGTTTGATCACGTGTTTGATGCATTCATATGCTTGTTAATAACTTGTTTGAAATTATTTACACAAGTACGTTGATTCAGGTGTTACGCCCCGAAGGGTATCCTAAACTTGGCAGCCCGCCACATATAATATCAAGGCTCAAGAATGACTACCTTAGTCATGCGAAAGCCTTAGTATTACATGTAAAGCGTCCAGCACGGTAATAGGAGACGCTTTTGGGAAACATAGTTTAAGCAAGTAAAAATGAACATACAAGAATCCAGAAATAAAACATATTACATCATTAATATCTAAAGGTCTATTACATGACTTCTTAGGGGCATACCCCCGCTAATCCCAAGGATCGTGATAATCTTTACATCATCCAAAATACCACATTAAAGATTTCAAAGGAATTCTAATCTAAGTCTTCGGGTAGATTTTCTCTAAAAGCTTCAATATACAAAACTTACACGGATACGGGGAGGCTTCAGGCACAAAAATAGGTGTTCCTGAGAATACAAATACCTATAGGGGTGTAAGCTTATGGGCTTAGTGAGTAAATCCCAAAATTCATACTCAATGTAAATTATCAACCAAGTTTATTATTTAAACATATGGAATGCAACAACCACGTGAGCATACAAGACATATGACTTTCCGGGAAACATATGTTGAATGAATTATGCCCTTCAATTGGGGTTGGGTATTCAGGCCAATTATAGCCATAACTTTTAAAAACACTTTTATAGTTCTTAGCGGCTCCTATACACCATCAAAAATTTGTAGTTATTACAGGCTCCTACTAGCCACCAATTTTGTAGTTTTTACCGGCTCCTACTCGCCACTTACATGATATATCGGTTCTACCTACCACCACTATTATACACTTGTCCCACCAATTGTATAGTAGTGAATGAAATGTGACTCAACATATGAAGTGCATGAATAATTTATTAATTAAGGTCTAGTAGTTACATTTAACTTCTTTCAAGTGATCAACCAATTTCAAACACCCCAAGATATTAATGCACATACAACTTTATTGCAAACAAATCAAGTTTCGATGTACTTAGTATTCTTTCAACATATTATCATACACTTCGTTTTGATTTTGCCCAAATTCTAGTACAACTAATTTTACAAGCACAATCAAGAGTATGAGAAAAATAACGGGGAATAAACTCACTCAGCCATGATGACACCTTTCTTGAAACGGATGAGTCGTTCGGGATTCACTAATCATAGTAATCTTCGGGATATGGACAATCCTCCTCGAGATTATCTAAAAGAAAGAAGAATACCTAAGATGAGTATTTCATGAACTTCTTTTCTTGAAGATTCTAATCTTTTCTTAAAATCGCGGTAAAATCGTATAAGGGGAAATTCCAACTTAAAATAGCCATAACTTGCTCATTTTAACTCGGAATTTCGCGTATAATATATCATTTTCTACCTAATCGAAAAGATCTACGCATTTCTAAGCTTATTTTCATAAAACTAAGTCGTTTGGGTCTCGAAAAGGCAGCGACCAGATTTGCCACGAATTTGCAAACACTTGTTTTCCTTTTTGTAAATAAAGCTCATTTGAAAAGATGAATATTTCGAGTATTTTGTAAACTTTTTCAAAGTTATATACATATATGTAATGACTCATAACAAATGTATGAAGTAAATGAAGTTGTCTCAATTTATGAAAAATAAGGTTTTTAAAAGACTTGGAGCTTGAGATTCTATTGAAATATTCATTTTATTTTTTGAAAAATCTTGAGTTATTGGAGATGAATATTCTTTTTCTAAATTATCTCTTGTAATTTCTTTAATTTCCTAAAGTGTGGTTTTATTTTTTAAAAACTGAATTCAATAAGTAATAAAATGACGTTTTTGTTTCTTTGTAATGATTCCAAAAGAATTTCTATTTCTTGATGAAAATAAGTTTTCATAAAACCTTTTGTCTATGTAAGAAAAACCATTTCCAAGCATGCTCATGAGTTTTTTAGAAAATCTATTTCCTATTTTTATTTAATAAGAACCTTTAGTTGATGATAACACTTCCCCATTTATTTTTATTGAGACAAAAACATTATGTTCATGCATGAATATGAATCATAAACTATAGAAATATTGAGGAACATAATAACTTGAAAGCTTAAGTAAATAATAAAGTAAATCATGTATTGGGACCTTAGCTTCATCAAGGTACCCCGAGACTAAGAAAAGACTAGTCCTGAAAGGAAAGGAAAAAGAAATTGTTTTGACTTGATGAGGACAAGTCTAAGACTAGAATGACTAGTCTTAAAATCAACTTGCAATAAATAAATTACATGAAAGATAAATAAATTGCAAGACATTGAGCTTATATGCTCTAAATAATATATATAGCTATATAGATATTTAAATAGTAATAAACATAAAGAAAACATAAAGGAATTTGTGATTATGAACAAAAACAAAGTATGAACCTATTGTTGCTTTCTTAACCTTCATGGTTTTGGAAAACACACACTAAGTTCATACTAAGTAGATGAACATAGGAATTTCTTGGAGAAAGTTTACCTAAGAGAAGAAACTAAAGAGAGCTTTTCTTGTAAGAACTTATTGGAGAGAATTCTTGAGAGATTTTGAGAGAGTAACTTTAGAGAAGAAGAGGTGTGAAAGAAGTGAAGGTATGAGGGAGTATTTATAGGAAAATGTGGGAGATAAGTTGTGTTAATTAAATAATTGGAAATGAAACAAATTAAGCATGGAGAGAGAGGGGGCCGGCGCCATTTTGTGTGTATAGGGAGGAGAGAAATTTATTTTTTTGTTATTTTGTTAATTAAAAGTAAGAAATGAAATATGTGAAGTTGTATTGAAAATGAAAATGTGTAAGAAGTAGGTGTATGGTTTGTAAGAATAGGTTGTAAGAAAAAGTAGAGATAGATGAATAGTGTAGAATAGTAGAAAATAGTGTAATGTAAAAGTAGACATGATAATTTAATGCCGGTAGTAAGAAAATACGCGTATAAAAGCGATATCTGATATTTCTAGCTACCGAAAAATTACGAAATTGATATTTTTGGAAATCTTATATTTTTACGAGTCTAATGGTATATTCGGAATAATTTTCCTATTCCGAGCTCCGGACACGTTTTTCAAGAACTGTGTTCGATCGGGTTCAAAGGATACTCGAATTTTGAAGAATTGATATTTTTATAAATCCTATAGCTATTACAAACTATTATAGCTAATTTTTCCAACTTCGTTTTCTAGGGCTTGAGAAAACGGCAATGCCGGACTTAAGCGGTTACGGTAAACTAGGGTTTGGTTGACTTTGGAAATCTGGTTAACTTTCGATTAGAGTTTAACTATAATTCGAATCCAAAAATTTTGGGGATTTACATCAGGAATATTCTCACTAAGCTAGTTATGCTTATACTCCGATAGACCTTTATTGTAACAGGACAATATCTTTTATGCCCGATGACTTCATATACTCAAGTGGGGTGATGTCCTGGTAAAGCTTATGGGAATCTTTTGAAGATCATAGGTTAATTATCCTTTAATATCTTTTGGTGTTAGTATTATTTGGTGTTGGGAAGGATTAAGTTGTTATTATGATTGTTTGGAGAATTACAAGGGAAAAACCCCTAATATTATGTAAAGATTATATTCTATTAATGATAAATTTGATGTTTAATTAGATTCTTGTATTGCTTTATTTACTATCTTAAACTATATATCCCACCGGTGTCTCCTATTATTGTGATAGACGCCTTACATATGGTATGGAAAACTTTCTCATGACTTTGGAAAGTCATTCTTAAGTTTTAATACTGTATGTGGCGGATTGCCACGTTTAGGGTACCCTTCGGGGCGTGACAGTTGCTTTCGACATGAGCCTACTATCCTTCTCACCCAAGGGTAATAACCCATATGCAATGTGACTCACTTCGTGGTATGCATGAATCCATTTATTTATGACGTCATAGCATAATTATTTTTGAATTTAAGGCGATCAAAGAATTTCATACAAATCAAAGGTTATACTAAAACAAGCATTTAAAACAATTCCGGCTCCGATATTCTTAGGATTCTTTAAAAGAATTATTTTACATACATATCGATTTATCTTTTCCTAATTCTAATGCAACTAATTTATAAGCACAACAAGTATAGCATTTTAAGGAAATAAACTCACGATGCCATGTCGACTATTCCTCTATGTGGATGAGTCGTTCACACACTCCACTTAATCGAAATAATCTTCGGGGTAAAGGAATCCTTCCTCGGGGGTCACCTAGCAAAAGAAAATACCCACAATGAGTTTTTCTTGATGATTTTCTTGAATTTTGACAAAACAATGTCAAAGAACGTTAAAGTTCGTATGAAGGAATGTTCCAACTTAAAATGGCCATAACTTGGTCATTTTAACTCGGAATCGCGCATATAATATACCGATTTCTACCTACGTGAAAAGATCTTTCCATTTCTAAAACTATTTTTGTCAAACTAAACCATTTAGGCCCCAAAACAGTGGTGAAAAAATTCACCACGGATTTTTCCAACACAAAACAACTTTGGTTCAAGAAATCAAAATTTATTTGATAAATACTTAGTTATCTATATAGTTGAAAAATTCTCTTTTTATAACTATATAACTCATATTTAAGCATGCTCCAGTGTTTTGTTGTCCAATTATATTTCTTGAGTAAAACAACGTTGGTTTGAAGTTTTAGAAAACATAGTTTACAAGAATTTATTTTTTGTAACTTTCTTGGAATGAATATTTGTTTCCCTTTGTTTTCCCGAAATTGCTTTAGGTTGGTTTTATTATTTTTCCCGAATAACTTTTTGAAAATAAAATTTTCTATTTTCTAAGTTCTCTATATTAGTACTACTTTTCCTATTTATTTTTCCTAGACAATTTTCTTTACCTATTTGTTTTGTAAAGGTCTTTATTTGAAAATTTCTTAGCCTTTCATTTGTTTATCTTTCTCATTAAAAAAAATCATTTTGTACCAACGATTATTTTCTTTTGAAAAACAAAGTGGAATAATAGAGGATTTAAAAAGCTTTTCATAGTAAAAGTAGTTTCTAACATTTGTAGTGGGTTCTTTTTTTAACTTGAAAAGAAATGAGTTTATTTTTGTTAACTCATAGATTTTATACTTCACATAAACTTATTTCTAGGTGACCAAATCTCCTTTTGTTAATTATTTTTAGAAATTGGAATTTTTGGACAACAATCTAAATGAATATGATTTATGAGAAATAATAATAAACAAAAATAACATAATAATAAAGTCAAGTATTGGAGTCTTAGCTTTTTTAAGGCTCTCGGGACTAAGAAGTAGACTAGTCCCAAAATAAAAAGAAAAAATTATTTTGACTTGATAAGGACAAGTCTAAGACTAGAGACTAGTCTTAAAATAATAAGGAATAAGCAAATAAATTGCAATGGGATAAATAAATAAATTACGTTGCATAAAATAAATAAATTGCAAGTGAGCTTATATGCTCTAAAGGATATGTATATATATATATATATTTAGATATAGTAACAATAATATGAACAAAAATAATAACATGAACATAAATAGATTTTCATGAACAAGAACAATACATGAACATAATGTAGCTTCCATAACTTTTAGTCTTTGGAAACTCATGCTATCGTCATGTAAAGTTACATGACATGAAGAAGAAGAAAATAATATAAGATAGTTACCTAAAGAAGATTTTGGTAGTAGTATGTGGTTATGGTTTTTGTTGTAGGTAGAAGTTTTTGTGGAATTATTTTAAGAGAGTTTTGGGATGGTATTTTGAGAGGAGAATTTGAGAGCGTTTTAGTAGAGAATTTGTGGGTAGTGAATGTGTGAAAGAAGTAAAAGAGGAGGGGAGTATTTATAGGAAAATGTGGAGTGATTTTTGTGTGATTAAAATAAATAAAAATTGAAACAAATTGAGAAAGAATGGGGACATGGGGCCGCCGGCCATGGGGGTTTGAGAGGGGGGTGATTTTATTTTTTTGACTTTTTGTTAAATAAAAGATGTAATATGTAAGTTAGATGTGAAATAAAGTTATGGGAAAGGTAAAAAGTAAAGGTTATAGGTTATGGTGTTTGTAAGAGTTGGTGTAAGAAAAAGGAGAGAGAAAAGAATAGTGTAGAATAGTAATGAATAGTGTAATGTAAAGTAAATATGACTAATAAAGTACCGGTAGTAAGAAAATACGCGTATATAGCTATATAGTTATTTTTACTTATCGAAAATTTTTTGAAATTGATATTTTTGAAAATCTTATATTTTTAAGAGTCTAACGGTATATTCGGAATATTTTTACTATTCCGGACCTCGGGACACGTTTTTCAAGAACTGTGCCCGATCGGGTTCAAAGGACACCTAAATTTCGCAAAACTGATATTTTTGTATAACCTATGGTTATTACGAACTATTCTAGCTAATTATTCAAACTTCGTTTTCTAGGGCCGAAGAAAATGGCAATGCCGGACTTAAGCGGTTACGGTAAACTAGGGTTTTATTGACTTTGGAAATCCGGTTAACTTCTGGTTTAGGGTTTTAAGCTAAACCGATTAAAAAATTTGGGGGTTTACACTTGCCAACACTGGCAGCGTTCAAGGATATGCCGGTAGCTCTCATTCTATGCCGGCGGCCTTGAGCCGTTGTAGACTACAAGTCCAATTTCCAAAAATTTTCCAAGAGTTTCACGGTATTGGTCCACGCCCGTTAATACCTAACACCGGTAGCGTATCTCTCATGCCCCAGAGGATATCCTATTGTACTGTATTGTATGTAGTATTGATTCTTGTACAATAAAACTAGTTACTCTAAGAGATGTGACATAAGAACAGGATCGATAAGAAATGATGTACATACATAAAATATACAAAAACAGATAACATAAACTTCATATAAAGGTCTGAGTAAATTTTTACAAACTGATTTATCATCTTACAACTAAGGACATAAAATAGATATAAGTTTACTAATACGATAGATCAAAAATCTCCTTTATCTACTCCCATAACTTGCTAGCTTTGTTCCTTACCTGTTCTAACCTTCGAGATGGTAGTAGCCACGGTCGGAGGAGAATCGTGAAACATCCGTCGGAGTGTGAGCATTTTCATAGCTCAATGAATAAACTTCACATATTACACGTGAAGCATAACAAACAAGTAATTTATCAAGCAAGTGTAATGCATTACTCAAGCATATGTACAATTACAAGTCTGGACAACTGGGATCCAAACAGGATGTAGGTTTATGCCCTCACATCAGGGTTGAAGGAACCTAGTCAAGGATTATATCCTTATGACCCACCTGCTCAGGAGAAACAGAGAACCATAGGAATAGCAGTACTCACTTTATTTTTTACTTTATTAATATAGTTTCTTCACTCAATATCCTTGTGGAACAAATAGACTCCATTAAGTATTAGTTATTTCAAGCCGATACCACGGGCGACGTTCCTTCTTTTGCCAAGTAGTTCCCGTGGAACCGAACAAAATAAGGATAACTTGCGAAGAACTAGGAAATCTACATCTAGAAAAACCAAGCATTATCCGAGATCCGAAATACTAACACGTAGCAAGTTGTCACACTTTTATGCAATATTTGTGCAAGTTATGCAATGCATGATCCAATAAATTATAAGCCTGTCAGTTTTAAGTTAATTTTAAGGCGACCAAGCAGTTTACAGACAATATCCAACATGCTTCAACAATTTTTCGCAACAATTTTGTTATCACTTTTTAATAAGCAGGATTTAGCATTCAATTCATTCACCACTTCAACAAGAATAGTTCACATCCCCGCATGCATCATACGAGCATTTTCAGTGTATAACTTTAGGTGCCACTAATATTACAAACATAAACAATATAATAGATCAGAGTTACTCACCTGCTCATGGCGCTTTAATCGTAGTAATTCTCTAGGAAGTCTATATTTGATTCAGATTCACCTAATAGATGAATGAAGTTTCATAAATTAGATAATTGACTTTACGGATGATTCTTAATGAGTGTTCAAGTGTCCTATATTAGTTTTGTCCTAAGTAAAATAATTTTATCACTTCTAAGGGTAGCTTATATTTAATTGTTTTAAAACTTATGAAATATCTTATATTTTTATAAAATTCGTGTAAATGAACTTTTCTTACCAAAAGTGATCTAATTATTCTAAATCTAGGTTTTTAGTGCAAAATCTTTAGGTATACCTATATTATTTATTTTAGCTTACATTTTATATATAAATAAGTGTTAAAAAAAATTTATTTTACCTATAGTATGCTAGTTATTCAATTAGTTTGTTTGTAAATAGTTTCCTATAATTGGTATAAGACTTTCTTAGGTTTTATTTTCATTTCTTAGTTTTTTTATTAAGCTTCTACCATTGGCAAAGAGTTTCATTAATTTCAATGTTTTTTTTTTTGTGCTAACAATATTTTCCATTATTATCTACTTTGTCTATTAGCCTTATATAAGATAAAATTTCTATTAATAGAGAGTGTTATCTAAATTTCTACTTACCAATACAATACTTGTAAGGATTCTTAAGTTCATCTATGTATTTGTTGTGTATTCCGTTTTATGGTATATTTCTTAGGATTGTTTTAATCCATTCAAATTCTTTATCTTTGTTTTAGTAGATTTCTATCATAAGTATTATATTCAAGATTTCTCATAGGCAATGTAGGGTTTATGTTGGCTAGTTTCATTTGTTTAGATGATATTTAAGATATGTCTTCCAATTTATTTTGAACCATAATTAAGTCATGAACTAGGTTTTTAAAATAGAGACAACAAAGTTTGAGTCTAGGGTTTTCTAATGCCTAGATTAAATTTTCTCCATAGTTTCTTATACTCTAATTTATTCAAGATGATCATCATACAGTATTTCCATTTATACTACCATCAATATAACTTTATGGAGGCTACTTATATAGAACATCTATGATAATTGTTGTCTTCAATTTTCCTAATTTCTAGAGGGAAAAGTAAATGAAAGGAGGGTGTAGACATTACCTTGAAGACTTAGAGGGGTAGATGATAAATCCTCCTCCTTATATAGATCAAGACCTACATATTTTGATAAATAGATAAGTTTATCATATTCTATACATAAGATAACCAACTACACAAATTCTTACCTTTGTCTTTTATATTGTAGAATGATTGGTTGTCTTCTATAGTGATTGTTGGAGTCTTGGTTAGTTGGTTTTTAATTGTTGGAAGGTCAAGTGGAGACTATATGTTACAAGAGAGGGAACATTTTGAAATTGTTGAAGTGTAAGTGTGTGTGTGTCACAGTGTAAAGGAGAGAAGGGGAGCTGGTAGTTTAGAGAGTGTACTTAATTTTTTTTGGGCTGGTCATTTATTTATAGGAGTTAAGTGACTTGTAAAGGAAGAATTGATTTATTTTAATTTATTTTGCTCAATTTCTGGTGTGTATGTGTGTGTCACAGTGAATTGAAGGGAGTGGGAGGGCTGATTCCAAGTCAACTAAGCTGATTTGTCTGCATAATATTTGTTGTAATTATTAGAGTCTTGTTGGTGCAATTTAATTAGGTCAATTGTCTCATTTTTGGGCCTGTTATATTCCTTGAAGTAAATTTGCTGCAAGTGGGATTTGTAAAAATTTTTTAGCAGCAAAGTGGAGCTTTTTACCACCGTAACTTATAACTAATACTAAGAAAAATATTTAAAAAATTCAAATATCTAGCTAATTACGTCAAAACTATCCCCTACGCGTATATTTATATCAGTTTTGTAAGAATTTTATTCTAAAAAAATTTAATTTAGGTCCCAAAATATTTCTACAATATTGTTGACTTTGGATTTTAAGTTTAAAATTTACACGATTTAGTATTTTTAAAGTTTTGCCTTATGCGATTAGGGTTTTAGGGCCTAATAAGTCAAAATATAAAATTGGTATCTACGGGCTCTAATTTTTCTAACTAAAATTATGGTGTGGTCTAAATTCTTATTTGAAACCTAGATTATTAACTCTGGGTCCGTTTATAGCATTTTAATACCTATTTATAACCCTGACGGTTTATCTTTAATGGGTCATTCTTACTCTATACATACTACAAGTTATTAGCTTTCTAATGCTCTTGAAATAAAAATCTATTTATACTTATATTCTAGGTTCTTGACTTAGATTATGAATTCTAGCTATAGTGTCTTTTAATATCTAGAAATTTCTAAGCTAGGGTTTTTAGATCATGAGTAGGTTCACAATACTCTAAAATTTCTAATTAAAGTCTAACCGAGTCTCAAAATCCATTATTCATCCTATTTTTACTATTTTAGTTATTAGTACTAGTCTTAGAATCCTTGGGGTTTACAGTATCTATGTATGCCAACAGCTTTGGATCCTACGCCGGCAGCCTTAAGCGCGGCATTAAAAATTATAATTTTGTTCTCATTCTACACCACCTCTAAGCCGACGATATTGGAACCCCACTAGCCGGCGTACGTTTTGAAAAATAAACAGTAGCTGGGGGCACTTCTTCGGGTAGTGTGCTCCATTGCACTTGAACCACACTTAATACCTCCTGGTATGATCCTTGTCACCCCCATAGGGTACCCTAAACGTAACAGTCCGCCACATGCCATATAAGATTCCCGAATTACCACCTTAGTCTTTCGGAAGTCTCATATAGATGTAAGGCGTACCTTTACACAATAGAGTACAAGTCCGAATGGAGATAAAAGCTTAATTTGGCATGCATGGGCAATAGGATATAATTCATGAACATAAAAGAATATTACATAATTCTAAGGGGCATTCCCCCGCAAAAGAATAATTAGCGGTCCATTACAGTCATCCAAGTCTTAGAAGTTTTCTATGGAAGTCTAATACAAAAAGAATTATAACTTCTAGGGAAAACTCCTAGCTTCTGTACCTGTTCGGCCGGGTCTCTTCGCCTAAGCCATAAATGCGTAAGCTGCAAAAGGAATGGTCTGTAGGGATGTAAGCTAACTAGCTTAGTGAGTGTAATCTCCCACAAAAACATTTATATCACAACAATTCAACCAAGTTATTAATCAAGCAAGTGTATGCATCAAACACATGAGTTCAACATACATATGACCAACCGGAAATCATATGTGGATGGAATTGCGCCCTCCATCCCGGGTTAGCAGATTAACGAATCCTGCGGTACGACAATATCCCGTTTATGGCTCACGGCTAACCTACGATTATCGATGTCGTTTATGGTTCACGACTAACCTACGATTATCGATGTCGTTTATGGTTCACGACTAACCTACGATTATTCGATGTCGTTTATGGTTCACGACTAACCTACGATTATTCGATGTCGTTTATGGTTCACGACTAACCTACAAATGCTCATGCTCCATCCCCTTGTGATATGCACATGTCAATTTATCATTTACTCAAGTAGTTGATTAAGCCAATTTACTTAGGCGATCAATCAATTTATCAGACAATCCATCATAGCTAACTATACAATCAAAGTTTATCACCCGGTTTCGATATTCTTAATTTGTTTCTCATATCAACAACAATCATATAATTTCCCAATAATCCCCATTATTCATATTCCATTCAATTGACCTACATTCTAGTGCACTACTTTACAAGCACATACAATAAATGAATTGGGAAGAAAAACTCACTCCGCCATCGGTACTCCGGTCTTCTAGTAGTAATAATCCGGAGGTAACTCGTCACCGTCCACGGGTTCACCTATTCATATAAGAAATTACCCTAATAAGTATTCTATCAACTTAGGACACTAAAACTCTAAGGAAACTTAGTGAAATCGGAATTCGCGTCATTTCCGAAGTTCCGTTTTAAAATGGCCATAACTTGGTCGTTTTAAGTCGGAATTTCGCAAATTATATACCGATTCCTATCTACTTCGAAGAGCTTTCCAAATATGAAGTTTAAATCAAGTTTTGAAAATATCTAAGCCTCGGAATTGAGGGATCAGATCTGTACAGCGGGTTCCTTGATTCCAAAAATGCGGTTTTGATGAATGCATTTGAGATTCCTAAGTGTAAATGATGCTAAATGCAATGGAATGATTTTCCCTATCATGAATGTCATGATGTGAACCTTAAGGAGTCTATGTTCTTATAACTTTTATTTAACGATTTTTAGAAAACAAACTTTCCTTAGAAACCATTTCCTCTCAAAGCTTAGTAAGTTAATTACTACACTTGATCACATCTACATTTTGTATGGATTTTCTTTAGGAAAACTCTATTTTGTTTAAAGAATATTTGACCCCTATATTAGTTATATCCTAAGGCCTTTATTTCTTTAATAAAATCTACATTTACAAACTTTTAAGTGGGTCTTTTACTATGGGGTTTCCAAAAATCCGAATTTACACAAATCCATTTTCAAGTTGATTCCTTTAGGAAAAATATATTTTATACTTGAAACTTTAAGTATCTATTATACCTATATCCTAAGGACTTCATTTATTTAAGAAAATATCATTTTTGAAGTTGGAAAAATAGTGTTTTCTAACCCTTCATCCATTATTACGAATTTGGTTTTTCATAACTTTTAACTCAAAACTCCTATGGACTTCATCTCTTGTTTTCAACATTTTCTTTAGTAAAAACTCCTTTAGACTCATGAGAAATACCACTAATCATTATCTATTACCCATAGGCTTTATTTCTCTTATAAAATATAAGTTTAGAAGTTGTTAAAAGTGTTTTTGACCTTGGTTTTCAAAGTCATCCGAATTTTCAAAAGTCTTTTTCTTGTAAAGTACTTTTCTTTTTGACTTCATGGACCCATATATATATAGATCTATACACTAGAAAGTCATTTACTAAAGACAAAAGTGTTAAAGACTATTTATGCACATATGAACAAAATAATAATGAAACTATAAATGCCTACATGCTCATGAGTAACAAGATGATGGATCTACTTTATCAAAAGCTTAAATGAGTTTTAAAAACATAAAAACCATATTTTTATAAAAGATCCTTTGTTTAAAAGACTTTTTGATGGATAAAAGTTAAAGCTTTTGTATAGAAACTCCTTTAAAAGATAGATCTACTGAAATGGTTTGGGATTTTTGTGTTGTATCTCATTGTTCCTACTACAAGATCATGGGAACATGGAGTTGAGATAACCAAAAATCACCTAGCCATAACAAGGTTTTATGAGTTGGAAGTAGTAGATCATAACTTACTTGAAATGGATGAAGATAGAAGAGAAAAATGAGAAGTTGTGTGGTGTGTGGGGCTTCAAAGTTTCGGCCAAAGGGGAAAGAAGAGAGGAAGGAGCTTTTTCACACTTTGAAAAGTGAGAATGAAAGAATGAGGAGAGAGAGAAAGTTAGTTTATATAGAAGTGAATTAGGTTAAATGGAGAAAAAGAAGAAAAAAAAACAAAGATGGGCATGGATGGGGGGGCCATAATGCGCCGGTTTTGGAAGGAAAGGGGGGAAAACTTGTTTGTTTCATTTGATTTAACCTTGATTTGATCTTTGCTTCCTTTCATATTTGTAAGATATGAAGTGACAAAAGTTATGGAAGAATGGAGAGATGTGATTGATGGGAGGTTAGACTTGTAGGGTGGCTAATAGGTAGACTAGGTATGTAGGTGTACTTTATGAATAGTAATGAATAGTTGACAAGACAATTTAATTTCCGGTAGTAATGAAATACGAATAAAAAGGCTATAACTGTATTTTTCATAAACCGGAAAATTATGAAAAATATATTTTTGAAATCCTTATTTTATTTCGGTTCTAATGAGTACTCATAAGAATATTTTTGAAATTCTAGTTCCGGGGCACGTTTTTCTATAATGGGTCTCGGGATGACCCGGAATTGAAATTTTCTTGAAATCAATATTTTCTTAGTTTGAAATATATTCAAGAATTATAATCAAAAGTAAATTTTCTTAGAAAAGTTTATTAATTGGAAACCGAGGAAAAGCCGGAATTAGGGTTCCTAGTTCTCACTCCAGGCTTGAGCTATTCCGGTTTAGGGTTTTGGTTTCCGGTTCTAGGGTTATCTTAGCTACTTGAAAAACCGGGGTTTACAACCTACCCACCTTAAAAAGAGTTTTGTCCTCAAAACTGAACTGACGTACCTTGATTCTCAAACAACTCGGGGTATTTCCTTCGGATTTCCTCTTCGGCTTCCCAAGTCGCTTCCTCAGAAGTGTGGTTTCTCCACAACACTTTAACGTATCTAATCTCTTTGTTCCGAAGCTTCTGAGTCTTCTTATCCAAGATTTCTACTGGGTGTTCTTCGTAGGTGAGATTTTCCTTTAACCGAATCGGTTCCAACTCCACTATCCGCTCAGGGTTAGGTACATACTTCCTTAACACTGATACGTGGAACACATTGTGAACTCCTGACAAATTCGGCGGCAGGGCTAGCCGATAGGCCAAATCTCCCACTCTTTCCAAGATCTCAAAAGGTCCAATATACCTTGGGCTTAACTTCCCTTGAGCCCGCATTCTCTTTATGCTTTGATTGGGTTTATCTTCAAATAGACATGATCGCCTACTTGAAATTCCAGCTCTCTTCTCTTCAGATCAGCCCAACTCTTCTGTCTGTCTTGAGCCTCTTTCATTTTCTGTTGATAACCCGGACTTTGTCTGCTGCTTCTTGAACCAATTCAGGACCAATAGCTAGCTTTTCCACATCATCCCAAAACAGAGGGGACCTACAACGCCGTCCATATAGGGCTTCGTATGGTGGCATCTGAATGGTTGAGTGGTAGCTATTGTTATAGGCAAACTCAATCAGGGGTATATGATTATCCCAACTTCCTTTGAATTCCAATATGCAAGCCTTAACATATCCTCTAAGGTCTGAATGGTTCGCTCAGACTGTCCATCTGTCTGAGGATGGTAGGCAGTACTGAAATGCAACTTGGTGCCTAGGCTCTTTTGTAGGCTCATCCAGAACTTTGAAACAAATCTTGGATCCCGGTCTGAAATAATCCCTGCGGGTATACCATGAAGTCGCACAATCTCTTTGATGTAAATCCTAGCCAATTTGTCCAATGAATAGGTCATATTAATTGGTAGGAAGTGTGCTGACTTCGTCAAACGATCCACTATAACCCAGACCGCATCACATCCTGTGGATGTCCTCGGGAATCCACACACAAAGTCCATTGAAATTTGATCCCACTTCCATTCGGGGATAGGTAGTGGCTTTAATAATCCACCTGGCCGTTGATGCTCCACTTTGACTTGCTGACACACGGCACACTTCATAACAAAATCTGCCACATCCCTCTTCAATCCATTCCACCAATAGTGGCTTTTTATGTCCTGATACATCTTTGTACCTCCCGGATGCACCGTGTAACCGGAGTTGTGAGCTTCGCTCATGATCTCTTTTCTCAATTCTTCATCTTCCGGTACACACAATCTTCCTTTCATTCTAACCACTTCTTCATCATCCAGGGTAAAGTCACTATACTTCCCTTTGAGTACTTCTTCTTTGATCCTCTTTATCGCCTCATCATATCTTTGGGCTTCCTTAATCCTGTCGATCAAAGTGGGTTCCATAACCAAATTTGCTATCTCCACTTCGACGTCTTGCCCTATGAATTCAATTCTCAACCTTTCGAATTCCTTTATCAGCTCTTTTTGTTCTGTGATTAGGCTTGCCACTTCTCCATAATTCTTTCTGCTCAAGGCGTCTGCTACAGCATTTACCTTTCCCGGGCAGTAATTTATCCCAAATCATAGTCCTTGATGAGTTCCAACCACCGTCTCTGCCTCATATTTAACTCCTTTTGTGTGAACAAATACTTGAGACTCTTGTGATCTGTGTACACTTCACATCTTTGCCCATACAAATAATGTCTCCATAACTTCAAGGCAAAAACCACAGCGGCCAATTCCAAATCGTGTGTGGGATAGTTCTGCTCATGAGGCCTTAATTGCCTGGAGGCATAGGCAATGACTTTCCCTTCTTGCATCAGTACACAACCGAGGCCATTCCTAGAGGCGTCGCTATGCACTGTGTACGGCTTTTCAGGATCGGGCAATACCAAAATTGGAGCTGATACTAAGCGCCGTTTCAACTCTTGGAAACTTTGCTCCCTCTTATCTGTCCACTCGAATTTCTCGTTCTTTTGTCAGTTGAGTCAAAGGTTTGGCAATCTTGGAGAAATCCTTTACAAACTTGCGGTAATAACCAGCCAAACCTAGAAGCTTCTCACTCGTTACCGTTTCGGGCTGTTTCCAATCCACTACAGCTTGATCTTTTCTGGGTCTACGGATATTCCTTCTCCCGTCACTACATGTCCAAGAAAAGATATTCTATCCAACCAAAAATCACACTTGGATAGCTTGGCGTACAACTTATTTTCTCTCAAGGTTTGTAACGCCATTCTTAGATGCTCCTCATGTTGTTCTCTGGTCTTTGAATAGATTAGGATGTCGTCTATGAACACAATTACACATTTATCCAAGAGCGGTTTGTATACTCGGTTCATGAGGTCCATGAATGCAGCAGGTGCATTAGTTAATCCAAACGGCATCACTAAGAACTCGTAGTGCCCGTACCGTGTGCGAAAGGCTGTCTTAGGCACATCTTCCGGTTTATTCTCAACTGGTGATAACCGGAGCGCAAATCAATGCGCGAGAACACACTTGCCCCTTGGAGCTGATCAAAGAGGTCGTCGATTCTTGGAAGGGGGTATCGATTTTTGATGGTGACTTTATTCAATCCCGATAATCGATACATAATCTCATAGACCCGTCCTTTTCTTTACAAACAACACCGGTGCGCCCCATGGCGACACGCTGGCTTACGAATCCTTGATCCAACAGCTCCTGTAATTGGGTCTTTAATTCCTTCAATTCCACCGGAGCCATCCGGTATGGTGCCTTTGATATCGGCTCTGTACCTGGAGCTAGAGTGATTTCAAAATCAATCTCTCTTTTCGGTGGTAAACCGGGTAAGACTTCAGGAAATACATCCTCAAACTCATTCACCACGGGTATGTCACTCTTTTCTCCTCTTTCCTCTCTAATCCAGGCATCTTCTATTGGCACAATTTCCTCGTCTTCCATCATTAGCTCGAAGGAGCTTAAACCAAGATCTCTTCGCACCGTGATCTCTCCAAGGAAGTCTACTCTCTCCTTCCTGTGGTCATCAAAACTTATCATCTTTCTTGACAGTCCACAATGGCTTTAACCTTACTTAGCCAATTCATCCCAAGATAACTTCATATTTACTCATCTCCAAGACTATCAAATCACTTGTGAGATGTGTCCTTGGATTTCTAGCAAACAATCCTTTATTATCTCTCGAGTCGACACAACACTACCTGTGGGTGTCTTAATCCTTAAGGTTGTGGTTGTCATGGCTATGGGTAGACCAAGCCGCTTAGCCAAGCTGGTAGTGATAAAGGAGTGGGTGGCTCCCGTATCAAACAACACATAAGCTTCATTCCCATTTACTCCTATGCGTCCTGTTACCATAAACATTTATCACTACTTGGTCCTAATCACTCAACAACTATCTATTCCAGGGTTTCCATATTTCAGCTTTTCCTCTTACACAGGTTTTAAATTTCCTTTATAAAAACTTGCTACGAAGACAAAGAACTTTATCTTAAAAAGGAACTTGTTACTAACCTGTCACCAGGCCGCCATCCACATCGCCGTCTTGATCCAGCGCGGCCAGCTCCATGCCTTCCTCCTCATCATCCTCGATCATCCATTGGCCTTCAAAATTGTACAGCCGCATACCATGCATGGCCGAGGCTGCACGGCTCCACTTCTGCTACCGGACCTTTGGGTGTTATCATTTCCTGGATTCCCGTAAGGCGGGTAGTTCCACTTTTCCTCTGGGGCACTCGGAGGTTACATGGCCCTTTTCCTTGCAAAGGTAGCAGGTTATAGTCATCTTCTTTGGGCAAGCATAAACCAGATGACCTGCTTCGCCACAAAAGAAACACTTGTCCTTCAGCTGGGGACATTGCCTTGGGTAGTGGCCTCCCTTGCACTTCCAGCAGGAAATATTGGACTTGGTTTGGTTAAACCTCCCACCAGAATTATCCTTAATACCGTGGTAGGGCTTGAATCTCTTTCCTCTGTAGCTCGAGCTGGAGGCATCAAAGTGCCTTTTCCGAACACTCTTTTGTCCGGTTCAGCATACTTTCTCTTCTTGGCCCCTTCAATCAAACGGGCCTTTTCGATCACCTCAAGGTAGGTCGACAATCCAGATTCATGTATCTTTATCCTTAGGTCCTCATCGAGACCTTCCAGGAACACTTGTTTCTGTAGCTCCTCACTATTCTTGTATGACTCAGGAGCATACTGCAGTAGGTGATTGAATTCTTTCATACTGCTCAATCGTCCTGCCTCTTTGTCTCACATGCAGGAAATCTGCGCTGTACCTTACTCGAAGACTGGCGGGAAATAGTTCCCTAGGAACTCTCTTCGGAAGGTCTCCCAGCTAACTGGGGTTGCCAAACTCCTTCGTTTAGACTCCCACCATACACGTGCATTATATCTTAACATGTATGTGCCGTACTCCAAACGGAGGTGTGGTGGGGTCTCATATGCTGCAAAAGAACGCTCATTTGAGCCAACCAATCTTCCGCCTCATCGGGCTTTCCAAACGCCCCATCAAAGTAGCGGTTACTCTTTATGAAATCAGGGAGGGAACTCCTCTGGTAACCTCTTGGTGGTGGAGGGGGTGGATAACGAGCATTATATGATTGCTCCTCTGGTGGCATGGGAAACTCCTCTTGCATTCTCCTGTATGGAGGGGGTGGTGGAGGTGGTAAAGGTGCAGAACCCCTTAGACTTGGTTCGGAGTTGGGGTTGGTTCTGGTTTTGATTCTGGATGAATGCAGCAAACATATTTGTCAAATTCCCAATGGCATTCATCATAGCTGCCTGGGGGTCAGGCTGAGCAGCTTCAGGTATGCTAGCTTGGGGTTGATCTGGTGGTTCGCACTACTAGCCTCACTTGGGAGTGGTTCTTGCTCCCGGTTTCGGTTCCTCCGGTTTCGTCTGTTACATATTGTCTTAATAAGTTTTATTTCTTCTTTAGAGTTTTGCGGTTTATAAAACGTTGGCTAAAGAGTTTTCAAAATTCTAGGAATAATTTAGAGAAACATAGAATTCATAAAAAGGCTCAAAGAAAATTTAAAGCTCCAAGTCGTTCACAAAAAGGCTCTTAAAGTAAAGAAATAAGCAATCAAAGGAATTCCAAATTAAGAAATCATAATAATCAAAGAATTTCTGAATCAAATGATGATATGAATGAGATTATGATTATGCAATTAAGTATAATGAATGTAGTCTACTACTAATGCAAAAGTATGATGCTTGTGAAACTTCATTCTTGGAATCAACATAAACTTCATTGACTTGTTTGTGCCGTACAAAAGTTGTTTTCAAATAAGCTTGCAAAATTGGACAACACAAAACAATTCTTCCGATACTAGCGACAACTTCTATCTAATAACATCTAAGGACATGGAAAGGGAAACAGACAAGGAAAACAACATACTAGACCATAAAGAGATCCTAAGGCAATTTGGCATCCCGCATTGCCTACTATTCAAAAGAAACTATTGGACTTATGGGATACTACATCCTTCATTCTAATCAGAGTCGTCTGGTGAGGGGCTGGGAGTCGTCCTCGACTAGAAGATGCTCCATCATCCTTTCGGATGAACTGACTCAAATAGGCCCTAACAGTCAACCTCCTTCTCTGAGCGGGTCGGGCTAGAGGCTCTGGTTCCTCTCTCCTTTCTTCTTCCTCTTCCTCTTCTTCTTCCTCTTCCTCTTCTTCTTCTTCTTCTTCTCTTCTCTCACTTCTTGATCTCCTACTTGATTTGTTTCCTCCATATCAACTCTATCATCAGATTCATTCCTAATTCCCATTTCTCTCTCTGCTTCTCTTCCTGCTTCTTCCCACATCCTACTCCACCTTTCTCTGAATTCACTTATCCAAGGGTCAGCTTCATTCATTCCCTCCACAGGTTCTGGAGCTACCGGTTCAGGGGCTACTGCCTCAACCTCAGGGGGTTGCTCGCCTACTGGGTAATATCTTTCCATACGGTGGGGTCGAATTCTGGTTCTACCCTCCCACTATCGGGTATGTCCAGATCCCTATTGAAATCCCATACAACTGGTTCTGGTGGAGGGTTGGGTGGTTCAGGAGCTACGACTGGAGGGGTAGGGGATCTAGGTATTTCTTCTTCCATCCAGTTTGGGTCCTCTTCTGGGTCTTCTCCTCCTCAGATTCTTCCACATTATTTTCTCTCCCTCATTGTTTCCTTCATTCCCTTCATCTTCCTCAACAGCTGGGGCATTAATCAGGTGTACTCCCCCGTTTCCTACTTGTGGAGCTGGAGCTCCTCCTAGGAATGGGATAAGATCAAGGTATCTAGCTTGCCACACAAAATGATTTCTGATATCTGCCAAATTCCAATCCCTATGATCATCCAGGTCATCACGGGCATGCACATAAAGTGGTCCTATGCCATGCCAATTCCCAAGTCTGGGTGGGTGGACTTCCTTCATTCTTAAGAATAAATGTGGCTTCTCTTAACATGGGTTCTCCCGCATATTCTACCATCACCCTCTCTAGGGTATAAATAGTCTCCATGATTGTCCATCTTCTTCTCCTTATTGGATCATATCTTAACTGATCTATCACAGATATCCATCTTGTGTATCTAAGGCCCTCTTTCCATAGCTTATACATCTCTTTTATTGTCCTAGGTCGCTGGACCAATGCAAAGTCTTCACATAAAACCTTAACCGAAGCCGGTATTCCACCATGGTTTCATCTAGTCTTTTGGTGAAGTTCCTAGCTCTTCTCGGGTTTCACCCAAGGAAACCTACAACACGAAAACTATTAATTAGCCTAGCTTTTAACTCCAATTTTATCCTAGTTACTTAGTTCTAGGTTTGATTTTAACTCTATTGTCATGCCTAATAACCTAGTGCTCTGATACCACTTAAACTGTCACGCCCCATAGGGTACCCTAAACGTAACAGTCCGCCACATGCCATATAAGATTCCCGAATTACCACCTTAGTCTTTCGGAAGTCTCATATAGATGTAAGGCGTACCTTTACACAATAGAGTACAAGTCCGAATGGAGATAAAAGCTTAATTTGGCATGCATGGGCAATAGGATATAATTCATGAACATAAATAAATATTACATAATTCTAAGGGGCATTCCCCCGCAAAAGAATATTTAGCGGTCCATTACAGTCATCCAAGTCTTAGAAGTTTTCTATGGAAGTCTAATACAAAAATTATAACTTCTAGGGAAAACTCCTAGCTTCTGTACCGTTCGGCCGGGTCTCTTCGCCTAAGCCATAAATGCGTAAGCTGCAAAAGGAATGGTCTGTAGGGATGTAAGCTAACTAGCTTAGTGAGTGTAATCTCCCACAAAAACATTTATATCACAACAATTCAACCAAGTTATTAATCAAGCAAGTGTATGCATCAAACACATGAGTTCAACATACATATGACCAACCGGAAATCATATGTGGATGGAATTGCGCCCTCCATCCCGGGTTAGCAGATTAACGAATCCTGCGGTACGACAATATCCCGTTTATGGCTCACGGCTAACCTACGATTATCGATGTCGTTTATGGTTCACGACTAACCTACGATTATTCGATGTCGTTTATGGTTCACGACTAACCTACGATTATTCGATGTCGTTTATGGTTCACGACTAACCTACGATTATTCGATGTCGTTTATGGTTCACGACTAACCTACAAATGCTCATGCTCCATCCCCTTGTGATATGCACATGTCAATTTATCATTTACTCAAGTAGTTGATTAAGCCAATTTACTTAGGCGATCAATCAATTTATCAGACAATCCATCATAGCTAACTATACAATCAAAGTTTATCACCCGGTTTCGATATTCTTAATTTGTTTCTCATATCATCAACAATCATATAATTTCCCAATAATCCCCATTATTCATATTCCATTCAATTGACCTACATTCTAGTGCACTACTTTACAAGCACATACAATAAATGAATTGGGAAGAAAAACTCACTCCGCCATCGGTACTCCGGTCTTCTAGTAGTAATAATCCGGAGGTAACTCGTCACCGTCCACGGGTTCACCTATTCATATAAGAAATTACCCTAATAAGTATTCTATCAACTTAGGACACTAAAACTCTAAGGAAACTTAGTGAAATCGGAATTCGCGTCATTTCCGAAGTTCCGTTTTAAAATGGCCATAACTTGGTCGTTTTAAGTCGGAATTTCGCAAATTATATACCGATTCCTATCTACTTCGAAGAGCTTTCCAAATATGAAGTTTAAATCAAGTTTTGAAAATATCTAAGCCTCGGAATTGAGGGATCAGATCTGTACAGCGGGTTCCTTGATTCCAAAAATGCGGTTTTGATGAATGCATTTGAGATTCCTAAGTAATATGATGCTAAATGCAATGGAATGATTTTCCCTATCATGAATGTCATGATGTGAACCTTAAGAGTCTATGTTCTTATAACTTTTAGATTTAACGATTTTTAGAAAACAAACTTTCCTTAGAAACCATTTCCTCTCAAAGCTTGTAAGTTAATTTACTACACTTGACACATCTACATTTTGTATGGATTTCTTTAGGAAAACTCTATTTTGTTTAAAGAATATTTGACCCCTATATTAGTTATATCCTAAGGCCTTTATTTCTTTAATAAAATCTACATTTACAAACTTTTAAGTGGGTCTTTTACTATGGGGTTTCCAAAAATCCGAATTTACACAAATCCATTTTCAAGTTGATTCCTTTAGGAAAAATATATTTTATACTTGAAACTTTAAGTATCTATTATACCTATATCCTAAGGACTTCATTTATTTAAGAAAATCATTTTTGAAGTTGGAAAAATAGTGTTTTCTAACCCTTCATCCATTATTACGAATTTGGTTTTTCATAACTTTTAACTCAAAACTCCTATGGACTTCATCCTTGTTTTCAACATTTTCTTTAGTAAAAACTCCTTTAGACTCATGAAAAATACCACTAATCATTATCTATTACCCATAGGCTTTATTTCTCTTATAAAATATAAGTTTAGAAGTTGTTAAAAGTGTTTTTGACCTTGGTTTTCAAAGTCATCCGAATTTTCAAAAGTCTTTTTCTTGTAAAGTACTTTTCTTTTTGACTTCATGGACCCATATATATATAGATCTATACACTAGAAAGTCATTTACTAAAGACAAAAGTGTTAAAGACTATTTATGCACATATGAACAAAATAATAATGAAACTATAAATGCCTACATGCTCATGAGTAACAAGATGATGGATCTACTTTATCAAAAGCTTAAATGAGTTTTAAAAACATAAAAACCATATTTTTATAAAAGATCCTTTGTTTAAAAGACTTTTTGATGGATAAAAGTTAAAGCTTTTGATAGGAAACTCCTTTAAAAGATATCTACCATGAAATGGTTTGGGATTTTTGTGTTGTTATCTCATTGTTCCTACTACAAGATCATGGGAACATGGAGTTGAGATAACCAAAAATCACCTAGCCATAACAAGGTTTTATGAGTTGGAAGTAGTAGATCATAACTTACTTGAAGTGGATGAAGATAGAAGAGAAAAATGAGAAGTTGTGTGGATGTGTGGGGGCTTCAAATTTTCGGCCAAAGAGGGAAAGAAAGAGGATTTAGGAGCTTTTTCACACTTTGTAAAAGTGAAGGAATGAAAGAATGAGGAGAGAGAGAAAGGTTAGTTTATATAGAAGTGATTAGGTTAAATGGAGACAAAAAGAATAAAAAAAAAAATCAAATGGGCATGGATGGGGGGGCCATATGGCCGGTTTTGGAAGGAAAGAGGGGGGAAAACTTGTTTGTTTCATTTGATTTAACCTTGATTTGATCTTTGCTTCCTTTGTCATATTTGTAAGATATGAAGTGACAAAAGTTGTGGAAGAATGGAAGAGATGTGATTGATGGAGGCTTAGACTTGTAGGGTGGCTAAATAGGTAGACTAGGTAGTGTAGGTGTACTTTATGAATAGTAATGAATAGTTGACAAGACAATTTAATTTCCGGTAGTAATGAAATACGAATAAAAAGGCTATAACTGTAATTTTCATAAACCGGAAAATTATGAAAAAATATTTTTGAAATCCTTATTTTATTTCGGTTCTAATGAGTACTCATAAGAATATTTTGAAATTCTAGTTCGGGGCACGTTTTTCTATAATGGGTCTCGGGATGACCCGGAATTGAAATTTTCTTGAAATCAGATATTTTCTTAGTTTGAAATATTCAAGAATTATAATCAAAAGTAAATTTTCTTAGAAAAGTTTATTAATTGGAAACCGAGGAAAAGCCGGAATTAGGGTTCCTAGTTCTCGCTCCAGGCTTGAGCTATTCCGGTTTAGGGTTTTGGGTTTCCGGTTCTAGGGTTATCATAGCTACTTGAAAAACCGGGGTTTACAATCCTTCTATTGTTGTTCTTGATTTTGTTTGGTAGGGCATGAGAGGGGGTTCTACGTAAAACTCCCTTTCGACGTTTGGGTCTTCTTCTTCTATTCTTTTCTCTCCTTTTCCTTATTCCTTCTACAATCCTAGCTCTTTCAACTAATTCTCGAAATTCCTTATGTCAAATTCTTCCAACTTCATCCTTAGGTCTTCGTCCAATCCTCCTATAAGGACTTGTCTTTTCAATTCTTCACTGTACTTATAGGAGTCTGGTGCATATGCAACAATCTACTGAACTTGGCTCATATTGTTCGATTTCTTCCTTTTTGAGCAATTTGCAAGAAGTCTGCACTATATCTTACTCGTAAACTTCCTGGAAAATAATTCTCCAAAAACTCATGTCTAAACATTTCCCACGTGATTGGAGTCATTAGATCTCTTTTCCTTGACTCCCACCATATCCTAGCGTTTAGACGAAGCATGAATGTTCCATACTTGATTTGCAAATGGGACGGAACTTCATATGCATCAAAGGACATCTCTATTTGAGATAACAAATCTTCTGCCTCTTCTGGCTTGTCATAAGCTCCTTCAAAAAAGCGGTTGCTTTTGATGAAGTTAGGTAACATGCTCTTGTATGGTCTTGGCGGTGGATATGGAGGTAGGGGTGCACTTTGGCTATGCATGTTCCTATACACGGATGCCTCTGTTGAAGCTTGTTGTGGTAGTGGGGTTGGTATAGACACTGGGGTTGTCGCCGATGCTGTTGCTGGTGTTGCTTCTTGTACGGGTGCTTGTGCGGGCATATTTTGTCTTATTTCTTCTAATACGTGGGTTAGGTGTCCTAACGTGGCGTATAAGTCCCTTTGAGGTGCGGCGGCTCCTTGAACAGCAGGTTGATCTGCTTCTATGTCTGGTTGGTTAGAGGCGCTTTGCTCCCTTCTTCATCTACTTCTATTTTGGCTGTTTTAAGCTTTTCTAAGTCAGGTTTGTAAAGTTTTGATAACTTACTTAAATTTTTGCCGGAAATTGGTGAATAGAACGGAAATTTTAAATATGCATAAAGGCTAACGGAATTTAAATCAGAACAATTTCTGAAATCAAACTCAAAGCATAGAAATAAAGTTTCATACATGAAATTGGAAATAAGGTAAATCACAAAAGAAAATCACATAGAAATAACAAACATTGTTCCGGAAATTAAAAGATAGACTAAGATCATGGATCTAGTCTATGATTACAAAATCTAAGCCGGAATCTAGGGATGTGCTCCTTTCCTTCCCTCCTTTCTTCATTCTTCGAGCACATCTCCCAGGTTACTGCTGGATGATCCTGGGTTCAAACTCCTCATGATTGGTTGAAGTGTTTTCTTCTCTTTCGTGCTCTCTCCCATTCTTTTTCGTGATAGGCAATTTTAGTTCCTCATCCGTCATTACTGGTGCTATCTCATCAATGGTCTTCCAAGTGATTGTTCCTTCGGTCTCCTATTGTTGTTTTCATTGGCCGGAGCATTTTCCGTATCCATCGTGGAGTCTACACCTTGTCCTCCCGAACATGTCTTCCTTCTAGGTAAGTGAATGATTCTTAACTCATCGTTAGTCTAAGGTTCCTCGACTCCTACGGCAGCTTGGTTCCTTATCTCTTGCGCTGGTCTTTCTTCTTGATTTTCCTCCGAGTCCTCACCGGGTTCACCATCCGAACTGTCATTCACCTCCTGCATTGGTTCATCTCTTATCACTGTTCCATCTTCTCGCAATCGTAGGGTCTCGTTCATTCCTAGTTGGATTCCTGTAAAGGTAGGTGGCTCGATGGATACTTCTGTTTGAGGGTCATAGTATTCCCTGATATACTCCATGCCAATGGAAAGTATTGTTGAGGTCGGCCCTCATCATTCGAGGTGGGCCATCAAATCATCATGGGCATAGACAAACATCGGTCCGATCTTGGTCCAGGTCCGAAAATCCGGTGGGGTTCGTCCTCCCTCTTCTCTAAGAACGAAGGTTGCTTCTTTTAGCATTGGTCGGTGGTCCGCGATAGCAATGATTCGTTCCACAACATATATTACGTCCAACTCGGTCATTCTTTTGCCTATAGGGCAGTTGTGAATAGTTCGTAACACTCCTTTCCACTCGGTTTGCATCATTCCCCTTTTCCAGATTTGGAACATTTCTCGAATGGTCTTAGGTTGTCCTGCTAGGGAAAATTCTTCACATAAAACTCTAAGTCTCATTCGGAAGTTCTCGGGTGTTTCGAAGGATCCTTTTCGGAAGTTCTTGGCTTGGAGACGGGCCTCATCTATGGTGATCTATGTAAAAGAAAGATATTAGAAGACTTATTCTACCCATTCTATTTCATCTAATTCTTTCTTGTTTCTATCTAAGTTAATTATTCTTAAGTCCATTTCTATAATTATGATTCCTAGGTTCTTAAACCATGCTCTGATACCAACTTAAACTGTCACGCCCCAATGAGTATCCTAAACGTGACAGTCCGCCACACTCAATACTAAAGCTTAAGTATGACAACCTTAGCCATTCCCAGAAGCTTTTATTTAAGTGTAAGGCGTACTTTCACAACTTTAGAGGAACCATATATGGAATTATGAAGCTTAAGGAGATATAAAACATATTAAGAAAAGAGGATTCACAATAATTATTCATTCAGGCAAAGATTCACAAACTTAGGGACAACTCCCTAAATACTAGTCTATTATTATAAATATTTGCATGCTAATACTATGCTACACTTTACCCAAGTTTCTAATATTCAAGAGATTGCCTGCCCGCATGGTCCAGTGGGCTTAACCATAAGTACGAGAACTGCAAAAGATATCTATTGGGGTATAAGCTAATAGGCTTAGTGAGAACTATTTCCATAAATAACTTCTTGTAACAAGATTCAAACAAGTTGATTTAATCAAACAAATGTAATGCACAAGCACGTAGGCAAACAAGCATATAGCTTTCCGGGAACTATGTGTGAATGGATTTACGCCCTCATTCGGGGCTTGGTGATACTTATCCTCAAAACAAGTAGTTTTAATAACAGAAAATTTTAAGCTTGCGAGCACTCATCGCCAAGCATTCAATAAAAAGTTTTAAGCTTGCGAGCACCCATCGCCAAGGATTCCCATCTACTTGATTTGACCTTGCTTTCGGATCAACCGCCAAGCATATTCCATTAAGCCGCCAAGCAATCGCTTTCGGATCTTCCGCCAAGTGTTGCTTTCGACATGAGCTTACTATCCTTCTCACCCAAGGATAATAACCCAACCATGCAATGACTCACTTCGTGGTATGCAGAGTTCATTAATTTATAAAGTCATAACATAATTATTTCAACTTTATGGCGGTCAAGGAATTTCACACAAATCAATATTAAATTAAAACAATCACTTAGACAATTCGGGCTTCGATATTCTTAGAATTCTTTCAAGGAATTATTTTACATGCATATCGGTTTATCTTTTCCTAACTCTAGTGCATCTAGTTTACAAGCACAACAAGTATAGCATTTAATGGAAATAAACTCACGATGCCATTGTCGTCTATTCCTCTAAGCGGATGAGTCGTTCACACACTCCACTTAATCGTAATAGTTTCTTGGGGTAAAGGAATCCTTCCTCGGGGTTACCTACCAAAGAAAATACCCACAATGAGTTTTTCTTTATATTTCTTGAATTTTGACAAAACAATGTCAAAGAACGTTAAAGTTCGTATAAAAGAATGTTCCAACTTAAAATGGCCAAAACTTGGTCATATTAACTCGGAATCGCGCATATAATGTGCGATTTCTACCTACTCGAAAAGATCTACCCATTTCCAAATTATTTCAACAAAGAAAGCCATACAGGCTCCGAAACAGTGGCGACAAAATTCACCACGGATTTCCAAGTAAAAACAACTTTGGTTCAAGAAATCAAAATTTGTTTGATAAATACTTAGTTATCTATATAGTTGAAAAAATTCTCTTTTTATAACTATATAACTCATATTTAAGCATGCTCAGTGTCTTGTTGTCCAATTTATTTTCCTTAGGTAAAACATTGTTGGTTTGAAGCTTTTCGGAAATTGTTTTTGCAATTTTCTTTGAAATGAATACCTTGTTTTCTTTATTTTCTAAAAACGTTACATGTTGGTTTTATTTATTCTTTTCTTAGTGACCTTTGAAAATAAAGTTTTCTACTTTCTAAGCTATATTAATTCTATACTTGAAGTTTTCTAGGAAATATGCTATTCTTCATTTTTCTTGTGTAAATTCCTTTGTTTACTTGTTTTGCAAAAATCCTTACTTGATATTTCTCATTCTTTTCTCATGTCTCATATTTTTCAAAGATAATCATCCATGCATGAAAATTTGTTTTCTTCATAAAAACAATGTGGAACAATAAGGACTTTTGTAGAAAAACTAATTTCTATAATCTTATTAACTTCCTCTTGTAATTTGAAAAGAAATAACTTTATTATTTTCAAACCATAATTTTTCTTTGCCTATTTGTTTGCAAAGGTCTTTTACTTGAAATTTCCTTAGTCATTCATCTTCTATAAAAAAAACCATTTTTGTATCAACAAATATTTTCTTTTGGAAACAAGGTAGAATAACAAAAATAGTTTTTAAATTCATAGTGAATTCTTTTTGTAACTTGAAAATGAATGAGTTTATTTTTGTTATCTTATATTTTTATGTTTCACATGAACTTATTCCTAAGTGACAAAAAGCCTTCTTTTATTTTAATTATCTTTGGAAAATAAGACTTTTGGACAACAATCTAAATGAACAACATTATGAGAATAATAATAACCAAAATAACATAAAGCATAATAATAAAGTCAAGTATTGGAGTCTTAGCTTTTTCAAGGCTCCCGGGACTAAGAAGTAAACTAGTCCCATAATAAAAAAAATGAAAGAAAGAAAAGCTTGTTTTGACTGATGAGGACAAGTCT